>NW_017547118.1:3513969-3624181 GCF_001854935.1 Bemisia tabaci | reverse complement strand
GCGCGCGACCAACGGCTCCCACATCCTCCGGGAGCCCGGGCTGGCCGGCCCGCAGCGGAACTCCCTGCCCGAGATGCAGCGGCACTACGCGACCATGCACAAACTCAACGCCCGCCGCAACGACGAGGACGAGGAGGAAGCCTACTGTCGCCGGCTCGAGTCGAACCACTGCGACCGGCGCTGCGCCAAGTTCGACTCTTCGGAGGGCGTCCGGGCGGCCGTCATCCTGCCCATGAACGACTCGTTCTTGGTGTCCTTCAACAGGGTGTACCCCGCCCTCATCAAGGCTGAGATGGAGGTCCAAGAGAGGAAGCTCTTGCCTTTCCGCATTCATTTCTACCAGAAGGAGGACCGCTGCGACAATATCTACGCGGCGTACGAGGCCATGCACGCTCGCTACTTCGAGGACGTTCACGTGTTCTTCGGCCCGATTTGCGAGTACAGTGCAGGTTTGTGTTTCAATGATATTCTATGATCCATTGGTCGTATTTCTGCCAAACGGAACCCTGGTAGCACAGGTCAGATTGAATATGTTTTTAAAATGTGTCATTGATCCGAAAAAATTTCTTTAAAACATTTCAATGAAACACCTTGAAAACATATCATGTGTCCAGACGGTTTTGAAAAGGTTTCTAAAACAACTCTATGTCACCCCTAAATTTTGTTTCACAGATACGTCCGATAGATGTTTCTCATAACTTTACAACACATCTCAGTGAGGTACCTATCGGCACCACAAATTCGTCGCAGAGATATATCTGACACATTCTTGAAACATTTCGGTGAGAGGCATGACATTCCTTTGTATCGTCGAAACGCTTCAAAAATGTTTTCAAAACCTTTCAGTGGTTTGTTGAAACATTTTGAAAACATATCGTGTGTCCCGACGGTTTTGAGAAGGTTTCTAAAACAACTCTATGTCACCCCTAAATTTCGTCTCACAGATCCGTCTGATAGATGTTTCTCATACCTTTTCAACACATCTCAGAGAGGTATCGGCACCGAGGCTATAAGTATCAAAAATTTTCAGTCATTTGTTCTAACTAATGTCGCTGTGGAATTAGAACCATCACAGCAGGCATCCCTTGATACCAACCATGCATGAGGGCTGAATCGCTACACTTCATCATTATCAACCTATCAGAGGGATTAGAACACCTTCACTTTAGAAAAGTATACGCAAAGCACGATGTACGGTTTCAATATTCTAGATAATCCATAACTTATGAGCTTTTATGGAGATGAACTCGATTCATACAAGGAATTAACCGTGTTAATAACCTCCACATAATTAAATGTCCAAAAAGTATAGCTTGAGACGAAAAATTAAGCTGAAATTTGGTAAAATTGAAAAATTAAACTTCAACGCCTTCTGGTGGATTCAGTTTGAACTAGGTAGGAAAAGTTTTAGAAAGGTCCTAGAAATGTTTCTATGTTATTCAATGAAACATTTCTAAAACGTGTCAAAAACATTTTTAAGTGACGTATAAATTCGAACAAAATATTCAAAAAGGTTTCAAAGACATTATATTTATTTTTAATTGAAAACAAATCCAAAATGTGTCAGATAGGTTGCTAGGAGGTGTTGTTGAGTCGGGCAGGAAAAGTATCTGACAGCACTTTGAGAAGTTGCTCGAAACAAGCTGTAGATTGCATTCGAAACATTTTCAAAATATTTCGAAAACATTTCACCAAACACTTCGAAATTGGAAGTTTCTGAGAACGTGTTGGAGATGTGTTGAAAACATTTTTCTAAAACTTCAGCGACACTGGTTCGATTTATATTCAAAACGTTTTGAAATGAATTGAGGATGCTGATCGGAAAGAGAATTAAAACGTTTTGAAAATGAGTTGGAGATATACCGCACCAATCAGTAATATTTATTAATAATTGAAAACATATCTAAAATGTGTCAGATAGGTTCCAGGAAGGTGTCGTTGAGCCGTGCAGGAAAAGTATCTGACAGTACTTTGAAAAGTTGCTTGAAACAATCTGTAGATTAATTTGAAACATTTTCAGAATATTTCCAAAACATTTCACAAAACACTTCGAAATTAGAAGTATCTGAGAACATGTTGGGGATGTGTTGAAAACGTTTTTAAAAAGTGATAGTAGAACAATTTGAAAACATTTTGAATACATTTTAAAAACGTTGTTTTCACGTTTCTATAAGATGAAATGAAAATATTTTTAAACTGTGTTCAAAACATGTTGTCTCTGATGAAATATTTTACATGACTCTCAACTTTGTCTTCAAAATGTTTTTAAAACATTTCATTTCCCCTCCAAATTTTTCTTTTGTAAAATGTTTTGGATTGGTTTTCAAAACATTTCTGTTGTGTTAAATGTATCCAACTTGAAAACATTTTCAAAATGTTTTGGATATTTTTCAATGAAATGTTCAAAGTATTTGCGTCATTGAAACATTTCCGAAATGTTTCTAATATGTTTCATCGAGATGAATCAGTTTCGACGCAAGTGGAATGTTTCTAAAACCTTACCGATCCGAGCTGTGCTACCAGGGAACTGTGTGCATTAGGACGTGAGCCCTAAGAAGAAGAACCTGTGAAGAAGAAGCCCTAATAAGCCTAATAAGAAGAAGCCCTGTTATGCCGTACTCTTATGGGTCTCAGGGATTATGTCTTAATGTACACACTGGAAAAAAAACACATTGGATCTAGAGTCCAGACTCTTAAAAACATCGACAAGAAAAAATACTCTTGACTCAATCGGATTTTTGCTTAAATCAAGAACCAAGCCTCTTAATTTGAGCGGATTTCCTTTTGATCTAAGCAAAAATCTGATTGAATCAAGAGTATTTTTTCTTGTCAATGTTTTCAAAAGTCTGGACTCTAGATCCAATGTGTTTTTTTTTCCAGTGCATAGTTCTGTGTTCAAACGGAACTATAGAAAAGTGGGAAAGATGGAGTGTGCTCTTGAAAGCTGCTTAGCATAGGAGACACTATTTCAGTGGGCGTGATTCCTTTTGGAGAAATGGAAAAAGCGGAATTTAACATTATGTCAGACGGAACTATGTGCCAACTGAATATGACACTCATGAGCTATGAGCATGTCACAAGAGCGTTGTGGACAGGGCTCATGAGTTATAATGCCAACCATATGAGTGACAACGGAGACGGCTTCGTTGCCGCTGACGTCACTGGCGCCTTAAAGTTCCCATTCATTCTTACGACCCTCGCCTAACGAGCACACTCTTTCTTTCTCACCTGCTTCTGGTTCTGTTTCGCAAAAATATGCCTCATTAAGTGACAGGGGCGATTCTTAAAAATCGGCATCACTGTTTGTCCTTCATTTAAAGGTATGTTAAACAATCGATTCTTGGTGAGGCAGCTTGCCTCCCCGATCATCGATATTTTCAATGAATTTCAATAGGGGAATAACAGCGTTGCCAACTTGGAAGAGGTATTTATTGTCAAGGGGTCCCAGGTTTAAATCCTCGCTAGGTGACCCTAGAGTCTCTTTATACTGAGATGTAAGACGAAGGAATCCATTCCTGATTGGCATCTCCATTTTAGACCTTACACGGTGTACACAGACCTTACAGTTTCAATTGCGCTGGAAAAAAAGAACACATTGGATCTAGAGTCTAGACTCTTGAAAACATTGATAGGAAAAAATACTCTTTATTCAATCGGAGTTTTGCCTGTATCAAAACGAAATCCGCTTAAATTAAGAGGCCTGGTTCTTGATTCAAGCTAGATTCTGATTGAATCAAAAGAGTACTTTTTCTTGTCGATGTCTTTAAGAGTCTGGACTCTAGATCCAATGTGTGTTTTTTTCCAGTGTGGACGTATTTCTGTCAAACGGAACTAAGCGCCATGGAAAAGCATTGCGAGTGTAGGACGGAACGAGCATCGCGTTCCGCAACACCCGCCAATCCAAGCCCCCCTCCCCCTTCCTCCCCCTATGGTGCTTAGTTCCGTTTGATAGAAATACGCCTAATAACAAAGAGTATAGACTGGAGTGGACCGGAGAGTTAGGGGTACGTCAGGGGAAAAATGGAATAAGATAAAGATTGGAGTAAAGAAATTCGGAGATGAGTTGATCTAAGATTACGAAAAACGTTCAAACGTTTCAATATACTCCTTACTCCAGTTTGTGATATCCATGAGCCAACATGTCTAAATTTATCAGATATGCGTGAGAACGCTAGGTGACCCGAGTTTGGGATTCTCGAGTACGGTTATAGGACATTTCGTCAACGATTTTTTGTCCGCGCACCTATTTTTTCCAGTAATTTACGTCCAAGCATTTTTTCGGAACGGGAGTTTTGGTCCACGTGCCAGTTGAGACCCAAAGCTAATTGGCCCACATGTAAATACAAACGACAATTGCTCACGACGTTTTTTGGATGAAAATATATTGTGTCTTGGAAGAATGAGGGTTTGCTTGTTTTTTGTTTTGTCTGTTTGGTTCAACGGAGAATAATATATAGTTGAAAGTATTGGTAAAAATGGGGGAGTGTCAATTCCATGAGACAAAGTTCACTAAAACTCTCTACACCTCTTTGGTGTAACAGGACTTAATTATCTTTCAAGAAATTCCCACCTTGTTATACCTGAACCGGATAAACCTCTATATTTGCCTCAGCTAAAGGCTCTTAGATTTTTCCTGTGTACGATAAGTATCTTGATTTATTTTACGAGGAAAGATCTGTACTTTTAAAGGATGCCTGCTGTCATTTTTAATACGTTCAATTTCGTATAATACTGTGCAACACCTCTGTTGTAAAATAGTTGCTTCAGGCGCCGCCGCGGCGCGGCCAGCACGAAACGCGCATTATAGCGCCTACAAACCTAAGTGGATACTTCAAGCATTGTGCAATGCGTGAAGTATCCACTTAGGTTTGTAGGCGTCAGTGAGCCTCTCGCGCTGGCAGCACGCCGCTCCGCTTTGTTAGGCTGTAATATTTATACTCGCATAGTCAGCTTTTTTTAACTCCTGGTTTTGAAATGTTTGCAAACTCTGCATTGATTATTATCATTTAAATTGATGGGAAATAAATATGTATCAATTTATCAAAGGAGAATAATAATATAATGTGTGTTTTTTTAAATATTGGTGGTTCCATGTCAAATTTAATGATTTCCAAAGCACTTTAATTTCTTTTTTTACATTTTGTGCTTTTATTGTGCTGCAGTGAGGTGGACGCGCAACCAAACGCTCAAAATTTGACGTATTTTTTGACTCTAAAAGATCGATGCACAAATGGGTTCAAACTAAAGATTGTGTGATTGTTGGTTTTTTTTTCCTCTTTTATTCATTTTTGCAGTTTCTATCGGCACAACTGCGGCTTATTGAGAATAATGTCGCTTGGAAAAGGTTTTACAAATATTTGTCACGTTTTAAAAATATAAATGTTTTCAAAAGGAAGTAATAATTTCGTAAAGAAAAAATTAAAAAAATAAAAAAGTACCCATACATATATAAGGTATAGTGTACATCGAATATTTTAAGGATAGAAATAAAATCAAATATCCACCAATGACAATTTAAAAGGATGATTCAAAAGGAGAAAGTAATAACATTTCATTTAGAAAATGGGCAACCATAACAACACCTCCCTCTCTCTCAATTTCTCATTTCCATATTGTCAATATAATTTTACATACCGACTAAAATATAACGCTTGGACCAAGTCATTGTTGCTTACTTTACGTGTGGACGTAAACTACTAGACAAAACAGGTGCGCGGACAAAAAATCGTTGACAAAAAGTCCTGAAACCCTCGAGTACCGAACACATGTAGAATGTGCTTTCACAACGAATCCTATCGTAGCCCTTTAATGGACTGAGACTGTATCAGTCGATCTGGTCCTAATCGCGCGGCGTTTTGATGGTTTTACATTATAGATGGGTAGAAAATAATAGGATTTGTCGAATCACCAGTTTGCCTCGTTCAGTAATAACGGGAGCATCAACTCTCAAAATACATGGCATATAGCGTCATCCATCACGTTGGTAAATATGATGGTTTCTTTCATCTTAAATCCATTCTGTTTTAAGCACGGAAACTAATGCAAATATGCCTATCATTAATCAATGGATCAAAGATGGAAGGTACCCTGGTCAGTGTTTACGGGATGTATGATATCATACACTGCTTTTTGAAGAACGATTTATTTCGTTTATGACATTGAACACAGTAACCAGGCAATTGAAAAAATCTTACCTTAATTCGTTGGTATACACAAAAGTAAGTTCCTCTATTCAAACGTCCAAAAAGTATCCGAAAAAAGCGAATCGGTAATTAAGTTTTTATTCTAACGAGCTATAGTTTTCTTTTCTCCTACGGGTTGCCAAGATATTTAACTAAATCAGAGCATACCTCGATCCTCTTACCGCGAGGACGATTTTTGTGTTTTGGATTTTTGTCTGGTTCCTGAGCGCACCGTCCATGTCTTTCACGCGCGACGATAATTATTTCTATTGTTGGTAATATTTTAAGATGCTTCGATTTTAATTTTTTACATAAAGCACAGCTAGATCAGATTAACACATCAAGAGAACATCATAAACATCAGTCATGGAATGACTATATGATTAAAGGACATGCAAACACTGTGGTTCGATCGCAACTAAGATCCAAGTGAATTTTCCAATCATGATGGCTCTCGGTCAAAAATCTTACTAATGACCGCTCTTCATCATAAAAATCACTGGGCCGAGGGGCATTCACATCAGCGCTAATATCATATTAAATGAACCGCTTTAAGTAGAAAGGAACTAAGCCACATCAGCTCCTGCCAAATTTAACTGGGCAATTTCCTTTTTTACATGAAAAAGGGGCGTGCGGATTTTTGTGCAAATTTCAACGAATTTTCTTAATGGTACGAAGCAAATTCCTTAAAATTTTTAAAGGCATCCGCTTAAAAGTTCTTTTGTAAGAAAATCAATTGCTCAGTTAAATATGGCAATGATTGATGTAGCTTAGTTCTTTTCTGCTAAACGCGGTCCAAATAGGATCCAAAAAGTGTTGCTCTTGCAATGCTCAGGGTGGATTTTAGGTCCAACCTACATTTCCAGTCGTAGATGCATTTTTAGTTTTGCGATGATAAATAATGTGGATGGGTTTATGCTGACAGAAACCATGCTGCATGGAAACCCTTATGAATATATTTTACCCTCCGGTATAATTGAGGACACCGCACCAAGAACAGCCTATAGGCATATAGGTCGTTATTACGCCCATCTGCTTTTCGGATTCTACGTACCCTGGACTAAGCTGTGGTAGCGATAGAATATAGGTAGGTAACGGCTCGAGGTCGAAAAACCTTTTTTGTCTGAGTTAAGTCAGGCCTCTGGATCGATGGGTGCAAGAACGACCTATAAACGGGCCTATAAGGTGCTAGTTACCCCTTCCTTTACTCACTATCGATATTCTTTCATTTTGCGTTAATCATAAGTGATTAAAATGATTTACACTTCATATTGCCCCCAAAATGACCGTTGGATGTAATAATGGCCTATAAACCGCTTTTTTAAATTAAATATATGAGAGTATAAACCCAAAATGTACCGCAAAATCTACCTGGCATCCTTCAATAGAAGGGTTAGGTCACTCAAAAACACCAAAACAGGGTACCTGCATAAAAAAGTCTGCGTAGTACATCAAAAACAAAAATTTAAATGCGTTTTTCTCAAAACGCGGTTTCTATACACGCTGGGCTTGTCGATTTCCTTTGACATTTTTGCAGTGGTGAATGCATAGCTGAAGTGCGCTCCAGCTAGAATTGTATTTAGCAAATGGGTGTTTTTTATACGAGGATTAAAAATAAACAAGTGCTACGGAACAAAACAAAAGAATATGAACTATTCAAAACGATAATCCGGGTATCGGAACTTGGCTATCTTGAAAACGCCTTCAAATGCGGCGTGGTACCTCACGCATTCCGGAGAGTTCAAATAGTTGTATCATTGCGCCTTAGGAATGCGACGGAAGATTACATTTGAAATAGCCTTCATACACGCTAGTCTTGTCGATTTCCTTTGACATTTTAGTAGTCGTGAATGCATAGCTAAAATGCGCTCCAGCCGGAAGTCTACTCAGCAAATGAGTAGTTTTTATAGGAGGATTGAAAACAAACAAATGGTAGGAAATAAAACATAATAATAAGAACTTTGCAAAACGATAATCCGGGTATCGGAACTTGGCTGTTTTGAAAACGCCTTCAAATGCGACGTGATACCTCTCGCATTCCGGAGAGTTCAAATAGTTGTATCATTGCGCCGTAAGAGTGTGACAGAAGATTACAATTGAGGACACCGCACCAAGAACATCCTTTAGGCGTATAGGTCGTTATTACGCCCATCTGGTTTTAGGATTCTACGTACCCTGGACTACGCTGTGGTAGCGATAGAATATAGGTAGGTAACGGCTCGAGGTCAAAAAACCTTTTGTTTCCGAGTTAAGTCAGGCGTCTGGATCGGATCGATGGGTGCAAGAACGACCTATTTAAACGGGCCTATAAGGCTAGTAATTTTCTTCATTTATTTGACTGTACTTTTTCTCTGCTTTGCTGTGTTTTCTTTGGTTCTCTGCTGTGTTTATCTTAAATCTCCAAGGTGTTTTTATTTTATCTTGCTCATGCTCACACGCAGCTGAGCTCAGATTACCCTAGTGGATTCGTTTTCTTTGTTATTTTTCTGTATTTTTTTCTCTGTTATGCTGTGTTTTTCTTGAATCTCTTCTGCTTTTTTTCTGTCTTTTCTTTTCCTTTCTGTTCTAATATTTCTTTTCCTATCCTTTGATCTCTGAGGATATTTTCAATAAAATAAGCATGAATCCAGCTTCAATTGATGACGTATTGAAGGACGTGTTGTCTGGCGACACAATTAATTTGTTTTTTGACATTCTGCGTCGTAAGACGAACTTCCGACCTGTCAATGTAAATTTAAAGGTTTTGTGGGATTTTATAGGCCCAGCTCAAATGAATAACGGCAAATTTATTCAAATTTCGAGTAGCAGGCCCACCGAGAATATAAATGAAAATGAAATATAAAAAAGGGAAATTTATATTAATACTTATCATTTAAGGAAATGCAACTTTTTAAAATAAAAAAACTCACGCTTTCACTAATTTGGTGATTTTTTTTTGGTCAAATAATTAGGTCAAATAATTTGATCAAATAATTTGGTAAAATTAGTGAAAGCGTGAGTTTTTCAAAAATAAATTTTTAAATGTTTTAATACAGCTTTTACTGTTTTTCAAAAATTTCGATGATTTTATTAATAATATCAAATAAAACAAAATCGGCCGAAGGTCACTCGCGCAGCGAGTGACCGGGGGTCCAGGGGGGCGCAGCCCCCCCGGCCAGACGTGCCGGGCGCGCGAAGCGCGCCCAGAACGGCTAATATGAGAGTATAAACCCAAAATGTATCGCAAAATCTACCCGGCATCCTTCAATAGAAGGGTTAGGTCACCCAAAAACACCAAAACAGGGTACCTGCATAGAAAAGTCTGCGCAGTACATCAAAAACAAAACTTTAAATGCGTTTTTCTCAAAACGCGGTTTCCAGTTATAGGCTGTTCTTGGTGCGGTGTCTTCAATTGTGTCCATTCATTCCCGCTTAAAGTGCTACAGTCTCGATGAAGATACTGCATTTTCACCGTGGCCAGATTATTTGTCACCACAAAAGTAACATTGTAACTACGCTTAAAAAAGTAGAGTCCTCAATGAGATTTGATTAATAAGCAACCCCCCTCCCTCCCCCATGAAAGATTGTTGTTTTATTCTTATTTTCCTCAACTCTCCTAATCTAATTCTGCATGCGACATCATTAGCTCTATACTATAATACAAAATACTCATCTCAAAGCAAAGTACTGTAATATTTCACTTGGCAAAGGTAGATTACGCATTTGATGTTAATACTTCGCATTGGAAAAAAGGGACAGTAGAAAACACGGGACTTTAAAATAATGATTAATTTTGGGCTCATTAAATAAAATTGCTTCTTACAATTAGAGAAGGCTCTACTCGGTTTTCCGTCCCTAAGCTGCGAACAGGTAGAGGTATCAAATATTTGTCTTCGTTAACAAACATCGCCTTCAATTCAGAGGCTATACAACTTTCCATGCATACGAGTTCAGTTCCAAAGGCGCCTCCACAAAGTCTTAAAATGTATAACTTATCGAAACGTCCTAAGGTCAGGTCCTAGGTATAGTGAAACCTCCGTAGGTCAAACTACTGTTCAGACATAATCCCGCGTACGTCGAGAATTCCTGCGGTCCCTAGATACCACCTGAAGGCGCGATGTAAAACTAACTACGATTAAAACAAGTCCGTGACTTTTTTTGCAGAGGAAAAGCTGCTTAAATCTAATAAATTGATCGGGAAACCTGACAAAAATTCAATCCTATGCAGGGAAAATCAAAAGAAAGGAGGAGTTTAAAGAGCCCTATTAATATAACGAAAAAGAAAATCGTTCGCAAAACAATGTATTTAAAGCTTTGCAATTGAAAATACCAGCTTTAAGAATTATGAATCATTTCATCCTGAGTGTGCTTGTAGAATACCCATGAAATGAACCTTGCAGGTTTAAGGTCTCGATTTGATCATGGATATTATGACGAGCTATTTATAGACGAGTGTTTCGAGCACAGCAAGCAGAGAATTTCATCATAAGTGATATCATACTATCATTGAAAGTGTCAACAGATTGCACGCTCGAAAATTCTACGTAGAATGTGGCCGCGTCGCTTATTTTTAAAAATTAATGCTCGTATCTCAGCATTTCCTGTTGCTTTGGGTATCTAAATAAAGTTCTCAGTATTTGTGGTAACATTTCCATGGAATTTGCAGCTTTTTCCCTTCCAAGAGCATGGGTTTGAAGTTATGTAGCTCGTGAAATGTGTTTTTCCAGTACGATTTGAAATCAGTTAGATACGGAATCAGTTGGTTTTTAATCAGTTAGTTTCATACGGAAAACTGGGGTTAGATAGCTGCATTACTATGCATTCTCACTTCTTATCCTATGACATTTGTCAAGCAATTGCTCATCTTTTTGAGGACTACGATTGGCACGGTCACAAAATTACACAAACGGCGTGACTCAATGAAGAACCGATTGTTCTTTCCCTTTTAAAAGCAGCGCATCGTCATTGATTTTCTAATGAAAAAAAAATGCTGTATCGATGAGCCAAAAAAAATTGGCTCCTTTCATCGCATTGTCTGCAAATAATGGTGTCATGTAATGATCTGATGGTGACGAACATTTGGATATTAACACAATAATATGTAACCCTATACTTTAGGAACATCTTTAGTGCTGCCCACTCAAATTTTAAACCTCCTAGTCTTTTTTAGCAACTTTCAGTTGCCCTGCTTTTAAAATTCACCCGAAGTTACAAATAGCGTTACATCCAAGCATCCGATAAAATACTAGTATCCCCGCTGAACTCATTGTTCGCTATAAAGTGACTTGAAAACATAAAAAATCGTTCAATTGTGTTTTGCATTTATAAGAAAATCAATTTACTTTAAATTCTTAGTCCTGCATTGTTTGAGGAGTGCGGCTGTGCAATTTAAGCTCCTTGACTCATCATCATCACAATTTGTTGACACAAAAACGAAAAACTCATTAAAATATTGAAACATTACAGAGGAGCGTTCAATGCACAATTAGGACAGTGTGAAGTAGATGCACAATAAAGCACAATTTAAAAGGAGCCATACTGTATAAATAATCGAATGAATATTTTACTATCCGTATTTTTATGTGACAGCCCAGACCCATTCTATTATTAATTAATATATCACTATTTAATTTATACGAATAATTCATTAATCTAATTTTTTTAGTAATGCATTTGAACGCCTCCAAGTAATTCTTCAGTATTTTAGCGTCATTTTGTGTTTTGTGTCATTCAATTGTGCAAATGCTGTCGATTAACCTAAGAGCTTGAAATATATATTAATCCATATTCCATAGGCTATTGCCTTAGAAATAAAAATGCGTTTTACACGGTGGAAGTCTCCCTTTTTCAATTTGAATGCTGTTCGTGAAATAATAATTGATGCTTTTATGAAGTAATATTCCTAGGCAGTGTTTGATGTGCATAAAAAAGTTGCAGGTGGTTGACCAAAGATAACCGTGTCATTTGTCTTTACTCATTGGGACACAATGATACAGTGCAGTTCTATAATCAGCCCATCGGGCATTGAACAGCGAGCTACAACTCCTTCGGAGATTCGAAAATGTGAGCCACTGTCAGGTCAACTTCTGTTTTTATGACTCTTAATTACTACTCTCGCCATATTAATGACTTCAATTTAAATTTTAAACTCGGAGTAGCATTTCTGCTATTTAAAAACGTGTTGAGGTTATTTAATCTATCGAGAGTTGCGTTACATTGTCGGGACATCCTCAAGGATCGACAAAGGATATCAGCAACAAAATTATGTTATGTGTTTTTTCATCGCTCATAATACTGGCGCGCCGCACAGTGGATCGAGTCAATCAGAGAGGTCGGACATGACATTTTTGACTAAAACTGCAAATTTTGATGTTTATTTCGTCCTATTTTAAACTTTAAGGGGTGCCTCTAGAAGAAAATTTCACGAGAAAACCAATAGAACCACTTGTAAAACCTCAAAATTATGTATGAACGGAGTTATAAGCGTTTAAAGTTCCCACATTTTATCCAATCTCTCCCATTGACTCGATCCATTTTGCGCCGGAGACGAAGAGGAGATCATTATTTCACCTGCATTTTTATCAATTTTGGCAGAGATTTTCGGTGAGGACATTTAATTTCATAATCTACAGCCATCTTTTATGCAGCTCAAAAGTGAGAGTGGAAAATAATTTGGAAAATAAGGTTTTTGAACCTATCAATACCCAAAAAAGCAAATGTGGAGTTTTTGAAACAGCTCTGATTGTTAATTAACCCTAGTGTGCCTGAGCCTCTGAACCAACGAGAAAGCCAGAGCGGGGTCAATTTGACCCCAGCTGAAAATCAATTAGTTAGCTATGTTTTTTTCATGTTTTTAGTTAATATCAGTGCACTAACCTTACAGGCCTTAACCATAAAGCATATCTAATTTTTAAAAAAACACGGCGCAGGGTATGCAACCATTTTATCACACACATGTTGCCATGTTGTTCTCAGCATGAGAAAAAAAAATCATAGGGCTACTAAATACTGAAAACGAAAAAAATCTGAAAAATTTTGCTTGTTTTTATAAGTTTCTGAAAAAAATTAAAAAGAAAAAAATGAATACACCTTCAAAGTAAGCTTTTGTGATGCTAAATGGTAAAATATATGTTATAAGGATATCTGACCCCGCTCAGGCTTTCTAGGCGTACTCGTGAATTTTTTGATCTCTCATGCACATTTTTTCTTTCCCCCCCCCCTTCAAAATCGTGTTCCTAGATGTTTTTGTAGAGCTATTTGTGAAGGACAAAAAGTTTCGTGCATACCACGAGAAATGGCAAAGAGTTGAAACTCCCGTGGGGTCAATCTGACCCCACTCAGGCAGACTAGGGTTAAAGTAAGAAATGTAGAAAATAAATAGGTGAGCCCCACGTCCAAATCTAGCTTTTACTTTCCTGCTATTTGAATCACCTATTGATGTTGGTGATTTACTGCTGCAAAATAATTTAGGAAAAATGACTTACCACCCAATTATTGCGTCTCTGCCAGCACTAACGATCAGGATTTCACGATTTAAATGTTTAAAAATTGGCCCTTACTTGCGAAAGTGAAATCATTATCACCGCACACCGCTAATAACGCACCGACGTAATCGTATGTTCGCATAGGTCTATAGGTTAATTTTGATAATTTATTGGTTACTGGCGACTCTGCCTGTACAAGGAAAGTCGGTGTTGAGTCCCTTTCTACTGAGAGTAAAGACAATACGAATCCATTTCTGATTGGGTCCCGTATTTAAGGCCTCCAGAGTGTCAGAAGCGGGAATAAAGATTAAATTTTCACCAATTGCAAGGATTATTAATTGGAATGGACCGAGGAATTGAGGGAACGGCAAGGAACGAATGGAATGAAAGAAGGGACCGAGATAGGAATTCGGGAATGGGTTGATCAAAGATTACAAAAAAGTCAGATTTGTGTAATCTCTTTTCCCGTTTGTGACATTCATGAGCCGCGTTGTCTCAACTCTCTCTAAAAAGGGACTCTAATAGGTCGGCGGTGACTGAGAAAAATTGCCCGCGAGGCGGGAAACTTGAAAAAGCGTGCATGTTACAAACTGTTTACGCAGATTGCGCGCTATAGAAAATTGATTTCAGACACTTTTAACGTGCCCAGCGTGACTTTCGTGCGATTTTACCCATTAAGTGCGTATATTTATCAGGCTGAATCTCTTGAGTACAAGAGACCCATTCCTGAGGTCAAAATGGGGGAAAAATCGATTTATCGAGGTGAAACTCCTGGAGATACCAATTATGGAAAATCTGCGTAAAGGAACGAGTTTTTTTAGTTATATGAGGTTTCCCAGTTACCAAGGTTTGACTTTTCAAAAATACAACTGTTCAAACTGGGGGAAAAAATAAATGTCACATTTCTTACGAATCAATTTATTAAATAGAAATTTTGTTTTGTTTCAGCGTCGGTGGGGAGGTTTCTGAAGTTTTGGAAGCGGCCTCTTCTAACTGCGGGTGCCGCAGCTTATGACTTTTCAGCAGACAAAACAGCTTACGACAGCGAATTCCACCTTCTCCTGAGCGTCGGTCTCATCAGTTTTCGGCCGATCAGTCACTTCCTCCTCAAAATCTTCGAAGACCCAGAGTAAGTTTCAAACTTTTCCCTCTCATAATCTGATGCCAATTTGGTGGATTGTAGTTCATCCGAGGTTGCTGACCATATAAAATGTCAATTACTGTAGGATTTGCAATAATGTCTCATTTCTTGTTTGTGAAAACGCAGCTACATTTCAAACTTGCATAGATCCTATCGCCCGAATTGTATTTTTAGTACACTGGAAAAGAAAGAATCTTAAATTTGCCGCCAAGAAGTATTTCTTCTTTAATCAAGAATTTTTCTGGTTAATATAATCTATTTTCTTGCTTAACTCAAGCATTATTTTTCTTGTATCAAGAAAAAGTCAGCTTCAAGCAAGAAAAAAAAAATTCTTGGCGGCAAATTCAAGAATCATCATGCTTGATCCAAGCTACTTTTTTTTCAGTGTAGGTATCGGGTATATCTATATATCTGAAAATTGCCTGATTTTTCTTCGGATTACACGCAAACATCAGCAACAATTTGAGTGTAAATGTGTAGAAATTGTACAGGCGCATTTTTTTTAAAAAAATATAAATTGCTTGAATCGATCTTGCAACTTGGAATGAAGTTACATTCCTTCTTCTGGGAGAGGACAAATTATAGTAGCTGAAGTATCAAGCTCAGGTGATAAAAATTTATTTCAACATATTGTTACCTCTAACAATGAACCTTAAAGTACCAACGGTTAAAATATCATAAATTATTTGAAGACTATAAAAAACTTTAGGTTTCACAGCTTCTCTCCTAATTGAACATGGAAAAAACAACTTAGTGCTGAGATCCGGTAATCAAGGATTGCGCGAAAGGTCTAAGAAAATAAACAAGGATTGCGCGAATAGATAACTTAAAATCTGCTACAGGAATGCTCGAATTTAAAATGAAGTTAATTTAAGATAAAAGTTTGGCAAAACAGGGGAGAGTTGAAAAAAGTATTTTTATGTTAACGCTAGTTAAGGACAGTTTGTTGACAAGTCATCGATGACCTTCTGATGATAAATGAAGTGAAAAGATTGAATAACGGTCGTGGGTATAAAGAATTTTCCTAACTGTTCTCGGAAAGAATATTTAATCGGGAGAGACGAGGCAAAGTTGGAATGCTCTTATGGCGTCGAAACACAGCATGGACCTCTTAAGCTCTATTATTCGATGCCGCGAATATTCTAACGTGAGATCGAATAATCGCGTCAAACACAGTGCGGCGCGCGTTAAACGTACATTAGCGCCTGCAAGACTGTAGGAATACTTCTCGCATTGCGCCAAACGCAGCGCAGTCGGTCAGTTCAAGCATGCAACCCATATTAGCGCCTACAAGACTGCATAGAAATGCTGTAGGTCTGCGTGTCATCATTCTTGACTTCCTCTCCAGTTTTTACCATAATTAAAGGGAGCATCCTCATTGTAACAATTCAGAAACTCAGATGATATTTAATTTTTTAATTTTTTTCCTCCTTTTTTTTTTTTGGTTACACTCAAAGAAAATAGAACGATTAAAAATATTGCATCGAAATTTGGTGATACTTTTATTTGAGATCCTTTGGGTAAATTCGCGAAAACTTTTCAGAAAAACTGTGTGCAGTTTTTTAACAACATTTGTATGAAAATAAAACATAGAAGTGGTGCATAAAGTTGCAATCAGACATATAAATATACGCTTTCTTTCGGATGCCCCTTCGGGTTTTGAATTCATTAATCTCTTAATAAACTTGACCATGGTTGTTCTAAGATTTTGTACTTGTAGTTTTTATCAGTGATTTGTGGTCCCGTAGCGGCCACAGGTCCCTAGCTCACATTTTAAATGTCTATGAAATGAAAGCTCTCTCGGCCATTCGTGCTGCAAGGGATATCCATGGAAGAGAGAAATGCCCGTAAGTGAGGAGGGAATGAACAGTCTTCTGTGATATAGTTATCTACTATACAAACTACCAAGGTTGCCAGACTAACGCTTCCTTGTTGAATATTGAATATTCGCGCCAACGTTTGTTTCCAGTACCAGAAAAATTGGCGCAATCCTATGCATCTCTAAAGAGGTAAAAAAAGGGCATTCGTGCGATCCTTTCGCGGCCTTGAGCCCTAACTTATAGATCAAATGGAACCAGTTAATAGGGCAGTAGTTCTGACCCCTAAAACTTTAGGGTCCAGTCTTATCAGCACTACTGCCTTTTTAGCTGGCTCCATTTGGTCTAGACAGTTATGGCTCAGCAATATCTTGTCTTATCCGTGAATGATAAATAATTAATTCAAAACGTAGGAGAGTTAAAATATAAACATTAGGATGTCCAAAAGTCTTGGTTAATATGACTCTTTGGAAACTTGATTGCCTCATCTAGGAATTTAAAATTGATTCTGATAATGCTATCAATAACCTCTCAATTTACTTTTCCTCCTTACTCTTTAACTCGTGCTGACTGCATTGCATCGCATTCAGAACGAGGAAAATGACTGTGCGCAAATTCCGCTACTGTAGAATGTCAAATCTCTCCGATAAAGAAGTACTTAAATTCGAGTGCTCTTTCAGTTCCAGAATTAAACTTTCCTCCAACCTCGGACGACGCAATCTCTATCAATTTCAGTCCATTTCCTGTTCCACCGCACGAGGGAAAAACAACGTGTGAGTCTTCGAACGTTGCCAAATTACCTTCGATGAGCACTGGTGTCTTGAACGTATTTTTCATCTAATTTTTCAGAAAATATGATTTGCAATATCATCCGAAGTACCTGAAAATTTCAAGTTAAAATAATTACGTCTCTCCTCAGAAATTAAAATGTATTTAAGAGGAATTTGGCAGCATTCAGTTATCATTACGTCGTTTTTCCCAAGCATGGTGGTCCTGAGCTGCCTTTTAGTTTTGCTTCCTCTTGTCGGTTAAATGGAGCTCATTCCTTCAATTTAATCACATGTGGGTTAATTTCGAAAAACTGGTGGTGATTTTTAAGTTTTTAAACTGTACCATCAGGAGTTAGAATATCATGAATATAAATTTAAAATTGGTGGTTGAGGTCAATTTGACTGATTTATAGGGACGGTATCTGCCCGTACCTGGCAATGCTACATAAGTCTGCATCTTTTATTGTATGTAAAAATTGATCCATGACGTGTGGTAGCCTTGATACTGGTAGTACGTCAAATTCCAAAGAAAGTATTACAAATTCTCATCAAAAATTAGAGAAAGCCGATGTCACTCATTGACATAATGGGTGAGTGAGATTATAGTCTTATGACAATTTTCTCTTACGCATTGAGTCAATGAGTGACATCCAATGTCTGGATTTTCAATGTGAATTCTCATAAAATCCTCACAAAATTTAGGTCACACTACTCAAGATTAATGCTATTAAATGTTATGGATCACAAGTTTGTACTAGAATTCGTAGATAACGACAATATTGCTTCGCAAAGAGCCGAACAGTGCAATAAATCAACGCAATGATTGACAGATCTCTTCCCCAAATCAATTGAATTTTATATGGGGGATGTATTGATACCATGGGAAAACTTTACAGAGTGAGTAATAAGCTCGCGAACATGCTAGATGAGAGATGATGATAAGCTTCCGCATTTCTACGAAAGAGAGCGCCAGCGTTTAAGCATGCTGGCTGGTGAAGAGGAGAGAAGTTTGGGGTATGCATACTCTTCACAATGAAGGCGTTTTTACAGCTCGGAGGAATGTTTCAACTTCCTCCTAGAACGCCCTTCTTTTTAAAGAGCAGGAGTCATGTGATATCGATGTGTAATCGATGCACAGACTTGAAGTTTGAACTGATTTAAACATCCCTAGGTCTATTGCACTCATAAGATCTGGCCGCCTGAGTAAACTTTTCAGGCATAAAATTGCATAAAAATAGCGTTAATCACATCAGAAATATCTGAACTATACTACGAGACACATAATTTGCGAAGTACGAAGTTGGAAGAGTATGAGTAGACCGGAGATCGGCCTTCAACGGCGTCTTTGCGCATGAAGTGAGGATCCAGATGGGCAGTCAAACCACATTACTTGTTGTCACTATTTCATATGAGTTTAAGCTTTCATATCAATCAGCAATCGTCTAAATAGGATTGTACGCGATGTTTCACACTCGAACAGTTGTGACTTAAGAGATATTTTTAGATCGTGCTCTAGGTCAATTTTTGAAAAAACCAGATTTCACTTCTGATCGCTGGCAGCCAAGTTAACCTGCTTTTTAATACAAAGGTTGGCAACAAATATTTTTCGGTCTATTTTGTGAGATGGTTGGCTGCACATTTCGGTCCCAAGGGTTCCATGAAATGGTATGTCCCAGAAACAAAGAGAAATTCTCTATTAACGTCTTTGGACAGAGAGAAACTTCCACTTTAATGGATATGACAATCTACATGTACAATAAATTGTAAGGCAGTAACGGTTATCAGCCTTGTTTCGGCTATTGACCGATGCCTACCAGGTTGATGATGAGCCTCGGGTAACGTCATAAGCCATACAAATTTACCAAACTGCGGTATGTATGTGAGAGAAAATGTTCAACAAGTTGTTGAAAATCCACCCAGTAGGTAGGTCAACAGTTGAATGTTAGAATACCGAAAAAGAAAGCTTTCACTACCGCCAAGATACCAGTGGAGGATCTCTCTTTGTTTCTGATCTATCCATGCATACACTTTAATATAAGTATCAAGACTAAATGCTCTTATCCACGCACAATTTAGGGCTCTCAAACTGAAACTAGTTCTGAAAATTCCGTCAGTATCGCTCAAAATTCCTTGAACATCTCAAGTTCTGATCAATGATACACGGAAAAAAATGTTCAGGGTTCAACCTCTGAAATTGTGGTACCATCCCGATTTGTTGGATGATATGGACACTTTCAATTAATTGGGGCGGTACCACAACATTTGGGTTAGGAACCCAATTTGCTTTCAGGACTTTATGTCCACCTATACCTTTCGTCCATTAGATAAATGTCCACCGCTATTTATATCAACTAAACGTTAAGTCCAGTCTTTATGAAGTCCACATGATTTAATGTCCAACCATGAATATGTCCAAAATTTTCCAAATTGTGGACATGTTATGTCCACATTTTTTTCCTCTCATTTAAATGACAGGAGCCACCTCAAAAATAAATGCATACGAGTACCTTCATTCTTAAGAATATTTCATTCACTGTGCAACGCCTCTGACGCGAAACAACTGCTTAAAGCGTTGCGGCGCGGCAGGCAACCAGCGTGACTCGCGCACAGGTGCCTACAAACCTAACGGGATACTTCAAGCGTTGCGCAATGCGTGAAGTATCCCGTTAGGTTTGTAGGCGCCAGTGCGCGTTCTGCGCTGCGAACACACTCCGCTCCGCTCTGTGTTAGGCTCTAATATTTAAACCCGCGGAGTCAGCGTTTTTCAACTCATGATTTTGAAATATTTACACTCTCTGCATTGATTATTCCCTTTTAAACTGATGAAAAAGAAATATGTACTACTGGAAAATATGATGTGTGTTTTGTAAATATAATAGTGGTTCCGTGTCAAATTTAATGATTTCCAAAGCATTCAAATTTATTCTTTTATGTTTTGCGCTTTTACTGTGCTGCAGCGTGGTGTAAGCGCAACCAAAGGCTCAAAATTGGACGCACGAGGGGCGTTCAATAAGTAAGAATCCCCCCTCTCTAAAATCAATAGGAATGGACCAATTTTCAAAAACTTGGGCTCAAAATCTTCCTTAGGATATACTGAGTTCAACAAAACAAATTGCAACAAAATCGGACCATGTGCGGCCGAACGCGAGCCGTTTGAACGCGCCGAGGTGCACACCGCTCCCGCGCCAAATCCGCGGAAATTTGAAGTCCGCGACAAGAGAAGAGCTTCTCTGCCAACGCTTCAGTCGTTCATCACTGACGAAAAATCAGAGAAGTTTTTGTAGAATAAAGGGCTAGCCTCACCTCTCCACATAACCAGCTCGATCCAAGCAGGTCTGATACTGATTGTGAGACTAAGAGAACAGCTTTTGGATACCACGCGTGCAGAGGTCTTTCAACTGGCTGGGGATGTAAGTGTTGACGGCTTGTTTAACCTCTTCCGCTGATTCAAAATGAACTCCCCCAGTTCAGATTTCAGAAAAGGGAATAAATAGTGGTCTTTTTTGCCATTTATTACCGTATTTTTCGTCAGTGATGAACGACTGAAGCGTTGGGAGAGAGGCTCTTCTCTTGTCGTGGACTTCAAATTTCCACGGATTTGGCGGGAGCGGTGTGCACCTCGGCGCGTTCAAACGGCTCGCGTTCGGCCGCACATGGTCCGATTTTGTTGCGGTTTGTTTTGTTGAACTCAGTATATCCTAAGGAAGATTTTCAGCCCAAGTTTTTGAAAATTGGTACATTCTTATTGATTTTAGAGAGGGGGGATACTTACTTATTGAACGCCCCTCGTATTTGACTCAAGAAGGTCGATGTACAATTAAGTTAAAAAAAATTGCGTGCTTCTAGTTTATTTTCCTCTTTTATTAATTTTTGTATAGTTTTTTTCATCACAACCACGGCTCATGGAGATTCATATCGATGCCATTGCTTGGAGAAGGTTTTACAAATATTTACCACGTATTAAAAATGTAAATTTTTTTAAAATGAAGTAATCAATTTCATTAAAAAAAAATAATGTACATTTAAGGCATAGTTAATATCGGAAATTTCAAGGATAAAAATGAAACCAAGCATTTACCAAAGACAACTTGAAAAGATGAATCAAAAGAAGAAATTAACATTTCATTTAAAATATGAGTTACGATAACAACACCTCATTCTCTCTTAATTTTCTCATTCCGATATTGTCAATATAAGTTTACACACGGACTAAAATATAACGATTGAATTTGATTTTCGTGGACTTTACTCAGTAGACGTGTAAGTAATGGACTTAACAATAGTGTGGGCTTTAGAATTGTGGACGTAAACATTGTGGACGAAAAGTCTGTGGACGTAAAAAAAGTGGACATAAAGTCCGTGTACCCACAATTTATTGGGGCACTACCACGATTAAATGGAAATGTCCATATCATCGAATATTCCTTACTTCGACTTTTTCCCGTGTGTGTTCCAAACCCATCGGTTACTTTCAAAGACCGTCAAACCGTGACGATCTTTGAAAGGCTACATTCAACTTTGAGTCAGCTGCGCTGGTCACAGAATCGTGTTTCAATGCTTGAGTCTCGTAGATCAGCTACAAATAATACGATCTGTCGAGACAGCAACTTTCTAAGTTCAATATTAATACGAGATATCCCCCTTTGAAAAGTCAGTTTCTGACGTCATCCACCGCGGTAGTGCGACACCCTTGGTTTCTTCCATCCTGCTTTCGTCAGTCCAGGTGACGCACATTTGCACTGGTTACTTAACGGAAAACTCGGATGAAAGCAAGGTGGAAGAAATCAAGGGTGTCACTACTGCGGTGGATGTTGTCATAAATCGACTTTTTCAAAGCGTGATATCCGAGTTAATATTGAACGTAGAGAGTTGCTTTGTGCACAGATCTTAGTATTTTTAGCTAATCTACAGGAAGCATGCCTCAAAACACGATTCTGTGACCAGCGCAACTGACCTCCTTCAGCTTGAGCGTGGAAAAGAGCCATGAATGATGTTGAGATGTTGCATGTGTGAGGAATTTGCGATCTGACAACTGGTTTTTATGTATAAGTTCGCGAGAAATACGATGGTGCCACTGGTTTTCTCTGAAATCAAATCCCAAGCTCAAAGAAAGCTCTCAAGATGAGGCCAAAATGGAGTGAATATCCCACGCTAGCCTGAGAGTCCATCTCTACATCCAGAAAAACTTTCCATGCAAAGATAGGGAGCAAATACATTGACAGGGCTGCCACTTTATTTGGGGACTCTACATTTGAAAACAAGGCAACCCTGCTAATGTATTTGCTCCCTATCTTTGCATGGAGAGTTTTTCTGGATGTAGAGATGGACTCTCAGGCTAGCGTGGGACATCCCCTCCATTTTGGCCTCATCTTGAGAGCTTTTTTTGGGCTTGGGAGTTGATTTCGGAGAAAACTAGTGGCACCATCGTGTTTCTCGCGAACTTTTACATAGAGATCAGCAGTCAAATCGCAAATTCCTCACACATGCAACATCTCCATTATTCCATTTCCCACTCGGACGAATGCGTGTTAAAAATAAACAAGTGGTACGTTAGATATCAAAAGAATATGAACTATGCAAAACGATAATCAGGGTATCGGAACTTGGCTGTTTTGAAAACGCCTTCAAATGCGGCGTGATACCTCAAGCATTCCGGAGAGTTCAAATAGTTGTATCATTGCGCCGTAAGAATGTGACGGAAGATTAAAATGGAAATAGCCTTCATGCACGCTGGTCTTTTCGATTTCCGTTAACATTTTTGCAGTCGTGAATGCATAGCTTAAGTGCGCTCCAGCCAGAACTGTATTCAGCAAATGAGTAGTTTTTATAGGATGATTGAAAACAAATAAATAGTAGGAAATAAAACATAATGATCGGAACTTTGCAAAACGAAAATCCGGGTATCTGAACTTGGCTGTTTCGAAAACGCCTTCAATTGCGGCGTGATACCTCAAGCATTCCGGAGAGTTCAAATAGTTGTATCATTGCGCCGTAAGAATGTGATGGAAGATTAAAATGGAAATAGCCTCCATGCACGCTGGGCATGTCGATTTCCTTTGACATTTTTGCAGAGGTGAATGCATAGCTGAAGTGCGCTCCCGCTAGAATTGTATTTTGCAAATGGGTGGTTTTTATACGAGGATTAATCGGAGGGTTTCGCTCTTGTTGGCAGTAAGAACTGGAAGAAAGCAGTGTTGCTCTACGAGAAGAACGGCTACTCAAACCTCTTCGGGCCGAACACGTGTCATTTGATGATGTCGACGCTCATCGAGTTAGAATTTAAACCGCGGAAGCAGAATGGATCTTTCGACTACCACTACTACGACCTTGAGAGTGGTAAACCTGACGCTCTCAAGGACGACCTTCGCGAGGCCGTCCACAACCGCAGCACCAGTGAGTCTCACCATCCCTTTTTCCTCCTAGCTTATTGCTTATCAATGCTTTAGCTTTTTCAGATGTTGACCGTGCGGTCGTACCTCCACGAAATTTAACTCGATTATTATACTCTAGAGTACCTTTATAGGGAGAGTATGGACAACTCGACAATTTTGATGTAGGTTTGATCGGGTCTTGTAGCTCCGGGGGCCCAAAACGGCAGCCAACCTATGAACTCGAATTATCCAGTGGTACTAATGAAAACTCCGAGAGTAGATAAACTGGCCAGAAATTATAAAAGCATGCACTGGAAAAAAAAGCGCATTGGATCTAGAGTCCAGACTCTTGAAAACATTGACAAGGAAAAATACTCTTGATTCAATCGGATTTTTGCTTGAATCAAAACAAAATCCGCTTAAATTAAGAGGTTCTTGATTTAAGCTAGACTCTGATTGAATCAAGAGTACTTTTTCTTGTCGATGTTTCAAAGAGTCTGGACTCTAGATCCAATGTGTTTTTTTCCAGTGTGTATAAAACTTTGCAGCATTTCGCATAAATTTCCTCAGTTTCAAAGTCTTAATCTTTAAAAACACTCTTATGCGCTGTCGGCTCTATTGATTAATCTTTCAAAAGCAAAGGTTGGCAGCGGCACTTTTCTAGTGATTTTCGTTTTTCACGTTGTCGCCCTTTTGGGCCCAAAGAACTACATAAATGGAGTTGTCCATACTCTCCCTTTAAAGTTACTCTATTTCACACTCGGTCTTTGGGGGTGGTTCTTAAAATACGTAACGCTCAATGGGAGGGGAAGGGCGGTCGAATATAGCGTTACGTCATTTTGTATTTTTTTTTTCTCTTGGTCGTCAACTTTTTAGGGGGTGTTTTTTAGGATTTGCCCGGGGTGGCTACCGTCACCTAGAATTAGCGTGTTGAACGATAGGGGCTTACGTCACCCAAGCGTTCTACGAGGGACAGGAAGGGGTCAAAAAGTGCCGATTTTAGCGTAACGTATTTTATGAACGACCCCGTAGAGGTAAACTCTGTTCGAATTTGCTCAAAAGATCGAGTGTGGACAGTTGTCAGACTGTTATGGTTTAGTTGGAACTTCGGTCCGATGATATCTAGTTGTTGGAAAATGGTCTTAAATTGATGGCATGTTTTGATTTTCAGCTGACGTAGGTAATTAATATAAAAAAGGAAAAAAGGGAAAAAAACTAACACGTTTGTATTATTTGAATTCCAGTTCACAGGATGCATTAAACCAGTGGCAAAGTAGTGGGTATTGGTTTACAGTAAAAGTGAAAGAATCTATCATACCGGGCCTAATTCCATTAAAAAACGGATTTTGCTTGTTTTCAATTAAATCCAAAAGTTTGACTTTTGCCTTGGCCTTCCCAAGGCCTTTATTTTTAAAATTATTACAGAATAGAACAAGCATCGTAAAACTTCCAGCAGCCTTAGTAAAAAAAATACATATCCATTCGACAAACCACACACGACGCATTTCCATTGAAAAACGGATTGTGCTTGATTGTTTTCAATTACATCAAAAAATTTGACTTTTGCCCTGGCCTTCCCAAGGTCTTTATTTTTAAAATTATGACAGAATAGAACAATCATCGTAAAACTTCCAGCAACTTTGGTAAAAAAAAAATACATATCCATTCGACAAACCACACACGACGCATTTCCATTGAAAAACGGATTGTGCTTATCTTCAGTTACATCAAACAATTTGACTTTTGCCTTGCCCTTCCTAAGGTTTTTATTTTTAAAATTATCCCAGAATAAAACAAGCATCATAAAACTCCCAGCAACCTTATTTAAAAAAAAATACATATCCATTCGACAAACCACACATGACGCATTCGTACGATATGATACATGTACTTCACGATACGCTACGTTACGATTTGCATACTTCCTCCCTAAGTTCACTCGAACTTCACATGACGACTGTACTTTATACAGTTCATCAAACTTACATGTTCAGACTGAAACTATTTTGTCTTCTTCCCGGCGGGCCGTGCTGCTGGACATGCTGAAACCTCGCAAACCTAATGCTCCGAGTGCCTGAAGATGAAGATTGGATCTCTGCTCGCACGTCTTCTCAGGATTATGAAATGGGTGAGTAGTATCCAATATCATTCAACGCTTTCTCGTTGGGGCACATTTTTCGCGTTCTTTTCTTACTTTTAATTTTTAATAGCTATTGCTTGCAGCATGGTGGCGTCTCTTATGAATTTCATAATGGTAAAAAATACAATTTGGGATTTTTTACCCTAAAAAATTGAAACAAATATAAATAAGTGTGTTTTGCGTCGAATTATGAAATTTAAGATTCCTTAGCAGATAACTAGGGAGAAACCGATGAAAGTTCAAGGCATTGAAGTTTATGATGTGAAAAAATTCATCCAGACTTTTCAACTAGAAGTCTCTCATTCCTGTTCAAGATGTGTTGGTTTTTCGAGCGTATGAAAAATCTTGAAAAAGGATCTTGATAGTTAGGTAAAACTGATGCATCGAAACTTCTCAGTCTAAAGTCAAACATTCTAAAGACTCAATTAGCGTCTGTATGAAATGTCTATTTCTGAAATATTTACACTCCAAATTCCAAATCTTGGGACTGAAACTATCTTTTGTAATGGTTTTCGCCTTAAGTCACTACTGGAGCTACGCTGTATACCTATTCAGCACTGCAAGATTAAATCTGCCGATTTTCCAAAGAGAATGATTCAATTCTTCCTTAATGGATTTTTCTCCTCCCGAAGGACTTACACAAACATGCTTAGCTTAGGATGGTGTGAGTTTAGAAGACGGAAAAGAAAGAATTAATAGCTCTTACAACTAGATTCGGAAATACTTGGCTGACATTTCAACTTCGCCAGACAACGCGTTGAAATTCCGAAGGGTGCACTCTGTAGGGACATTTTCAAACATAAAGCACTGATATACCGCACTGTTTCCATTAGAACCGCGCGTTTGATGCTCAGCAATAGATAAGGAGCAATGGTGAAGCGCGAATGATCGATTATCGATATTTCCCCATTTGAACCTATGGAAGAGAATCGATCACCAAGGTGCTCCTTGCGAACACCCTGCTCATCGATCCTTCTCCATAGGTTTTAATGGCAGATCAATCGATAGATCTCAAAGCATGCTACGCAATCGAACACATCAATTTCCCGTCGCAATCATCCTATGCAAAACAGCAGAGATACAGTCGGTGAGCATTAAAAAACAAACGCCGAAGTCGAACTTTCGAAAATCGAGCTCTTGAACTTAACTGTGGACAAGGATCGAAAGCTTCATCGAGCTTTCGCGGAGACCTCATTAAAATGTTTGGGGAAAGTTGAATAAACGACTCTTTTTATTTTTTTCAATTTTATCTCTCTTCCCCGGACGGGCCCTTATCCGCTCTTGACATCGAGTGAGCGAATTTATTGGCACAACGCACGGAGCCTGGGTAGGTGGCGTTGCCTGGCTCAGCCCTAAATGGATTTCATTTTGCAATATGGAACTATTATTTCTCGCTCGTTTTAGGAACAACATATGTGCCATTAGTTTCACGGAAAGAATTAAATGTTGATTTAGCAGTTATACTTGTTAAAAAGATGTCCGACAAGTTTCAAATGCCGATTTTACATTTTAACAAATGCTAACGTAACTACGCCCACTGCAAAACGTACAAATTAAAATGTTATGTTAGCATTTTTGTATTGTAAAATTAGCATTTGAAACTTGTCGGACATCTTTTTAACAGTATAAATGCGAAATCAACATTTCATTTTTTTCCGTGTGCTTGTATGTATGAGTCAGGTATAGTAGCTACTTATTTTAAAATTCAGAGTAAATGCGCTGAAATGCCGGTTTATAAAAATTTTCATTTGAAACGAATATTTCCCCTAACGTAACGAACTTTTATACAAATGGTTTTATCGCTTAGTTACACGTTTTTTTCTTTAAAACGATTGTTTTAAACGTAACCACTTATCGGCGAAACGTTTATGCAAAACTTGTGATCGAAAAATAATACTGAAAATTCAAACGCTGTTGAAATTTGCAGAATAATTAATTTTTTAGTGACACATTGAGCGAAATACACATTGAGTAAAATTTAGACGGTTATTTTCTTTTTAGCACTTGCAAAGATGTGCTAAAGTCCACAACGGCCACTCTATGTGAAACAACACAAAAAAAAGAAAAAAAAAGTATAAGATGCATTAGTAATTTAAAATAGTGTATAATTTGTCGTTGCAAACGTGAGCCAAAAAGAAAGAGCAAAAAAAAAACAACATTTTTTTACTAAGTTGAATTTTATTTCTTGACTTAACTAATCCACTGAAAATAAATAATTTTTGTTCTCGCAGTGTTCATTGCAGATTCCAGGGGCAAAGCTCCTTGTCTAAATCTTAAATACAACGTTCCTTTTCTTAAAACAAAAATTTCGGTCCTATTAATAATGCTGCAATGGTTCCGGAATTGATATAATTGTTCCCAAAAATGTAACATTGTGATAACAATTAGAAAAGTACGTTTGACCTGGAATCCATCGTGAGCAATGTAACATCGATTCTGTTTTCTCCGCGAGTGATCCCTGCGTTTCATTGACAAAACAACCCTTCGAAGAATAACCCAATGAAAAAATCGTGACATTATAACAACAATGTACGAGTTGGTTTTTAGAAGAAAAAGTTTGAATATTTGCAACGTATGGCAACCACGCGGAATTTATTGAGCTCCGGTAACTCTATGAGTATCGAGATGGTCCTGACGTGGATTTTTCTTCCGGAATTTATGTGCGCCCGAGATACTTAACTTGTCCAACGATATTCCGTAACATCAGCATATCTCTAAGGCTCTTTTTAAACGGAAATATATAACTGCTTTTTTCCTGCCTCGTCATTGACTACTGTCTAGGCGTGTGACCGAGGACATGACAAAAATTTCGAAGTGAGATAAAAAACAAAAAATACTAATCCAAATCAAATAAACTGAATGGTTCCGCTGAAACAGCATATTTTGCTCTATACTGGCAAAATTCGCAAAATTTGTTAAAAATCAATCATGGCGCAGAAATTAACGTTGTTTCTGACTAAGCTAACCTAGATAACAAGATTCCCGATATTGTCTCTTGTTAGGCGTCTATCGATTACAAGACATGTATTATGAT
The DNA here is from genome assembly GCF_001854935.1 of Bemisia tabaci. Taxonomy (NCBI): domain Eukaryota; kingdom Metazoa; phylum Arthropoda; class Insecta; order Hemiptera; family Aleyrodidae; genus Bemisia; species Bemisia tabaci. Next base: position 3,595,263 of record NW_017547118.1, on the reverse strand, counting down.
GATGCGTTGTTTCAAAATGTTCACTTCTTTTTATTAATTTAATTTTAGAGGATATTGCTGAACACTCGGTGCCACACTGTATGCAACCCTCTAAAATGTTTTTCCCAAGGACCAAGACAAAAATTGCGCTTTTTTTGCAATTCTACCCTTCGGGTCTCCTATAAACATTAAACTGATTTTCTGGGTAAAACACTAAAAGAAGGATATTTACCTAAGTCGTATTTTCTTTGCCGCAACAGATCTTTTCTGTTACATATTTTGTGTTATTTGCATCACTTTTTCGTTACCAATGAAAGAAGAGAAGCTAGATGTGAGGTCAGAAATCTTGTTAACAAATGTTACACTTCGTCGTAACTTACTCCGAGAGCGTTGCAATTGTCCCGTAACATTGTTGCAAAAACGTTGCCAGATTGTGCAAAAAATAAACGAATCAAAATAGGCCATACCCCTTAACATAAACTGATATCCAAACAAAACACGATTGTTACGAGGGTTGTCACGTAGAAACAAAATACATCTATTGGAAACGCACGAGTGTGCTCCCAACGACTCATTTATTTTCTTTAAAATTGAAAGAAAACCGCAGGGACGAAAAACAAACATATTTCATCTCTGGAAGTCTCTTGTTTTATTGAAAAACTTGACAGGAGACTCCTCTTGACGCGCGGCGCACACTGGACCAAGTCAATATGATAAGCCGGACAAAATCTAGACATTTTGAAAGCTTATATTTACAAAAATATGAGACAAAAAAGTTTAAGAGTGGCTCCATTGATTTTTTCTTGAAATTTATTTCAGGAACACCCTTCGAAATTGAATTAATGTGACAAAAGAAACAAAAATTTGAAATTTTAGCTAAAAATTTCATGTCCAACCTCTTGTATTAGTTCGCTCCTCTGTGCGGCGGAGAAAAATATCGAAAAAAAGTATCAGAGATTGTGAGTGAATTTAAAGGCTGTATAAAGGTCAACAAAGAATTGCGTACCTTATTTCTGTTTTTTCTTCTTTAAAAAAAAAAAATAAAAACGAAAAAAAAAACAAAAAAACGGGTGTTGTTACATATCCTTCACAATTAAAGATTTTGAATGAAAAATGTCAAGGCATTATGGACAACGAAAAACGACATCCAATAAACCCCGAATCTATTTGCATATTTCAAGATGAAAAGAAAACAACCTTTTCTAAGAGTTATTTCGCATTTAAGGATTTAATCTAACTGACATTTTAACAGGCCCCTCCGCGAGGATAAAATACGTCTGCACCCGTTTTCAAGCAATCAACGCATCGAACTTGATAAATCATTTCCGCAGCACACTTTCCTCGCTTCCCGTTATCTTCTTCTTTTTCCGTTTCCTCTTCTTTTTTTAATCCTCCTCCTCCTCGCCCCAGCCCCTCACTTCCCACCGATTCACCTCCTCCTTTTTCTACCTGTCCCTTTTCTTGAGGTAGCAAAAACAGAGAGGCATGCCGCGTTTTTCCGAGTGACAAACCATTTTTTTTTTTTGAAACGCTCAGCGAAGTGCTCCATCAGCGCAATTTTCCTTTATAGCTAAGAAAGTAAAAATAGATCACGGAATGTAAAACTCACTTCCTCCTTTTGATAAGATCCTCATGTAATTTTCTTCAATAAAATGTCTTTCTTGTAAACAGGATCGCTAAAGATGCGCAGATTTTAGTCAGGAAACATTTAGTGTCAATATCAGATCACATCATATTGCCTAGCTGAAGTTTTGAAGGAGCCTTCTACACGGAAATAATATCATCCGAAAATAAGTTAGAAAATTTGCCGCTGGGTTGATGAGCTCTCCTCTGCATTGTGATTGTGAATGTTTCCGAGGCATTAACTATTTGATGGTAATTTATTGGTGGCACAAAAAAAAAAAAAAAAAAAAAAAAAAAAAAAAAATCCATTTATAGTTCATTGGGAGTGAAAAAAATTGCTTCGATGATCAGTCTATATTTGCATGGTAAAACAAGGGGTGCGAGAAAGTAAGAAGTTGCACAATCTCAGAAACATTAGAATGTTCTTGGTACTTTTTTGCAAAATTCAGATTACGGATCAATACGTTATTTTCCTCACGAAAGAATGTAACTTCTTTCCAATGGTGTCAAATTTTCTCTCGAAAATGTCATAATAACTTTAAGAGTTTTAGGCAGTCCAAACTGAACATTTCTTTGATTTTCACCCAGATTTCGTGCAAAAATCAAATTATTTTTTGACAAAAATTGCCCAAGTACAACTTTGTAAAATAAACTAATTGTTTCAGTCAATTTGGCAACCTTGGAACGGAGTTACGTTCCTTCGTGCATTAGAGTTATTCAGACTGAGTTACCTTCTCCCTCTTTACTGCCGTGCTAAGGAAGAACGCCGTATGTACGTTCGAGAGTTGCCAAATTTCCACCCATAAAATATTTAATTTTGAGCAAAGTTATGAATATTTTTCCTCGAAATTTTCAGATCTTTTAGATTAAATTGCGGACAAAATCGTCTGAAATTTTCGAGGGAAAATATCCACCATTTTCACAGTAAATTCATTCTTTATTGAAGGAGATATGGCAACGTCTGGAGGCTCATACGGCGTTTTTAGCCGGCGTTAGCACGGCAGTTTATTGGTAAAGTTTATGAGAAAATCACGAGGACATAATCACGATCCCTCATTTTTTCCAGGGAGGAAAAATCTATTTATCTTCGAAAATAACTCAAAAAGTATGGTTCCTGCGATTGCCGCAAGTTGGAAAGTCAATTAGAGGCTACAACGCGCACTTTTTATCGACGCCTCAGAGGAAAAACTCCGGGGAGTTGTTCAGTAATGCCGCGAATTTTACGGTTACTGCTCTTTGTAAATTTTGAATAACCACAACCGAGTATACCGACTAACAGGTGTCGCGCAGAGAACTTAAATTCTCTTTTCCTGCCGCTTGAACAATACGAGCTTTGGAAGCTCTCGGAAGATGTAGGGGCCTTGAAGCCGGATTCGGCAGATTTACGAGGTGGAACTGAACAGGACTGAACCTAAAGATGCATACGGTGCCCCACTTTTCAGCTGCAGAATTTAACGATACACCTGTAATAAATTATGCCGAAATAATATTTGGATTCCTTTTTCCCGTACCATACTAGTCTCCCTTTTATCCTTTGGTGTACTTGATCCTTCCGGTTGGCCTTACCATTCCACGATACCCAAGAAAGCAGCGGTAGTTTGCTTCTTGGAACGCGAATGACAGTCGCAAATGAACACGACAAAATTTGAGACTCTATATTATGAAAGCTACAACATAGATTTGTGTTTCCCAGAATGTGGAACCCAAAATTAATTCATGTCATAGAGGGTTAAACGAAAATTCATATAAAATTTACCTCATTGGTCGACTGATAAATGTCTCGATGCATGAGTGTTTTGTTGAGCGAGGTTTTTCAAATTAGATTATAAGATTGTTGAATCAATTACTTAGACGTATTAATATGCTAAAAGGAACTAAAAGCATAGGGAGTGCATGTGACGTAGTTCCTTTCAGCATAAATGTGTCCAATTGTTCAACTATTTTGTCGTTAGTCACCATTAGGCAAACCTGATTAATGACTTCCGAAAGTAACTTTTATGCTATCGGGAAATTAGCAGTGCATTGCGGATTCTCTAATTTACTGTCTTGGAGCTCAAGCTAGCTATAACTTACGCTGGTCAACGAAGTTCAGGCGAAGGGGTGTGCATTCGGATGGACAATTATTGACTTAGGAAGTGAGAGAAAATTAATACCCTGAATTAAAAGCTCAAGATCAAAGTTCAATTGTGCAAACAGTAGATAGGTCGGAACAGCATTAATTTGGTCCACATTGTGGAACATATATTAAGTGGCACGTCGGTCGAACTTTTTAGATGATCTCCCGATGTATTCGATTGTAGCTATCAAATTTTCAGTTTTTCGTCATTCCTTTCACGGGAGAGCGTATCTCGATTCCCACATGAGCAAACCCCCCGGAAAGTAAATTGTCATACGGAGAACAGAACTCACGTGGAATTCGAAATACGCGTTTACCTCAGAGCCAAAGTAGCATTTTTCAGCGGAAAAATCACGATATGTTGCGATTGTATCGGCAATAAAATCGCTAGGATCATCAACGTCTGAGCGATTATCCTCGATCTTGTTGCAATATAATCGCGATTTTATTGCCCGGCAATTTATCGCGATACTATCGAAACAAAAGTCGCGATCTATGGCGATTTAATCTCGATTTTATCGACGAAAATTGATCGCGATTTTATCGAACAAAAAATTGCGATGCATAGCGATTTAATCGCCATAAGTCGCAATTTTCATTGGATAGTATTGCGATAAATTGCCACCGATATAATCGCGATAATGAACCGATAAAATCGCTATTTATCGCGATCACTGCTACTTGGGAGGGGAACTCTGTGACCGAACTCTAAGCAGTGCATTGAATACGCCAATTCTAATTTTCGTTATTCTTGATAATTATGCACCTAAAAATAAAATAATTCATTGTATGAAGACCTATACGCATAAAAGTAAACTTCAACAATACCATTTTACTGCCGGCGGGATCGGAACCGTACAAACTGAATGGGTTTTTAGATTCTGAAGTTTGAGCGGTGCATTGTTTGGGAAACGCGTTAACCGACGCTGCAGGTTACACGGAGGATGACCCCGTGTTTTCATCAGAAGTTCAAGAACACGTCGGCGAACTCATTCAAAAATCGTCTAGCTTACTCATTCTGCCGTGGTAAGGAAGAACACCGTATGAGCCATCAAATATTGCCAAATCTCCTTTGATAAAGTACGAATTTGCTCGGAAAGTTATTAATATTTGTATTCCAATTTGTCAGACAACTTTGTTCGCAGTTTAATTTAAAATATCTGAAAATTTCATAGAAATTTATGCATGACTTCCTTTCAAAATAAACGTTTTATCGGAGAAAATTTTGCAACTCTCGAATGTTCATATGGCGTTTTTACTGATTAGCACGTCAGCATTAATGAGAAATTTGTGTCGTCCGTGCTCCTGAATTCATTAACCGCTGAAACTGAAAATTCCCGCTCGTTCTCAGCTCCAGTGACAGATATGTTAAAAAGCTATTTTTATCACTTTTGGAAACTGATCAATTCAATTAATATATCCTTCCTTTTTTCGAGTATAATCGTATGTCCAGTAAACTGTGCTTATACGAGTAAATGCATTTTCTATATTCTTGCTGTAAATGAAATTTTGTTTCATTGCATATCGATAAATGATCCTGAAGTTTCAATATTAAGCTACTATAAAGTGGTTTTCAAAACTGTAGTACCGGTCAAAACTACACCTCTACTGCTCCAAAATATTTGGAAAAATCTCGAGTTTTTTCTGAATTTTGACAACGTTTCTGGATCAAAACTCATGGGAAAAACCACTACCTGTATGTTTAGCGTTGAATCCATTTCGTAGCCTCAAAAATATTAAAATATCAAGTCAAAGCTATTAAGTCATCTCAGGGTAAAATACTTCGCTTCATCTCTAAGCCTCCGAAATCCCTTTTTATTTTAGATTTCAATATTTTTGAGTTTGCGGGTGCATTCATCGGTAAAAATTATGAGGGAGGAGGGTGTCCATTTTTAAGATTTTTGGTCTGAATCCGTCACTTTAACTCATAAAAAAGACGATTTTCTCAAAAATTTTGGAGCTCTCAGCTCGGGTTGAGGACCCTGTTTCTGAGGAAAACGTCACGGAGACGAAAAGTGTCTTACAGACCCATAGACTAAGGTCCTGCACAACCGTGCTAAGGAAAAACGCCGTGTGAACATTCGAAAGTTGCCAAATTTCCACCGATAAAATGTTTATTTTTGAGGAAAGTTATGAAACATTTTTCTTGAAATTTTTGAACTGTTTAGACCGAATTACGAACAAAATTCTCTGAAAAATCGGAAGACAAATATTTAAAAAAATTTCCGAAAATGCGCGCGTGATTTCTCAGAAGAAATTTGGCAACACTTAAATGTTTATACGACGTTTTTCCTTGGCATGGCAGTACAGCGGGGCGATTATTGAAATTTTTTGTTTGTCGGATCGACATAGATGACATAGGTTAAAAGGCGGAGCGTGATTGGTTGGTTATGTCTTAACGCTGCTTTATCGTGCCTTTGTCAGGTGGAATGATCGACAAGCTAACGNAAATTGGCAGTTTTTCGTATAATCTTTGATCGGCTCATTCTGAAATTCTTCTCCCGTTCTCTTCTCTCATTCCGTTTGTTCCTTGTCTAACCCGTCATTCCCCGGTCCATTCTACACTATAATCTTTGCAGTTGGTGAAAATGTAATCTTTATTCCCGTTTGTGATACTGTGGAGGCCTGAAATACGGGAACCAATCAGAAATTGATTCACATAGTCTTGGCTCTTAGTATAAAGGGACTCTAAGTACAGTCTGACGGCTTAACTCTTGATCACCGTGCACAAACAAAGAAATGGACCGAACGCAGCAGAAGGAACCGATCCCACGGACCCATTTATAAAATCGCCTATTTAAGCGAGGAATTAAACGGCACTTAAGAGGTCTCCGACTCGAGCCGAGAAAGTTTTTACCTCTTAGCTAAACTCGGTCTGGCTAAAAACTTATATCGCGTGTACGGAATGGCTTTTTTCGACAACGCTCAACTTTTCCTGGCAGCTTTCCCGCTGTTCCCGCTAATTAAATTAGTTTCGACTTTCTGAAGGACACCTGGAAGTTTCTGAAAGTTTAACGACGACGACAAGACGGTGATACGGTTTGATGTTTGGCACGGCGACTTATTCCAAGACACTCCGGGGCGCCGAGTGTTGAGACCTCGGCGTAATAACAGGCAAGCAACAGGTCAGTCTTGATAATACCGCCGATACACGTTCCGTGCCCTTTGACGGTGGTACTAGAGTTCTCCTTTCACGGGCCAGAATAGGCAAACATTCGTGCATCACTATAGGAAATTGCATACGCGGCTAAATGAAGGCGTTCGCACAGTAAAAAGTATCTCAGGTGAACTAGGGTTAAGACGAAATGCCGCTCAAGTTGAATTTTATTTCGACCCCTAGACATGAGGTGTAATTTAAAAAACTTCGTGTAAGCAAATCCACAGTATTCCTTTCCGACAGGATAACCGTTTAAGTCGAAGTAAAAATTTCGAGGAGCCCGACAAATTATAGACTTTTTACGTGTAAATAGCAAGAAAAAGAAGTAATTCTGAATAGAACCCTGCACTGATGTTGCCGCTCAGTTCGAAATTGTGGCGAAAGTTGGCCCCACGAAAGTTGACTTAGCCAACTTTCATTGGACTACCTTGCACGGAGGAAAGAGAATTATTGCTCTTTCTTGTAATGCCTTTCAAGGAATCGCACTCAGGGCTTAACATGGGCACGTTTTATACCATACCATGCTAAACAGTTAGTGCTCAGCACTATATCGTTTTTCCGTGTATGACTTTCACGTAAACGCTTTCTTTTCATTTGTAATGATCCACTGTAATAAGTTCACCGAACTTATCATTTGCTATGGAGTCAACAGCCCTTTATAGGAGATTGCATTAAGGAGTGTGAGAGAGGGCCTGACGTCGGGGGAAATGAGGGTTGACACGGAGGGTGGATGGGTTAAACTTGGGGGAAACAAAAGCTTGGCAATTTTTGGATGATCCACCTGAGTATTTTCCACTCTTCGACGGGGCCCGAAAGTTTGGCAACCACCATCAGACTATTCAATCAGCGTGCGTGCGTTTCTATATTCACATGGATTAATTCCACATCTCCATCAAACGACTCATCTAATTATAGGGTCACCGAAAATCCAGTGCAGCGGATGAAAGCTCAAAGCTTGGTACGCGATGCGTGGCCGATGGAATATGTTGACGTAACTATGCTAAAAGGAACTATGTGCAAATGAATTGAGTCCAAAGGAATTATGCAGAACGCATATCCCCACCAGTCGCGTGGCGTGCTTTGAGTTACATCGATTGATCTGTCATTTAAACCGATGTCAAAGGATCGTTTAACAGGGTGTTCGCAACGAATACCTTAACAATCGATTCTTCACCATTGTTTTAGGAGATGTTGTATGTGTGAGGAATTTGCGATTTGACTGTCGATCCTTATGTAAAAGTTCGCGAGAAACACGATGGTGCCACTGGTTTTCCCTGAAATCAACTCCCAAGCTCAAAAACAGCTCTCAAGTTGAGGCCAAAATTGAGGGGATGTCCCGCGCTATCCTGAGAGTCGACCTCTACATCAAGACAAACTCTCCATGCAAAGATAGGGGGCAAATACATTGACAGGGCTGCCACTTTATTTGGGGACTGTAAAACTGAAAACACGGCATCACTGCTAATGTATTTGCTCCCTATCTTTGCATGGAGAGTTTGTCTTGATGTAGAGGGGGACTCTCAGGATATCGTGGGATGTCCCCTCCATTTTGGCATCACTTTGAGAGCTTTTTTGAGCTTGAGAGGTGATTTCAGAGAAAACCAGTGGCACCATCGTGTTTCTCGCGAACTTTTACATAAGAATCAATGGTCAAATCGCAAATCCCTCACACATGCAACATCTCCATTGGGAAAATATCGATAATCGACCATTCCCGCCTCGCCACTGACCCCCACGCACATAGCTCCTTTTGATTTGATTTGATTCACGTTTAAATTCTTCCTTTTCGCACGAATACGACCAGTTACGACCGAATTCGTCCTTGCGTTGATATAATCCTGGGCGAACCAGCGGCGACTATAATCCGCGGCAAAAACACTTCCCACTCGGGCTATTTTTATCCGAACAACAGCAGTTTCGAGTCGGATTTTAAGTTCTAGCCGCACCTGGTCTTCTGGAGAGGTCGCCTCCAAAAAAGGGTCGGGATTGTTTACGCAAAAGATCAATCTATTTTTGAGATTTTGACGCGCCAAATTAGGAGTTTATGAGCGGGCCGCCGTATTGAACTTTATGGCACGCCACCGTTTTTCCCGCGGTGGCGCCGCGGCTGATTTATTTCGGTCGCGATTCGGTTCGATCGGTAAAATTTTGAGGAATTTAGGCGCCGATAAATTTTACTGACCCGCCGATAAGACTTTTACGACCTTGGTTAGATAATGTCTTGGGAAATTTTGTCATGAAAAAAAGCGTTGAATTAGGCGTTGGGTGCCTAAAAGGTGGCGTCTCTAAGTAGCATGTCGATCACGGGGCGCCATATACATACAATTATTCTGAGATTTTTTTTTTTGAAAGTTGACATTCATATCCCACAGCGCTTAAATTTAGCAGCTGTGGGTATTTTTACTCCAATTGACCCCAACGTATTCTCTATATAGAATTTGAAAACTCAAATCAAAATCAAATGAGAAGAAACTGCATTATGCTCGTTCATAATTTACTCATTTTGATTTGATATAGAGGCCTCGCACATTACCATTTTGAGTTCAATTTCCGAAGTAAGTCTAAAAACATCATTTGTGCTGAAATTTTAGTCAAATAGAGCTACCGCGTCTTATGTTGTATAAAAATCTTGCCTATCTGACAAACACTAAAAGTGATATACACAACCCAAACTCTCAGTATCAAACTCTTGCCCAAAGTGATAGGATGTCTCCTTGAAGCAGCAAAAATACTGTTGAAAACAAGGAGATTGTTAACAAAACGAGAATTCTTGCCCGGGAATCATTCATTATTGCTGTTGGATCAACAGGAAATTTTATTCCGTGTGCTGATTTTGCCAATGATCTGTCAGTATGAGCTACCAAATGAAACATAATTTACTCCTATCTTACCTAAAGTAAACAATATGTACTTTCTATCAAAGTATGCACGTATAATACAAGCAACTTCCATTTGCGACTGGCAGATTTCACAAAATCATCGGGCTTAAAAGCGCGGTGCATCCCAATATCGTCATATTATTCATAGCATGAATGTGGTTAAACTTCTCTCGTCCATTCAGGATTTGGAGCCATAAAATATTCAAGATTTCATGGTGTTTAAGGGGAGCCTCGAAAAAAAAACGGTTGAAGAAGCATCTGCTCGATATTATCCGCGGTAAAAGCCTAAAGCTATTGTCGTATGGGGGTGCGGTCGAGGGTAAAGGATCGAGTTTTAAAAGCTTTCGAATTGAATGAAAATTTCATGAACCGCTGCCGTGCACGGTCTCGAGTAATTCCACAGCGCCGCGCCGCAGCTCTCGTGAGAGTTGCCTGTCGTTTCCGCATATATCGATGGAGATACTAAAAAAAAGTTTGAAAAGCTTGATACCATGAGGGAATAGCTAAGCTCCGTGAGAAAAACCGCGCATTTGCAGAGAAATAATAAAGTTTTTATCTCCACGCAGCGGGTGAATTGACTCTTTGAAACAGGTCAGTTGCGCTTATAGCAGAATCGCGTTATAATGGCTTAAACCTGCTAATTAGTAACAAGATAAGATCCGTTCAAACGCCAAATTTTACACGTAGAAATTTGCTTTTCCGGCGGAACTGATTGATTTTTGCTAATCTATGAGCTTAAATCATTGAAATCAATTTTGAGATTATAGCCCAAGGACCGGACAAAAATTGTTGGACCTCGGTCAGCGGGTGAGTTGACCCTGTGATTCGAAATGACATCATCAATGCTCATCAATGGGGAGGGATTATTTCTAGTACGCTGGAGAAAAAACACATTGGATCTAGAGTCCAGATTCTTGAAAACATCTACACGAAAAAGTACTCTTGATTCAATCAGAATCTAGCAAAAAACAAGAACCAGGCTTCTTAATTTAAGCGGATTTCGTTTTGATTTAAGCAAAAATCCGATTGAATCAAGGGTATTTTTTCTTGTCGATGTTTTCAAGAGTCTGGACTCTAGATCCAATGTGTTTTTTCCAGTGTATTTTCCCAGAAAATAGGGTAAAATCACGCTATATGTCGTGCAATTACAACCAGGGATTTTCTTCCAAAATTATCAAATGCATGCACCAGGAAATTCGAAACGTTGCAAACTACAATAAGACGATTTTTCCCTAGTTTTATCATGAAGTGCGTCATTCACGGAAGAACGCGGCGCGGCATTTCCTTTGAGAACTTTCAGGATAGTGGTGTCGTGTAGGCAATTGTAGTCGTAATCAGCGTAATGCTGATTATTTGCTCAAACTTGCATTTGAAGGAAACCATGTCCATGTGCATTCGGGTGTGGGAGCTGGATAAGAATGCGGTGAAATACTTTTGAGGATATTACTGCCTGTCTGGAAGTAATATCCTCGACGAAATAAACTGCTGTGACGAGGAACATTAAATTTCGGTGTTATTCCCTTTCGTCGGGAAGGTATACTCATAATATGCACCCAGCAAATTATCGATTTTACGATAGTTATTTTTCCCATATTCTGCCGTGGTAAGTAAAAACGCAGTATGAGCATTCGAAAGTTCCCAAACTTCCTCTCAGAAAATTTTAATTTTTGAAGACTGTTATGAATATTTTGCCTTACAATTTTCACATTTTCTAAATAAAATTACGTGCCGAATCCTCCGAAAAATCGGAAATGTACACCAATTTTCCTTTATGTAATTTTTCGGAGGAGCTAGGCCATTTTTCCTAAATTTTTGTTTCCTACATCAGGTTTTCCTAATAATGTTTTCCTACTCGTTGTTTGTCCCATTACAGTAAACTCTACGAGTAAGACGTCCCACTGGCTTTTTTCCTACGGGTGTTTGTCCCAATAATCAGTAATTTGTCGCCTTCCCTCGTTTGTATTATTTTTTTTCGGAATCCGATTTTTTTATACCTATATTTAAAAAAAATTGCAACATTTGCCGCTCCCTAGATTTGCCGCCATGGGCCGCGGCCCATGTAGCCACCCCCTAAATCCGGCCCTGCCGATAATCTGATAATAATTGGAACTTAAACATGAGTAGAGCAGAAAAAAATGTTTCAGAAAGTGTAAAATTTCCTCAGCGAGCCGAATATAAGCGCGTGAACGGGAGACAGCACAATTTGAGTCTTCTATACCCTCAATACAAGGAAGAGGATGAAGCTCCACTACTTGTGGGCATGCGGCCACAACATTAACTTGTGAGGTAGCCATGCTGTTTCTTTAAAATTGAATTCAGGACAAATGCCTCTAGGAAAAAAGCCGGTAGGACATCTCACTCGTAGGCCTAACTGTGATGGGACAAAAAACGAGTAGGAAAAAAGTATTAGGGAAACTTGCAGTAGGAAACAATATTTTAGGAAAAATGACTTGCCACATTTTCGGAGGAACTTTGAAAACGCCTGATGGTTCATACGGCGCACAATGGAACGAGTCAATAGAAGAAGTCGGCCAAAATTTGTGAGCTTTAAACGCTTATAACTCCGTCCATACAAATCTTTGAGGCTCTAAAAGTGGTTTCATTGTTTCCCTCGTGAAATTTACTTTTTGAAACACTACTTAAAATTTAAAATGTAACGAAATAAACGTTAAAATTTGCAGTTTTAGTCAGAAATTTCATGTCCGACCTCTCTAAATAACTCGATCTACTGTGCGGCGTTTCCCATTGGCACGGCAATATTGGCTTTATTCTCTGTGATATTCAAACATACCCAATCTGGGTTTCTTGTGATGACTCCGCACTGTTGTTACCGCAGAGAGTTAGTTGTAAGTATCACAATGCGTGCGCGTTTTCTTCGAAGTCTAAACAAAACACCTGTCACCGGTGTCTTGTTCCCAGCGTAAAACTGAGCTTCAACTCACTCGTAGAGCCGATACGCCAAAAGTTCACGTGATCTAGCACATGGGAAGAAAGCTCAGTCTCTAAGATAACCCGATCGCAAATTTAGAACGAGCAACACCTTTGATGATTTTTTTGTTCTTAGTTATGGCACAACAATTGAAAAACGCGAAACTCCTCACTCTAAATGAGTTCCGAGGGGAACAAAGAGAGAAAAACTCAGGTGCTGAAAAAACTCCAGGCAATTTGTCTATAAATAATCGAATTTTTAAGCCCGCGCCTCTCAGTCGAAGATGCTAGCTCAATCATGTCGCCGAGATGAAATTTCTCTGGGTTTTCACTCTCGCCTTGGTTTTTCTACCGCCGAGTCATCCTTACTGCACAGAGGGAGACGGGAGGAGACATGATTGTTCCCGTGCGAGTCCATGTGCACCGAACTATCCCTTTCGATCGGGACCCTCGCCAAGTTATTGCTACAGGAATGGACCACCGACATTTTGGAATGGGCTGGACGGAGTAGTTGCCAATGCAGGAAGAATAATCGCGGATACAACGAGATTTATCTACGAATCGATTGTAGGGCCCACGCAGGGTTGCTGTCCTTGTTGTTGCTGTGACCAGAGATATTTCTATCAACCCTGTGATCGAAGAGAATCTTGTGACAGGAGGGATTCTCGTGACTGGAAGGAATGCTGTGACCGGAAAGAATGCTATGATAGAAGGGAATTCAGCGATAGAAATGATTTTTGTGACCGACGAGAATCTTGTGATCGAAAGGAATGTTGCGACCGGAAGGAATGCTGCGACCGGAAGGAATGCTGCGACCGGAAGGAATGCTGCGACCGGAAAGAATGTTGCGACCGGAAGGAATCCTGCGACCGGAAGGAATGCTGCGACCGGAAGGAATCCTGCGATTGGAAGGAGTCCTGTAGCCTCAGGGACCTCTTCTGGGATCGAAACCGGAGAAGTTCTCTGAGAGATTATTTACCAGAACGCCTCTATCCCTTAAGTTTGTCCTTGCCGTCTCCGTGGAAGAGTGGTTCACGTCCCCCGCCGCCAGATGTCGCTCCCTGCAAATCTGCACCTGAAGTTCCCGCTCCGCCGTGTGCTGACCCGTGTCCGTGTGCCCCGTGCGAAGCATGTGAGCCGCCTGTGGAGGCTCCTATCCCGCCGCCAGAGACGTGTAGTCCACCACCCGTACCACTAGATGTCGGTCCTTGCAGCGCAACAATTTGCGATATTCCGTGTGATGTGAACGCAGAATTAAGATTCGTGGATGTTTGCCCGATTGTCGATGCATCACGATTTTCACCACCGGGTGTCAACCCTTGTGGATTCGTATCGGCAGTCGTTAGTCCCCGGAGAAATAAGTGTGATTGAGACAGGTATAACTGTCCCTTCAGGTGGAAATTGAAATTGCTCAGTTCAATAAATAAAGAAAACATGATTAGATGATAAACGTCGCTTTTAAGCACATCCGATTGTAAAAGTCAAAGATTAGAAATAGATGAATATCGAATACCAATGTCACGATTTCTAAACGCCTGTTACGATGTCTGTTCTGTTTGGTTTTCTATACTTGCAAAGAAGGTGAGGCTTAGTCTGTTTCATCCGTTCATTTTTTGTTCCTTAAAGACATAGATTAAAACGATAGTTTTTGCCCAAATGATATTGTTCTGTCGTGTTCTGGTTATTTTTCTTTTTCAAATTTTTTTTTTTTTTTTTCGGATGGCTCACAATTTTGATTTGCGAATATATTTTGACAACGATCAAAGACGCGTAGAGCAATTGATGCGCACATTAAAGACACAAAAAATTAACTCATAAACCGAGGAATACGCAATTAAAAAATCGCAACTTTCCGCAAAGTTAAAAAGCCCTGGTCTTGCGCCGAAACCAAATGACGTCATCCGGCACCAATCGGAAGCGAGCACGGTATTCTACCGTGACTTGGACTTCTGTTCAATGTCTCTATAGAATCCCTTTATACCGAGAGTTAAGACAACACCCTCGCATGGAGTCGCAAACGGGAAAGATTGCACAAATTGAACGGTTTGCGTAATCTTTGATCAAACTCAACATTTTATAAAATAAAAACCGTTTTACTACTTATGCACCTCAAATTTTCAGGCTGAGTTCTCGATAGCATTTTAGAGTCAATTCTGTGAAAATATTGTCTCAAAGTACACAAGTTTTTCTGCTATGATACATTGATTCCAAATAGTTTAAAATGGTGTTTACTGCGTTTTTGCGTTGCGCGGCAAATCGCACAATGAGAGAATCTGTGGGATTAGGAGAATCTCGTCTCATATTGGGCGTATTTCTATCAAACGGAACTATGTGCATTCACTGGTAAAAAAAACCTCTTGGTTCAAGAGTGCAGTTTCTTTTCGCCGGATTTAAGAGTCTGGACTCTTGTTTCAAGCGGATTTTGAATTGAATCAATGCAAAATCCGCTTGAAACAAAAGTCCAGACTCTTAAATCCGGCGACAAGAAACTGCACTCTTAATTCAATGCACCGCGGCATTGGTCCAAGAAGTTTTTTTTACCAGTGTACGTTATGAGCCCTGTCATGCACATATTCTTATATGAGTCTCAGGGCTTATGTCTTAATGCACATAGTTCCGTTTAATATAAATACGTCCTATTGTCAGTTTCGATCGCGAATGCAGATTTCCCATAACAGACAACACCGCTGTCACAAGCCGATCAACTTTCATCGAAATTCTATTAATAGTCGTCGCGAGGAAAATGTTGCGGGGAGGGGGGGGGGCGTGCGATGGAGGATGTTTGCCCGATAGCTACACGCGTAGGATAAAAGGTTTTTGTTGGCACAAGCGACAAGATGTAATTAGGAGAGAACAGGAGAGCAAAAGCAAGATCGCTACGAAGACGCCGTCAATGCCTGAATGGCTTTTAAATTTGCTCATCTGAAACAATGATGATTCTTGATTCCCTCTTCGTTGCTGCTCTGACGTAAGGACGCATCTCGATTTCCACGTGAGCCCTATTCGCCATATAACTCCATGGTTTCTGGGTCTCAAGTGGGAATAAATATACGTCCTTACGTTAAAGGAGAGACGTCTTGAGCCGAGGCGCGCGCTCGCTTCCCGCCCATTCTTTACTTTTAGGAAGAACGGCGTATGTCCCGCGGGACGTTGCCAAGTCTGCCGTGTTGAGGAAAAGCGCCGTATGAATATTCGAGAGCTGCCAAATTTCCCTGGATAAAACATTTATTTTTGACAACATTCATGCATATTTGTCCTCGAGACTGTCAGATATTTTAGATTAAATTGCGTACGAAATTCTCTGAAATTTTTGGAAAATAATATTCACAATGTTCTAGTATTTTCGGTTTTTATAGGAGGAAACTTGGCAACGTCTGGAGGCTCATACGGCGTTTTCCTTAGTACGGCAGAGGTTTCCATTGATCTAAGACACGTTTTCTCGGACACGTGTTGATTTTTCTTCTCTCGTTTCGCAGAGCATATTATTCGTAGTTCGATCTGAAGTATCAGAAAATTTCGATGACGAATATTAATAATTTTCCGCAGATATCAATATTTTATAAGGAAGGATCGAGGTACATCAAGGAGGCATTCAAGGCTCATTCGACGTTCTTCCCTTAACATGACAGCATGTCTCGCGCGAGTCTCAAAGGAACGTTACCATCGCCTGTGTGGTGTCGTGCGGGTATGGGCGTAGCGGTGAACAATACGTCGCTTGACTGACAAAAAGGCGTAACTACAATTTGATATGAGCCCGAGAAAGCTTTGAGTTATATGGATGACAGGGCTCATCGTCGAGTGTGGTTACGCCCTTATGTCAGGAAAGCGACGAATCGTGTGACGTTACGGGTTTGATCGATATTCTGCAGACTTCTTTGAACAACTGCGCCGCTGAAAGAGGCAAAGATGATGGCAATATACTAAAAATTCGACTTATATTCTGCCGCGTCATGAAATAAGGCCGTATGAACATGCGAAAGCTGCAAAATGTCCTCTTAGAAAAGATGTGTTTATGAAAATAAAAATTGGATATTTTTTCTTGTAATTTTCAGAAACTTTTGATCAAATTACGATGAAATTCCTGTACAAATGTGGAAGAAAAATATTAATACATTTTTCCGAAAATTCATGTATTATGAAAGGAAATTTGGCAACGTTTGAAGGTTCATACAGGATTCTTCCATACTACGAACTTATTTCTGTCAAACGGAACTATGTGCATCAAGACATGAGCCCTGAAACCCGTAAGATTATATGCATAACAGAGCTTACGTCATGACGTCCGTACGACGGTATAAGCCCCTTATTCTGTCATAAAGGATCATATATTTTCAATATCTAAGATGAGTACTATTTTAGGCTTATCCATGAAATCACCTTCCTCCATGGTGAAACTATGACATTAAAGTTGTTCCTGAATTGAATCGGCTATCTCAAAAAGACTTGAGCTCCAGAAATAATAATTTGAGATAAGCAGTGGCAACTATTTTATTCGATCCATTCTAAATCTTGGAGGTCACAAAGTCGTTGTGGGAGATAATTGGACGTATTTCTACCAATCGGAACTATCTGCATTATGACTAGAGCTCTGTTGTGCATATATTCTTATGGATTTCAGGGCTCTTGTGTTATAATGCACATAGTTCCGCTTGGCAGAAATACGTCCAATTCATAGTCATTAAAATACTGGCGTCATCGCTGAATTCAAATTTTTTGTGATGCGGTTGATTTCTGAACTTGATTTTCAGATTTACTGGTGATTTATTCGAAAAATCTCACTTTTTCTCACTCTATCTCCGGTTCTTTTGGTGAAAAACTTATTGATGTCATTAGGATATTCACTCATTTGTCTTCACCTAGGAATTTCCCTTTTTGACCACCATGAACAATGATCATCCATACAGTGTGTAAGGTTGCATCCCTGCTGTTTCATCAATTCTGCAGTCTCCCTCGATCTTCGCTCGTTGAGACTGCGAACGTGATAAAAAAGTAAAGCCCCTTCAATATTTGTCATATGCAATACGGACATCCATAGAGTACGAATAGTTGCTTGAAGGCGTTGTCATTAGTGCCGTAAGCACCTCACTGTAGTGAGCGTAAGAAACGCCTTCATTTCTTCGCATGTACAACACAGACATCCATGGAGTACGAATAGTTGTATCAAAGCGTTGATTTTGACCTTGCGCATTTAGCGTAGCGCTAGGAAAACTTTTGCGGATTCTTGAGTATTCAAAACGCAACGAAGAAAGTATGCTGGGGATAACACTTACGGCTAGCTTGCCTAACACTCGCCTAACATTAAAATGAGTATTACCTTTTTTATATGAGTGTAATAAAATTGGTCGATTTTTAATGATCTCAACGGTCTCTGAGAGTTTTTCGGATGATTGGTGGCAATGTTTACAGAATAGTTTTCCTTTAAAATTTACAATTTTTTGAAGGGAAGCAAAAACCATTTGCTCTTCTGGGATATTTTTTAGATACTTATGCAGAAGCAACATCATTACGACACTGTAATTGCGCTGGTTCATTTTTGCTAAATGCGATCCGAATAACCCTCGCATTGCGTTTGGTGCAGTGCGAGAAGTATTCATTCTGTCTTGAAGGCGTTAATATGCGTTTGACGCCGACCACGCTGTTTGGCGCGATGGAGATGTTGCATGTGTGAGGAATTTGCGATTTGACCGTTGATTCTTATGTAAAAGTTTGCAAGAAACACGATGATGCCACTGGTTTTCTCTGAAATCAACTCCCAAGCTCAAAAAAAGCTTTCAAGTTGAGGCCAAAATGGAGGGATATCCCACGCTAGCCACATCAGCTATTGCCAAAAACTGGGCAGTTTAATTTCTTACATGAGAACGTCTGAGCGGATTTCTTCAAAACTTTGTTTCGTAATAAGCGGAAAATTCACTGATATTCGCCCAAAAATTCGCAAACCCGTTTTCTTGTAAAAAATGAAATTGCCTAGTTATATTCCGCAATAGCTGATGTGGCTTGGTTCCTCTCTGCTCAACGCACTCCGTTCCTGGCTTGTCCATGAAAACACTTATTCTACGGAAAGAAATGGATTGCTGATTTAGCAATTGAATTGTTAAAAAATATGTCTGACATGTTTCAAAGTACTTTTACAGTAGTGAGAAGCTAATTTAACCACAGGGGTGGTTAAATTAGCATTCATTTATTGTAAAATCTACATTGAAACATGGCAGACACTTTTCTAAACTGCAAAATTGTTAAAGCAGCAGTCTCATTTGTCCCGTGAAAGTGTTTTCATGGACAAGCCAGGAATGGATTGCGTTGAGCAGAAAGGAACCAAGCCACATCAACTGTTGGGATTTCTTAAGTTTAGGCAATTTCATTTTTTACAAGAAAACGGGCTTGCGAATTCTTGCATTTTGTGCAAATTTCAGTGAGATTTCTGCATAGTACAAAACAAATTTTCCAAGGCATCCGTTCTCTTGTAAAAAGTTAAATTGCCATAGATTTGAACTTATTTGAACAATTAATTGAAACTCATGGTATCTATGCTGTTATTGCGCCAGAAATAGACTAGTTACATTTGGACGTATTTCTATCAAACGGACCTAAGCGCCATAGGGTGAGGAAGGTAGAGGGGGACTCGGATTGGCGGCGGAATCGGGCGTCCGGCTTATTCCGTCCCATACTCGCAATGCTTTTCCATGGCGCTTAGGTCCGTTTGACAGAACGCGCTATCCGGGATTCTAAATTCCTCAAAAGGAACTCAAATTGGCGCTTAGTTCCGTTTGATAGAAATACGTCCATTTGAGGGGCTTGGAGGATAACAAGTGCAGTTTTTGCTATTTTGAGAAATACGTGTTTGAAGTTTCGAAATTACACAGATCCTTATGGCGGAAAGAAATTTTAAACTGACTTTTCGTTGCGGAAAAATTGGACTTCGGAAGCGAATATTTCACACAGTATGCGTTCAGACTAGTTTTACTTGAACTCATTAATATCTCGAATTTTTCAAAAACTGCACTTATGCACCTTGTCCTCCAGGCCCCTCAAATGTAATTAGTCTATTTCTGGCGCAATACCAGCATAGAAACCATAAGCTTCGATTAATGGCTCAAATAAGTTCAAATCTATGGCAATTTAACTTTTTACAAGAGAACATTAATTTGTACGGATGCCTTGGAAAATTTGTTTCGTACTATGCAGAAAGTTCACTGAAATTTGCGCGAAATGCAAAATTTCGCAAACCCGTTTTCTTGTAAAAAATGAAATTGCCTAAACCTAGAAATCGCAACAGCTGATGTGGCTTGGTTCCTATCTGCTCAACGCACTCTATTCCTGGCTTGTCCGTGAAAACACTTGTTTCATGGAAAATATGAGACTGCTGCTTTAACAATTTTGCAGTTTGGAAATGTCATTATCAAATCTCAGCCCCTTATATGAGGACTTATCTGTAACAATAGCGGATGTGAAAAATTACCTTTTCGAAACACGCTTAAAAAACTGTTTTGTTCACACAAAAATTTAATATGTTTGGCTCTGGCATAATGTACAGATCTCGAAGAACACATCTCCAGTATTTTCTCAAAATTTTCTTGATGCCAAAATAGTTTTTTGAATGTGTTTCGCAAAGGTAATTTTTCACATCCGCTATTGTTACAGATAAGTCCTCATTTATTCCTAGAAATGTGCTAAAAATTTTGGAATTTTTGGTGGAATCATCGCCGATCGTAGGGGGATTCGGCGATTAGGGACGATTCGGATGCGACAGAGGTCGGAGGCTCGGCCTGCGAGCGCGGCGCGAACGCGAAAGAAACGGTCGAAGCATGCTCGCCTTGACCACGGCTCCCCCGGCCCCCTCCCGGACCCCCCGCGCCCCTCCCTCCCGGTCCCCCCGCCCCTAGCCGGGGGCATGCGTTATCGAGACTGGTTGAGGTTCACGCCGCGCCGTTCACGCGCTGTGCGCCGATGTAGGGCAATAGCTCCGCCACGCCGCGACAATCAGTAAACGTTTCGGCACTGTCGCGCGTACCACGTGTGGCGCCGCGCCGATCCCGCCCGCGTGTTTTCCGACGTCCGAACATGCGTCAACCCTCCCCGTGTGCCGTCCCTTAAACCTCGCGAAACACGCGTCAAGTTGTGTTCGTCGTGCGTGAATTCATCCCGGTGTGTCGTCGTTCAACCCCGCGAAAAACGTGAAAACGTTACCGGTGTGTGTCGAAACTCGCGTAAACTTGCCCGCGAGTGCCGCCGTAAAGCCTCGCGAAGCACGTGAAAACGTTACCGGTGTGTGTTGAAATTCGCGTAAACTTATTTGCGAGTGCCGTCGTGAAGCCTCGCGAAACACGTGAAAACTGCACCGGTGTGTGTTGAAACTCGCGAAAACTTGTCAGCGAGCGTCGTCTAATAAACACGTGAAAACATATTTGCTGCAGCGTCGAAACTTGTGCGAGTGTCGTCGTTCAAACCTCTGTGAAACACGCGTAAGTTGCCAGCTGTGCCGCCATTCGAATTTGTGAAAAAATTGATCGTGAGATTCGCACGTGTAAGATTCACTCCTCGAATGAATTCCGTTTGGAAATTGTAAATTTTTGTGTAAAATAATCCGGAGAGCCCCCTAATATTTTTAACCGTTACGTACTTGTGTGAATAGTGTTCTGGTAATTGATTTGCCTACACGTTACGAGTCAACTTTTATGCACTGGTGATCAAGATTTTCGCGTTAACTGTCCAAAATTGCGTCGATTTCGTATTTCTTTAGAATCTCCAATAATTTTCCCTCGTCTCAGAAAATTGAACCTCTCGAAAAGCGTTTTCTATTCGTCTTTCGTGTGGTAATTAGCCTAACATGATTACTCTTATCAATTCAAGCCGGTCGTGTTTTAAGCTCGCGAAGTAATTCCTAACATTCGTATACTGTCTACAGGTATATTTTCGGCCTGACAAGTTTATTAAAACGGTTGACGTGTCGAAAGTGATAACAGGACGTTTTTGCTCGTCACCGCGTTAGCGATGGATTGTTATTTTTCGAATCGTTGCTAGTTGTTTGTGCTTGGGTGCGTTGTAGTGTTTGTTGTGTCTGTGTCGCCTGTAAACGGGGAATTTTCCAAACTAATACTTTTTTCTTTTAACGGGAATCCATTCTGCTGAAATCTTTGAATTGTCGCCTCTCGGACTCAATCAAGTTTTTTCCAGGTAATTGAAAGTTTCAACCAATATTTGTACCTTCTTTCTTTTTTCCCCCATTACTTACCGACGTGTTCTAATCAGCATTTCGGTCCAAACTATGATGTCAATGGAGATGTTGCATGTGGGAGGGATTTGCGATTTGACTGTTGATTCTTATGTAAAAGTTTGCGAGAAACACGATGGTACCACTGGTTTTCTCTAAAATCAACTCTCAAGCTCAAAAAAAGCTCTCAAGTTGAGGCCAAAATGGAGGGGATATCCCACGCTATCCTGAGAGTCCACCTCTACATCCAGACAAACTTTCCATGCAAAGATAGGGAGCAAATACATAGCAGGGTTGCGCTGTGTTTTTAGTTCTAGAGCCCCCAAATAAAGTGGCAGCCCTGTCAATGTATTTGCTTCCTATCTTTGAATGGATCGGCGGCACAGAAAAAATGCAGTGAAATTTTCTGACAGCTTCGTTGAAAAGTTTCTCTACGAAAAAATAAAGTGTCGGCGAAAATTTTAAAACATCGCATGGCGCTTGTGATATTTTGGCCGGAAGGTGACGGACTCTCGATATTTCTATGTTGTACTGGAAAAAAAGTCGCTTGGATCTAGAGTCCAGACTCTTAATAACAATGACAAGAAAAAATACTCTTGATTCAATACGATTTTTCTTTGAATCAAAAATCGAGCCTCTTAATTTAGGCGGATTTCTTTTTGATTCAAGCAAAAAGCAAAAAGTCCGGTTGAATCAAGAGTAATTTTTCTTGTCATTGTCATTAAGAGTCTGGACTCTAGATCCAAGCGACTTTTTTTCCTAATGTGATAAAAGACAATTTAGGGAAAGATTTTCAAAAAGACACTTTTCTCCCGTGAGGAGTTGCAGACCATCTTGGTGTTTGACTTGGTGCGCAAGAGACTTCAAGAAGCTCCATTCTCTTTCTTCCTTTTCTCCTCTGTTATTCGAGCCGATAGCTCGCGTTGAAAACTTTTTGTGCTTCATCGAAGGGCTCTGGCCTCCAAAGCCATCACGGCAAGGTTAGCTCAAACAGTCAAACTGCTGGAAACTATTGCGTAATCCGCATCCGAAATCGCAGCAGCTTTCCGTCATACCCTACGCAACGGTTCGCCAAACATCGGCGTCTAAATCCGAAAAAAAGGCATCTCGATCGTGATGTTTAAAAACCCGTTACTCACGATCAAACTGGAGGTTCAGTCTACGGGCATCGATGCGGGTATTGGCTGTTGAACGGTTGCAAAAATCAGTAACAAAGGCAAAATTTTCACTTCCTTCTTTGAAAAAAAAAAGCTCTATAAATCAAGCAAAATCTTACGTTAGGAAAATTTGTAACAGTTGTTAATTCTTAATTTTTAAATTCTTGCATTTCTCCTTGGGAAACCTTAAATTCCAGCCACTAAGAAAAATTTCCCGAGGACTACTCAGACAATACCAATAAGTGGATTTCAGAATTTTTTGATGTGCCTATTATGATTTTCTGGCAATTTTACCCATTGACAGTCTATTTTCTGGACTGTATCTCCTGTGTGCATCGAACTCATTTCCCAGTTCCTCATTTCTTTACTGGGAAAAAAGACTCTTGGATCTCGAGGCCCGGACTCTTACAAATTGACAGAAAGAATTACTCTTGATTTAATGGGATTTTTGCTTGAATTAAAAGGACCCATAGAAAGTGTATTTTCTTGGCTGGATCTCTTGCATGCATCAAATTCGTTTCCCATTTCCTCATTTCTTCACCGGAAAAAATATTATCTTGAATTCCGAGCCCAGACTCTTAACAAATACAAGAAAATCTACTCTTGATTCAATTGGAGTTTTTCTTGAATTAAAAAAAAATCCGCTTAAATTAAGGGGCTTGGCTCTCAATTCAAGCAGGAACCCGATTGAATCGAGAGTAGTTTTCCTTGTCAAAGTTTTTTTCCAAGAGATACAAGAATTTTTTTTTCTTCAGTTTCCATTTCCCGCAACACTGGAAAAAAAACACATTGGATCTTGAGTCCAGACTCTTGAAAACATTGACAAGAAAAAATACTCTTGATTCAATTCGGAATCAAAACGAAATCCGCTCAAATTAAGAGGCTTTGTTCTTGATTAAAGCTAGGTTCTGATTGAATCAAGAGTACTTTTTCTTGTCGATGTATTTAAGAGTCTGGACTCTAGATCCAATGTGTTTTTTTTCCAGTGAAGTGTCGACTCCGTTCGGTAGGTTTCATTTAATTGAAAACTCTTTGGCACCAACGATAAAGTCACTCCGTGGAAGAGGCACATTTTTTGTGAGTAACTCACTCTTGGCAATCCAACAGAAACACCAACTCCAAGCCAGAGCCCCAGGGTCGCGTCAAAACTTCTCAATCAGAAATTAAACGTTGACACACGCACACATGCAGCGAAGAATTCATCCGGGCCAAAGCCAATAATACCCTCCCCAGCTGTTTGCCCCCCGAAAACTTCGCAGACCCCCGAAATAAGATCTGAAGTCATCATTCATCGATGTTCTTGTTCCGAGGAAGCGTAAATTGAAATTTAATCGCGTAAAAGCCTCCTCTCCGCCCTGAGACCGCGGAGCCACGGCGCACAGTGGATCTAGTCAATCGGGAAGGTCGGACATGAAATTTTTAACTACAACTGAAAATTTTGATGTTTAATTCGTCACATTTTAAATTTCAAGGGGTGCTCCTGTATGAGAATTTCACGAGGAAACCAATGGAACCACTTTTAAAACCTCAAAGTTTTGTATGAACGGAGTTAAAAGCTTTTAAAGTTTCTAAATTTTGTCCGACCTTTCCCATTGACTCGAACCACTGTGCGACGCAAGTTGAAAGTAAGTCGCGCCCGACGCCACCAAAGTTTGCGGCTCCGGAGCTTTAGAATTATTGATAGATAGATACCGCAGGTGAAAGCCCCACGCGTTGGGGTGCTTGAAAGGGGAGTGTGCAATCTGCCCCCCTAATTAAGAAAGACGTAACCTCAGCGAAGACCTAATGTAGACCCGGTGTTTTTGGATATCGATTATCGCGGCGGTGTAATTTGAATAATTTGAATAGTATTCGAAAATCGATACGTGCTTTCCTCCTCCCTTCAACTTACTTACGCATGTATGCTGCCCTGCTTAGGAAGAACGCCGTATGAACTTTTGAGAGTTGCCAAATTGCCTCGAAAAAAAGCATGTATTTTTGAAGAAAATTATGCATATTTTTCTTTGCAATTTTCAGACGTTTCGATAAAATTGTGAACAAAATTGTCTGAAAAAAACTGAGGGAGAATATTCACAATTTTCCTAAATAAATTATGTACTTATTGAAGAAAATATGGCAACGTCTGAAAGCTCATACGGCAGTATGATCGTTCTCGTGCAATCTTGTTCCCGGAACAGCACCGTTCTTAAGGGGTGTGTGGGAGCCTAGGTTTTAACTAGAATTCTACCGCGCCAAGGAAGAGCGCCATATGAACTTTCGAGCCTTGGCAAACTTCCTCCGGTAAAATGCTTACTTTGGAGAAAAGTTATAACTATTTTTCCTCGAGATTTTTAGGAATTTCTGGTGAAAGTGCAAACAAAATTATCTGAAAAATTGGAAGAAAAATATTCATAAGTTTACTAGGAAATTAGTGTTTTATCAAAGAATATTTGGCAACTCTTGGAGGCTCATGTGACGTTTTTCCTTGGCCTGGCAGAATTAACCTGTCTACATTTCATGCTGCCTGATTGAAAAAATCAAGAACTTTTTCAAGAAATTACGATGACTAGTTTTCCAAAAAAAAAGTAAAGTATGATAGGAAGTCTGCCAAACGGAGATACGTGGTATAGCATTTGGGGCATCGATATGTCGCAGGCAATAATCAGGCATTTTATGAAATACCTAGGCAAATAGTGAAATTTTGACATTTCACGAAATTTTGGTAAATTTATTTAAAAAAACTCAAGAATTTTGAATATGTTGGGGAAATTCATCAAATCTCCAAACTCTTCTTGTCTCTTCCTCTTCAAATGTTTCTCATAAATCTAAAAATTGAAATTTTAAAAATGTTGTTCTTTATGACATGCTAAAAATTTTGGAATGCATGCTCGTTCATTCAAGAGCTAAAAATTGTTTGAAATACTATTGTATGATGCAAATATACCGGAGCAATGAATTATTTTTTCTGAGATTAGGAAAGAAATCGGAATTTTAATGTACATGTTTGCATGCAGAATGCGTTGACAGCGTTGAAAAATCACAGAATAGACCGGAAAATGACTAAGGAGCAATGATTGTTTATGATTCATATTAGGTAAAATTTCCATTTACGAGAAAAATCTACATTAACGCTATTCAAATAAGTTAAATGTACAGCTTCACAACATTGGACAAATAACCTATGTTCGATACAACAAATATTTCCTTTCCTTTTCCTTAATAAAGGCGGATCTCAGTCTCACGTCATTTTAACATAAAATAAATTCTTTATTTAGAATGCGGTTAAGACCGGAGGATTGCTAATATTATCATTTTCGTTGTATTCGGAGTAAAATAAGTATAGCTCCGCGCGCACCCTCAAATGGAAAGGGTCACATAATTATTTCTAGACTAACTTATAAGCGTGCCGTTGGATCGCCTGGAATTCTATATGCCTATGGTATTTATTCTCAAAGACAGTCCCATTTTTGCATTGAAATTTGTCTCATTAGTCGCCTGGAATTTTAAACGATTTTACTTACGTTGCCAGATTTTAGTTTTTGATTTCACTCTGATTTTTAATTTCTTTCCGAACACGATAAAATCAGCAAAAACTACACTATATGATTGCGTGTTGAAGTAAATGCACACAAAACAAATGATAAATTCTCTTGAAATATTACAAATTCAAAGGAGATAAACTATCAAAAACTAATACACTCTTACTAATTTGAATTGACGTTTCCCGAGAAAAATCGAGTCAAACGATCAGGGGTGGAATTATTGTTCTCAACCGCCCGGTCCCGACCACATTGTGGCGTTGCCCTAAATATTGCGAAGGGTACGGACCTCCCTCCCCCTTATTTAGTTTTCAGCCCTTGTGAAATAATGCGACTTCGGCACACATCCTAAAATTCAACAAAATTGTGATCAGTGCCTTGTGTTTGGCCTTTTTGCGAAAACCCAACACGTTGTGGAAAATAGCGGAGGCCTAAAGCAATGTGTATCCTTGTAGATGAGTAAAACGGAGATAATTTTTAGAATCAGCACTAAAATTTTTCTGCGAACTTTACCATCTTAGCAACTCAACTCGCGTGTTCATTAGTGTTAAAGTCATTTATCGACTTTTGCCCGGACTCAGAACTATTTACCTACCCTGCGGATTCACCCTCACGGAATCTTTAGATCCATTTTTTATCCAAATATTGGCAACTTAGCAACTTTTAAGCCAGAAATTGAAGGTCCCCTCGAGTTCCCCGTTATCCCTCGAGCTAGCGAAATTAACTTCCATCGACGTAATGCATATTCAAATAAAAGTTTGTTGATGCAAGGGGAAAATTGAAGCCGAGTTGAACGAGTGGAGTCCCCGTTAAAAACTCTCCAATCAAGGGGAGAGCTGCCCCACTAATGGATTCTAACAGCTTCAGGGGCTGTTGGTGAATATGAAATAAATTGAAATCACCTGGAAAATCGAAGATTGCTTGTGATTATAACCTCATTTTTTCGGCTGTTCCATTTCTTTTAATCGTTATTTTATTTTGTAAAAACAAAAGAAAGGAAGAAAAAATGATGGAATAGAGGGAGCCTCTTCTTCCTCAATTTTTGGCTCGCTACTTTTCTTTTATGGAGGAAGATTAAATAACTAAGATTAGCCACAATGATAGGTGAAAATAATTATTGTGATGTAAGTGATACTATTTTGAAATTGAAAATTGTTTCAGGATCTTCAGCGCCAAAGTTTTTTAAGAATGATCTCCAATTTTAAATTCGTGTTTTTCTCTCGTTTCAGTAAACAAAACATGTTTTTTTAGAGCAAATTTTGTCGTGTTTGTCTGTGCTTGCAGACGGAGCGCTTTTGGGTGGTGCACTCTGCACTCGAAAGAGCCGTGAAATTGTTGACTGAGAGGTAACTGAAAAATCTGGCGTCAATATGCATAAATAGAAAGGAATGCATCCTCTTTTCTTAAACGAAGATTTAGCTTTGCTTTGCACTTATTCTGCAGCCTAAGCTTGCGCGCCGTGCTACTTTTGAATGTTTTAGTAATCGCGGAATGTTTCACCCACACGCCTCCAAGGCTGAGTGGAAATACTTCAACAAGTCGGCACATGCAGGAAACTAAATTTTAAAATTACCTGAATATTTGTCCTGTTACTATGAAAGCCCCAATTCTGCCGAATCATACGGCATACCGAACGCCGTGTAGGCCAACGGGCCGCGCCAACGCCGGTCACATGGTCATATGGCGTTGCCACATTTCCTCTGACAAACCACGAATTTTCAATAAAATTTGTGAATATTTCGATTTCTTAGAGGACTTCGTTCGAAATTTGGTCCAAAAATTATGGAAATTTCAAGGGAAACATTTCTTCAAATCAAATATTTCCCGAGTGGAAATTTGGCTACCATCGAAAGTTCATACGGCGTTTTTACCTAGCACGACAGAATAGTGGCGGACCCAGAGACAGCTCGAAGAAGGATAGGGGGGCATTACGTGCTATGCAGGGTGCCTAAGAGACATGCCCAGATAATGGGAGCCTCCGTAAATTTTTGTAATTAAACTCGTCTCATATCACAAATTTTAAGCAGTGTCAGCTTAAGATGTGTTAAATATTAGAGTTGACAATTTTTAATTTTTTACTATGATTTTCTTTAGTAGTTAATTACACTTTTTGGGCACTAGTGTGTAAGGTGTTGGAAAAAAATGGAAAACATCAAGAGATTCGCGCAGTTCGGTCATTAAATTATTGCAGTGTTAGCCATGTTAATTTTACTTTATTTTCCCCCTTCTTTCGATCTCTTTCTTCACTTCCTTTGGTTACTCAACTCTTTGTTTGGTCCAAAGGCCGAGATTGGGAAGGGGGTCATACAATCGCACTCCTGGTGTGGCCTTGAGCCCTAGTGAATTAGGAATGACCATAATATTATCCAATAAATTGTTGTCGGACCCCGAAAATTAGAGTCCAGCTTTAATTTATTGTTTTCCAGCCTTGCAATTTGTTACCTAGCAGTATGCAGGGTCGCTAATTATCAGATATATCAAGCATCTTGGCAGGCATGCTTTGGTGGGAATTGGCTGTTGGGAAAATAATTTACAAGCTTACAGGGTTTGATTGATTCCCGGACCTGGAGAAGGTATCACAAGTGCACTCTGCGCTGCACCGATGCGCGCGTTGCATTGTCTCGCGCGGCACAAAGTGGAACGAGCCAATAGAAAGGGTCGGACATGGAATTGTTGGCTGAAATTTCAAATTTCATTGTTTATTCCGTCACAAATTAAATTTCAAGGGGTGTTACTGAAAGGAAATTTAGCAGAAAATTCAATGAAACCACTTTTATTCGTTTCATGTCTCATAGTTCCAAGAATATATAAGCTTTCGAAGTTTCTGATTTTATCCGACTCCTCTTATTGATTCGATCCACTGTGCGGCAGGCAGAAGTCGCTTATTTTTGCTTCCACGTAAATACCTCGGGCTCAGGCTCCAGCTTGTTTCACGCGATAAATCGCCGCTCCTCTAACGTAAGGACGTATCTCGAATTTCGTATGAGCCTCAGAAAGCATGAATTCATACGCAAAACATGGCTCATACAGAAATCGAGATACGAGTTTACGTCAGAGGAACGACGAAATTCGTCGAGTCGCGCTGTTTGCACTATACTCCATCGCACCAAGCAAAAACGCACGAGTAAGCAGACGTTGCCAAATTTACTGCGATTAAAAACTCGTTTTTTGGGAAGCTTTTAAATAATTTGCCCGCAATTTTTCCGATAATTTTATCTGCGCTCTAAGCAGAAACACCTATTCGAAAATTTCAAGGGGAAAAATTCATAACCGTTCACAAAAATGAATATTTCAGTCAGGAATATTTGGCAATCTTAAAATGCCCATACGGCGCTTAGTGGATCGAATCAATCAGAGAGGTTGAACATTAAATTTTTGACTGAAATTGCAAATTTTGATGTTTGTTTCGTCAAAGTTCAAACTTTGAGGAGCGATTCACTAAGAAAATTTTACGAGGAAACCAATGGGTCCATTTTCAGACCTCAAAATTTTGTAAAAACGGAGTTATGAGCTTTTACAATTTCCCAATTTTGTCCGACCTCTCACATTGACTCGATCCACTGCACGGCGTCCTTCCAAGACGCCACTTTTTCGGAAGAAGGGGAGGAAAGCTGCAAAAGGGAGACTAATTTTTTGCAATTCTTGACGGTGTGGAAAGTAACAATACAAAAAGTTAAAATGGATGAATTAAGGGATGAGGCACTTTAAAACTTGTGAAATTTCCGAGTCCGGGGAGGCTAGGGGCTTTTTTTCGCCTCTGTAGACTTTCTGTGTCACCGGTCGAATCAACGATCAAGCACCTCTGAGACCGGAGACAATTTGGCCAGGCTATGACCAGTGGCGTGGTGTGAATGATCGATTATCGATATCTCGTCATTTGAAGCTATGGTAAAGAATCGATTACTTAGTCGTTCGCTGCGAACACCCTGATAATCGATCTTTTTTCATAGGTTTGAGTGGGGTATCAATCGATATATCGCAAATCACGCCACGGCACTGGCTATGACAGGACGTTTCGACGAGGGCTCGAGTAGCTTATTTTCCGATGTGGATTGCCTTGGCAAACAGCGAACCGAGACGCGTCGCGAACGCTGCTTGATGCACCCCTCCCCCTCCCAAAGGGATGGATAGGGGGGTGAGGAAAGGCCGGACTGAAGAGAGTGAAACCCCCAGACTCGGAATAAGCCACGAAGCCGTGTTCCGGGATCCCTGATCCTGAGAGAGATCCGTCCCGAATCGGAATAGGTCCCGCCGTATTGGATTGTCGCCATGCACTTATTATATCCCCAGGGTCACCCAGATTTGAAGAGTGCGTCGCGTTGTCGATTCTGGTCGTGGATATCGGGGTTTTCCCTCGAGGAGTAAAGAGGGTTAGCGGCAAGGGATTTTTGCAGGGTTGCAGTACAGCTTTTTGGACTAGGAACATTTTGAAAAAATCCAAAAGTTCATTCTCTGGAAAAAAACACATTGGATCTAGAGTCCAGACTCTTAAAAACATCGACAAGAAAAAGGACTATTGATTCTATCAGATTTAAGCTTAAATCAAGGACCAAGCCTCTTAATTTGAGCGGATTCCCTTTTGATTTAAGCTTAAATCTGATTGAATCAAGAGTCCTTTTTCTTGTCAATCTTTTCAAGAGTCTGGACTCAGATACAATGTGTTTTTTTTTCCAGTGTTTGAAATTTTGAAAAATCATTTCCAACGGGAGAAAAGAAATATTGAAAGGTGACACTCGAGCTCTGCTGTCCTAAGGAAAAACGCTGTATATAAACGTCCGAGAGTTGCCTAATTTTCCCTCTTCAAATAATAATTTTTGAGACGAGTAATGAATATTTCTACTTGAAATTTCAAGATAATTTAGACCACATTGCGAAGGAAACTCTCCAGGAAATTGGGTGGAAAAGTTTCACGAGTTTTTCTGAAAATTCGTATTTTATCAAAAGAAATTTGTCAACGCCAGAAGGTTCATACGGCGTTCTTCCTAAACACGGCAAAGCTGCGCAACAAGGCGATACGATTCAGTCATTCAGCAAACGCCGTTTCCTCCGCCGGGTTACGTCATCAGAGCCCGCTAAAAATACTGTTTTACACGCGTCCATTGTGGGTATAGTTTCAAAATGGGGTTTCTTTGCAGTTTTGGGTTAAAAAAGAAACAAAAAAAAAGTTCAGATGCTCAGTTTACTCTGTAATTTCAGAAAATGCGCCAGCAAAATGGGTGCTATTGACCCATCGAGAGGAAGACCATGCAACATAAAATGAAGAATGGAAACTTAAAATCCTGTACGTGCCTAACGTTGCCTAACGTGCCGTACTAAGTTTTGTCATTTCCCAAACAAGAGAACATAACTACTTGGACACCTACACTGCCATGCCAAGGAAAAACGCCTTATGAACCTTCAGGCGTCGCCAAAGTTCCTCTGATAAAGTATAAACTTATAGGGAAAGTTGTAAATATTTTTCCCCCCAATTTTTCAGAGAATTTTGTTCGCTATTCAATCTAAAATATCAGAACATTTTAAGGAAAAATATGCATAACTTTCTTCCAAAATGTATTTTTTATATGGGGAAATGTGGCAACATACGAATATTCATACGGCAGCATTGAACTCCGTATGCTCCTGTAGTATGCTTATCCTTGCGCATATTGGACCTACCCAGCGCGCCTTCAATATTTCGCTATTCAACACGGACAATCGTCGAGTACGAATAGTAGTATGCACAAATCTACGGTTATTTGACACGGCGCAGGGCGGCGCAAAGGCGATTTGTCACTAGAACTCATACATATATTTGAATGTTGAAAAAAGGAGTTACAAGAGCAATTTTGATAGAATCTCTAGGCTTTAAGATTACATCCACTCTCAAAAAATAGTATTCCGTCGATTACTCAATATCTGAAAATTTGGCGGTCGTGCCCGTCCTCTAATAACCCGTGCAACTTTACGTTAAAGATCTATTTTACACGTTTCGGATGTTCTAAAGTGATTTTTGTGTCTGCTATCTCCTAATTGAGATATCAACATTTTTTCATGGATAAATTCAAATGTTTGACTTATAAAAGAAAAAGACAGTCGGCCACTTGCTTTAAATCGCACATTAAATCGCACGTTACCGTAAATAGTCCTGCGGTATGGAAGTATATGAAAACCTCTATCTCGACGGTTCGGTTTGATGTTAACGTCAGTTATTTTGTTGCGCTAATCGTGCTCTACGTGAAATTTTAAAGAGGAACTGTACATAAGAATGCTTAGTTCCGTGCGTTTCAACATAACAACTCGGAAAAGGTTGTACCTATTAATCATATATTTTATGAATATAGTTTATGTTATGGGGCGTGGCCTGTTTTAATTCGTTTATTTATTACACGATCTGGCATATTTTCTGCAATGTTGTTACTGAACAATCGCAATGCGCTCGGAGCACGTTACGAAAAAACGTAAGATTTGTTAACAACGTTTCTAACCTCGCACTTTTAGCTTCTCCGTTCTCATTGGTTGTGAAAAAGTGACGCAAAAAACGCAAAATCTGCCACAGAAAGAATTCTTGTAGGGGTGAACAAAAATACGACTCTTTAATCGGCATTAAGAAATCGATGGATTTTTCGATACTAGTAAATTGATGTCTCGAGGTTTTCGATTTTACATCGCCAACCCTAATATTTCCCAGTTTTGGCAATGTCGCGATTGAGCATCACCGCATCACCTCGGTTGGCAAGTTTTTCGATAACTCCACCCGAGAAGTTTCCTGTCAATATCCGTTCCTTATATTTCCTTTCGGGACAATAGCGTGGCGCGTGCTTTGCGATACATCGATTGATCTGCCATTTCAACCTATGGGAAAGGATCGATAAACAGGGTGCACACAACAATTACCTTCATGATCGATTTTTCACAATAGCTTCAAGTAGGGAAATATCGATAATCTATCTTTCACGCCTCGCCTCTGCCAGTGCATTTCCTACTCTCATCTCCGGCGGAATCAGGCACCCCATCTCGGAGCGACCAACTTTCTTCCCCACTATTTTCGATTATTAAATTAACGCCGCGGAAAGACGGTCCTCGATGTTTTCATGCTCGTTGAGTGGTGGCTTCAAGCACGATCGGAATTTTTCGGTGATATTTTCCTAAGGCACGCTTGCTTTGCGAAATATTTCATGGGTTCGCTTAACTTGATTTATCTCAAGATTCTTGTCGCGGATGAAATCGTCGTCCCTCCGACATAGCGGCGTTTATCTTTGTGTTCACGTGAGCCATGGTTTATATGAGAATCCATGCTCTCTGAGGTTCAAACTGAGATCAAGATAGGCCCTTACGTCAGTGGCGCGACTTTTGGCTCACTGGCGAAAATTGGAGAAGGGATCCGCATTATGGTGTTTGAAGGAGCGTGTCTCAGGTTGTGGGGCTGCAAATTTTCTGCCGTGAATTACAATCTTTCAGTGCTGTACGCGGACGAAACGCGTCCGTATTTTAATGATTTATCGGGCACGTGAATGTTATTTTAACTTCTTTAAACTTTAACGAAGTGCGTGAGTGGAGCTCCCTATGGACGAATAAAAATATAATACGATATTTTTATTCGTCCATAGTTCATAGTTTCGCGTTTTTCCTCAGTTTCACGGAAAAAAATAAATTGCTGATTTAACAATTCAATTCCTAAAAAAGTGACTGCAACGTTTCAGTAGATTTTAATAGTTAGATTTCGTAGATTTTACAACAAAAAATGGTACTTGAACGACCATTGCAAGCCAATTCAACCACGGGGGCGGTTAAAGTAGCATTTTTGTGTTGTAAAATCTACATTGAAACACTGCAGCCATTTTTTTGTTAGCAATTGAAAATTGTTAAATCAGCAATTGAGTTTTTTCCGTGATGATATTTTTATTCGTCCAAAGTTCATAGTTTCGTGTTTTTCCTCAGTTTGGCAGCATTCGTACCTCGCATCGTGATCCACTCCGTAGCAATCCGTAAAGATTCGTGGAAATTGAAGCGCAACCTTACGGGGAGACGGATGAAGGCACCGGTTTTTATGAGCGCCCCACATAAACCGCGCTGATTTTTCAGTCGCGTCAAGCGCGGGGAGCCAAGGCGACTTTTATTGGATTCGACGATTGTTGCGAACCGATTATTCGGATGCATTTCACCTCGTGAACGTCCACGACTCGCGCCTCCCTCCCTCCCACACCCTTCTCTCGTCGCTGCGTTATTTTCACTCTGCCAAATAACACCAGAGCAGTGGAAGGGATTTAAATACAATACATTTTAGAGACCATAGATACAAATTTTTACGTAGCAGTCCGAGACGATGGTAAGAATGAAAAAACAATGGGGAAAACGAGAAACAAGGCTGAAATACAAGAATTAAACACCCGAGACGTTCCGACTCAAAACTGAGTCATTTTTAGTCGGAAAATAAATTAAAAATTTGATGAAAAAACGTGAAACCTATATGATAGTGGCCGAGATCCGAGAAAAAATATATATTTTTTTAATTATTATTCTAACTAACTATTTTGTTATTCTATCATTTTTTTTAATATTAGTATATATTTTTTTAATTCTTAATTGTTTTCCGACTGAAAATGACTCAGTTTTGAGTCGGATCGTCTTGAGAGTTTAGTTCTTTTATTTTAGCCTTGATTCCCATTTTCTCCCCATTGATTTTTTTAAGAAGAGTATGGACACTCTACTCAGCCGTGCCAAGGAAAAACGCTGTATGAACCTTCAGGCGTTGCAAATTTACCTCTGGCAAATCACTAATTTTCAGGAATTTCTTTTTTGAATATTTCTCTACCAATTTCTAAGATTTTGCTTATAGTTTGATCTAAATCGTCTGAAAATTTCAAGGAAACATATTCACAATTTTCCTCAAAAATTAACATTTTATCGTAGGACATTTGGCAACTCTCGAATGTTCATACGGCGTTCTTCCCTAGCACGCAGTGCTGCCGTGATAACGAAGAGAGCCGTAACGCTCAAATTGTCAAAAAACAGTTTTTTTTTCCGATTCGTGCAAAAATCCGCAAAACCGTTTTTTGTAAAAAAGTAAATTGCTCAATTAAATTGGCAATAGATGATGTGGATGTGGCTTGGTTCCTTTCAGCTTAACGCTGTCCATTTTATCTTTGGTCGAACCCACAACGTGAAATCAGTCTGACATCACGGCGCCGCACAGTGGATCGAGTCAATGGCAGCGCCGGGCATGATTTGAAAACTTTAAAAGTGTATATCGTGAATATGAAATGTTGATGTTTCAATAGCAGTCCCATCGTAAAATTGTATATGAAAAGCACTCCTTAAAATTAAAATTTTGAACGTAAAATTTTACAATTTTTGTCAAAAATTCCATGTCCAACTTCCAAAGAGCATCCTTTAAAATTAAAACGTTGACGAGATAAACGTCAAATTTCACAATTGAGCACTGGTTGCGGAAAGGGCACTTCTCGGTTGCAGTACTTCAGAGTCTCCTCTAATATTTCATTCATTGTAAGGAAAGTGAATGCATCCATTTTACTAAACATTCCTTATGATTCTAAAATCTTCTATGACAAGAATTCCGGCAAAATCACCCATTAAATTCTTCTCTAAGGGATTAATTAGCAGCAGAGATTCTGAAACACTACAGTCGAGAAGGGCCCTTTTTGCATCAAATTCCTCAATTATTGTCAAAAATTCCATGTCCAATTTCTCGAATCCCTTAAAATTAAAATGTTGATGAGCACTGGAAAAAAACACATTGGATCTAGAGTCCAGACTTTTAAAAACATCGACAAGAAAAAATAATCTTGATTCAATCAGATTTAAGCTTAAATCAAGAGCCAAGCCTCTTAATTTGAGCAGATTTCCTTTTGATTTAAGCTTAAATCTGAGTGAATCAAGAGTCATTTTTCTTGTCAATATTTTCAAGAGTCTGGCCTCTAGATCTAATGTGTTTTTTTTTCCAGTGAGATAAACGTCAAAGTTCACAATTTTCGTGAAAAATTTCATGTCCAACTTCTTCCGAAGACTCGTTGCACTGTGCGCTGGCAGATGACATTTAACGACGACGTGGAAGGAAATGATGGGAGGAGCAGGGAATGTTTCAACACCTAAGACTCTCCGTTCCGTAACCTCACCTTCCCTCGGCGAGCCCACCGAACGTTAAGGCGCGCGGCGCTGCGTACGCGAGGCGCGGAAACTACGTAAATAAAGGAGGGGAAATAGTCGAGCGTAATCGGCACCTTAATCAGAATTGGATCCGCGCGCGGAATATTTAAAGCGGCCCCGAATTCGGTCGAGGTAGCGCCAAATGCCGAAGCCCGAGACACGTCCGGGGGGTGAATTTTTAGCCAGTTACGGGGGCTCAGCCGTCACTTTCACCCTTTCTCTTTCGCAAATCGAGTCGCCTGAATTACGCATACGATGAGCCTCGGTCGATGATCGAGCAAGCATGATGGGTCTGTCGCAAACTTTAGCCACGGCAAAATAATTAGAGTACCTATATAGGGAGAGTATGGACATGTCAACAATTTTGAGGTTCGGTGAATGAGCTCTTAGACCCCAAAAGGGTAGGCAATCTATGAATTCAAATCATCTAAAGTGATTTAAAATCACAATTATTGGGATCTGTCGTTGATAAAGCACGTATTTGACTTGGTTTTTGCATAAACTTACTCATTTTTGCGGAAGAATGCTTACTCATGAATTTTCTTGTCCATTTTCGTTTGATATTGGAGTCTAAAGATTGACAGTGACATTTTTCGTTTTCAAAGGTTACCTACCCTTTTGGGCCCTAAGAGCCCTGGTAAAAATTGGCGGTAGAATCTGTGTTCCAAAATACCATAGACCTACAGCCGGCTGTAAGATTTCCAATAGCTTCTATAGCCGGCTACACAATTTCTTATAGCTTTTTATAGCCGATGGCGACTAAGCAACAGCCAGGCGATAAAGTGTATGCTAAGCCTTACTAATTACGGATGCTAGGACTTAGTGAGTTGTTGGACTTCTGCTCTCTTTTTGGGTCGTAGTATCTTGACTTATTTTGCGAGAAAAGCTTCGTACTTTTGATGGGTGCCTGCCAGTCCTAACATGTTGGAGCGCCTGCAATTTTGTATGATACTGTTCAATACCTCTGGTGTGAAATAGTTGCTTCAAGCGCCGTGGTACGCTGCGGCGCGGCGCGGCGGGCGGACAGCCAGCGCGAACGATTTTCCAAAGAAAATAAATGAAATCCACGTGAGCTCCAGACATGTCGGTGTCGGGTGCATTCATTCATTCTTGAATCGAAATTCAATCCCGAAACACCTTCGATTAGCGGTATGAAATCCTAAAAAATAGATGTCCCTGGTAAAAATTGGCAGTAGAATCTGTGTTTCAAAATACCATAGACCTACAGCCGGCTGTAAGATTTCCAATAGGCGGCAGGCGGGCAGCTAGCGCGAAACGCGCTTTGGTGCCTACAAACCTAACAGGGATACTGCACGCGTTGCGCAATGCGTGAAGTATCCCTGTTAGGTTTGTAGGCGCCAGTGCGTCGCCTTTCCATTTGTGTTAGGCTCTAATATTTAATCTGGTGGAGTCAGCGTTATTCAGCTAATGATTTTGAAATGTTTGCACACCCTGTATGGATTGTTCTCATTTTAATTGATGAAAAAAAATACGTATTAAAGAAAAATATAATGTGTGTTTTGTAAATATTAAGTTGGTTCTGTATCAAACTTAATGATTTCCAAAGCACACGAATTTCTACACAATTTCTTATAGCCTTTTATAATCGATGGCGAAAAAGCAACAGCCAGGCGAGAAAGTGTAAAGCCCGGCGATAGGAACTTCAGCCCGGCTGCATAATTTTTTATCGCTTCGTATAGCCCAGCCGTATGATTTTCTCCGCATTCTACAGCCAGCTATATGATTCTCTGTAGCCTTCTTTAGCCAGCTATAAGAATTCCCATGGTATTTTGAAACGCAGTGCTGATCGCCATTTTTTACCAGGAAGCTACATATTTCGATTTGTCCATACTCTCCCTATATAGGTAGTCTAAAAATAATGAGCCGTTTCTTATACTGCCATGCTAAGGGAAAACTCCGTATGAACATTCGAATGTTGTCACATTTCCCCTGATAAAAAAATGTATTTTGGATGAAAGTTATGAATATTTTACCTTAAAATGTTCATATATTTTAGACTGAATCGCAAACAAATTTTCTGAAAAATTGGAAAAAAAATTCGTTGTTTCTGAGAGGATGCATCGTGACTCCATTCTAAGGTGGCAATAAAGGTATAACAGGTATAAACGTAGTAATAAGTTTGTCGATGATGGATTTAGGGACAACTTAGGAGCTAGGGGGCATTTAATTTCGGATTAGGGGTCTTAAGGGTGACTCCCACGTAGTCAAAAATTTCCATATGTATGCCTTAAATACGGAATTACGGTATTTAACCATAACTTTTACGGTTTGGATTATGTAAGTTCTGACCATTAGAACACGATTTTGTATGGCACACAGTCAATCTGTGCACATATTTGTCCTGCTGTCGACACAATGCTCACGACTGGTTTTTTCGAGTTAAAAATCAAAGAAAATTAATCGTCTATTTGACTAGATAATTAATGGGATTCTATGCTGCCTTCCGCCACTGACAATGAGTGATAAAAAGGTGTCCGGGTCGCTCATCATCGAGACAACGGTTGGTAGTTAGCCAAAGTGACGTCACAAATATGCATTCTGCAATCTCTCATATTACGAGGAAGGGAGCTCGCAGAGCTTTTCCCTCGGTGAGATTATGATTCGCTGTACGGATTTACTTTTTTAGAGAAGCAACTGAATCGGTCATTCTCAAGATTTTCAATCACCAAAAAATCAACAAAGTAGCTGAAGATGATTTTTATTGATTAATCATTCATGCATACTGTCCCCTCCCTCTTTTCATGCAACATTTTTCTTCTCTGTGCGAGTAAATTCTGTGAAAACTTTAAGTGATGATGTTGATTCGTTAAAATGTAAAGAAAATAATGTGAGAGCGGAGATTTTAAACTCGTTAGAAGAGTCGTTCCATTCAATCCCTGCTCAATATGGCCGACGCTCGTTGGCCGAAGTTGAGGAGAGCACGAAGTCAATCAAGGTGGATATCTATCAACGCGAGAAAAATGTGGATGTAACCACACCGTTTGTTATCAAGGTGGTTAGAATCATCGTCCCGTCACATGTGCTTTTGGCGTCGGCTGTGTTATTCTTGTGAACAGGGGTTGGATGGAATGACTCCTCTCACGAAATGTTCACCTATGCCGTGGTATCGTTTTTGAAGCGGAAAGCTCGTAAAAACGCAAATTTCTTGTGAAAATAGCGAGGTAAGGAGTGCTTTTCAGACTTTGCCTATGCGCTCATCGTGATGTTTGAAACATTTTCTATGAGGAGCAACTCTTATTTTTGCTCCAGCAAAAGTTTGCAACAGACCCATAATGAGGCCTCATATGAAAAGGATAGGAACTGTTTAAGGTACGACTACATGAATACGAATGGAACCTAGAGCCTTTACGGACTTTAAAAGGACTTCCATTTGCGAATCTTGTTACCTGTTGAGTGCGTTATGTACTTTTTTCTTGACCGGCAGAACTCTTCAGAACACTTGAGTGTCGTCGTCAAGAGACGATCGATGAGACAGCACTGTTCCCCAAGTTCCCCCGTCAAGTGGGCTGCTTTGTGCAACTCCCCTTGAGTGAATTTCACCCGAGTGACGGGCACACTCGAATGAAAGTGCGAAAAGCTTGGCGGAAAATCGACTGGCCTCGCACCTTTGACTATCGATATACAGCCGTGATAGCGAAGAGAACAGTAAGTGTCAAATTTTCAAAATCGAGTTTCCTTCAAAAGTTGTCTTCCCTAGTAGCAATGGCTCTTGAAAAAATGTCTACAAAAAGTTTTCCAAAAAAAAAAAATGTAAAAAACTTGTAAATTTTAAGCAAAATACATATAAGTTTCGAGTTTTATGAATAATGAGGTAAACGCATCGCACCTTCCATTAAGTTCTCAAAATCATGGAATTTTTACGCTATTTTTATTTTTAGAGTGGCAATTTATCATTTTGAACCCTATCGAAGATCCATTTCTAAAGATATATATTTGTGCTGCCCAATAAGTTCGATACTGTTTCTTATTCTTCTTTTTTTCTCTGGAGAAAAGTTCCTTTGATCCAAAGGCAAGACTCGTACATTTGACACCAAATAAAAGACTCTTCATTCAATCAGTTTTCTGTTGAATCCAAAGGAAATCTGCTTAAATTAAGAGGATTGGCTCTCGAATCGAGCAAAAATCTGATTGAATGAAGATTATTTTCTCTCGTCAAATTTCTAAAGAGTCTGGACTCTAGACCTAAGCGACTTTTTTCCTGTGTTTCTCTTTTTCCTCATCTTCCTCTTCTCTCTCAGAACTATGACCACCGATCGACTCGGTCATTGGCGGATCCAACAAATTGGCAACATTGTTTTTCTCCATTTAAACCTATGGAAATGTACCGATTCTTGAAGGGGCCAGGTGCTCCAACAAGAATCGATTATTTAACATAGGTCTAAACGGAGGAGCCCGGTGTTGCTAAATTGCCTGATCCGCTTCTGGACTCAGTCATTTCTTTTGAGAGGAATATTGGCAGGTAATAATATCCAAATAACCCTGCTTCCCTCAAATTGAAATATGATTCGGGTTCTTCATTGCGGCCAAGTTGCCCCTCGAGAGGACGCAGCTTCCCTGC
The DNA here is from genome assembly GCF_001854935.1 of Bemisia tabaci. Taxonomy (NCBI): domain Eukaryota; kingdom Metazoa; phylum Arthropoda; class Insecta; order Hemiptera; family Aleyrodidae; genus Bemisia; species Bemisia tabaci. The sequence continues at coordinate 3,553,976 of NW_017547118.1, read as the reverse complement.
GTAACATCTCGCGGGCGTATCTCCTGGTCCTTCTAAAGATTTTGTGTGAAACATGAGTAGACCCAACTACCTCAAACAGGAGGGGCGAATCATAAAGTTTGGACCAGGAATCGTCCTTTTCCGTGTCTTTTTCCCTCCTCCACCTCCTATCTCAAATTCCTCGGCAACTAATAGGGGTAGCCCTCACCCCCTCCTCCATCCGTGGTTTGATATTTCATCATGTGTCAACGTATGTACCAATCACATCCTGAGTAACTTTCTTCAACAAATTAATCGCACGTGCAATTTTTTACGACTTTTTGCAATTACACAGCCCGGATCATCAGCATCTGAATTCTGAGCGATTATCCTCAATGTTCTCGCTGTTTTATCTCTATAAAATTGCGTTCGATGAAATCGAAATTTTATGAAAGTTTATCATAATTTTTGTTGTGGAAATTTTGAAACATCGCATGACGCTTGTGATACTTTGGCCGGAAGGTGACAATATAGGAGGGCAGGCTTCTTTACTCTTGCACTGCGTTGTGCTGTAGTGGGTTCATCAGTGATCAGTGATCAGTGATCAGTGATCAGTGATCAGTGATCACTGACCGTGTCATGTCGTCATAGTGCAACGTCAAGTCCTCTCTAAGCGCATCGATTTGGCCTTTCCACGGCGTGGCGCACCTTCTTCGTTGGCATTTCTTGCAGAATTATCGGATCAAAACCAAATTTGGAACTCTCATTCTTCAGCTCATGGAGAATTGATTAAGCAGTTATTCCCAAAAAGGACCCATGCGCGGCACCAAGAGACCTTTTTGCAAATTGTCGCGTGGCTGACAAAAGGGCGTAACTACACATTGAGATAGGCCCCGGAAAGCATTTAACTAAATGGACGACAGGGCTCATGACGAAATGCAGTTACGCCTTCGTGTCAGAAGGGCGACGAAATAATGCCTTGATGAATTATCGATAAGGTCGGGGCTCCTCATTTCAGCTTCCCACTGTGAGACATCTTCTTCTCTCAGAACTCGCTGGAAAAAAAAAAAACACATTGGATCTAGAGGCCAGACTCTTGAAAACATTGACAAGAAAAAGGACTCTTAATTCAATCAGATTTAAGCTTAAATCAAGAATTGCTTAATATAATGCGGTCTGCGCCACGCCGCCGCGCAGACCGCACCCTGTTGGACGCAATGCGTGAAGTATTCATGCATTCTTGTAGGCGCTATCCGTTTCACGCTGACCGCAATGACCGCGCTGTCTTTGATGCAATGCTTGAAGTATTCGTGCAGTCTTGTAGGCGCTAATGTGTGTTACATACCGATCGCGGCGCCGAGGGCTTCTCCTTTTCATCTCAAGTCCTCATTATCATTTCTCTCTAAGTCGCGCCGTTCTAGGCTAAATTGCGTGTTTGGCTTCTCTCGTAACTCGACTTATTGAGGGTGCTGTCTCTTGTATCACTAATAGACGACAAAATTAGAAATTACTATCCTCTCAGGAAATGAGAGATTTTGTCGCCTTTTCTCGTTTGTAATCTGGTTTTTATAAATCCGATTTTTTTATACCTACACTTTAAAAAATTGCAAATTTTTGCCGCCCCTTAGATTTGCCCCCCTTAATCCGGCCTTGCCTACATCATAGATACCCTATTACCCATGTCGAACACGGTAAGTCGAGAGTTGAATGTCGGAGCATAGAGAGAAAAAACGTCCCCCATTGCCCATTCTGCCGTGCCAAGGAAGAACGCCGTATGAGCCTTCAGGCGTTGCCAAATTTCCTCTCTGAAAATATCTGTTTTTGAATAAGGTTTTGAATATTTCTCCTCAAAATTTTCACAAATTTTTGATCAAATTACGAACAAAATTCTCTGAAAAATCAGAAGACAAATATTCACTAATTTAGCCGAAAATTCGTGATTTGTCGAAGGAAATTTTGCAACATCTGAAGGCTTTTACGGCGTTCTTCCTTAGCACGGCAGCATTGCCACGATCTCATCTCCTTTTTTCTGCTCTCTCCCATCATCGTTGGAACGCAATCGTGGGCTCTCTCAGAATGAGTCGGTCACAGATGAGTCATATTACCGAGGGATCTGTTTTGTATTTCATATTCACACGCTGATGCCCCCTCCTCCCCACTCCCGTTCCCTCCTATTTCGCGCGTCTCTCGCGCAGAATCCAACTCAACAATAATCGTGTGTCGCGAGTACGTCGCGCCGTTTTCAGCTTTATCGAGTTTTGTCTCGATTTTTCTTCCCCTCGTATCGCTCAGTGGCGCAAAAAAAAAAAAATTGTTTTAGGTGTAATCTAATCAGCGGGAGAATTGCACAACTCATTGTCGTTTCCTCTCCGTCATTGTCGATCTACTACGCGACGTTTATGATGAGGATGCTGTTGCCACAATTCTTCATCAGTTATTCTATTTATTTTTGACGTAACAGTTCCCTATACTGCCGTGCTAAGGTAGAACGCCGTATGAGCCATCAGTAGTTGCCAAATTTTACTTAAAAAAATCACAAATATTCAGGAACATTTATGAATATTCTTATGAATATTCCTCTTCCATTTTTCCGAGGATTTTGTTCTCAGTTTGATCTAAAAAGTCTGAAAATTGCAAGGAAAAATATTCATTTCTTTCCTAAAAAATAAACATTTTATGGAAGGAAATTTGGCAACTCTCGAATGTTCATACGGCGTTCTTCCTTAGCACGGCAGTGTAGAGTACCAATTCAGGGAGAGTACCAGAGACAAGAGACCCTTCCCTGGCCTCTTGGCGACAGGTTGAAGCTTTTAATTTCGGGGATTCACGAATTCCTCATGGACAAATATAAGGGAGCAACAGTCATTACTCTTCTTTTGACTGTTGACCTACCTACTAGGTAGATGATGAGCTTCGGGTGACGTCATGAGCCAAAAAAGTTTCCCAAACTTCGGCTTGTTTGCAAAACGTAACTACCAACACGTTGTCTGCTTTTTAAGTCGTTCCTGGGACTCCACCAGAACTCTTCATTGGTACAGTGATTAGTAGTGACTAACTTAATAGATTTCCCAACTTCGCAAGTGAAATTTTTCCCTGGTTCACATCCCATAAAACGTCCTGCGGAGATAAGACCTAAAGAACGACAAGGAATACGGCAGAGGCGTGGCGTGCTTTGCGATATATCGCGATTGTTATGGCATTTAAACCTAAGGTAAAGGATCGATAAACAGGGTGTTCTCAGCGAACACCTTAATAATCGATTCTTTACAGTAGGTTTAAATGGCATAACACTCGATACATCGCAATTCTTGCCGCGCCACTGAGGAATACGGCCTTGAAATTCGCTCTCTCGGCCGAAACTGATTCGAAACACATTTTCTTCCTTCCCAAAAAGCTCCACGATAAGGTTCACAAAAACGCTCGCCTCCGCAGATTACCCCCTCCCCCCCCCCCCAAAATGCCTATCNTCGATGCGGGGGGAGGGGGGGAGGGGTGATCGCAACGAGGCCACCTTTTGATGCGCCCGAGATGGCGAGAACAATACTCGTACCGTCGTCGTCAGTGCGCTGCGCTCGACTATCCCGCCAGGCTAAGGAAAAACGCCGTATGAACATTCGAGAGTTGCCAAATTTCCTCAGATAAAACATTTGTTTTAGATGAAAGCTATGCATATTTTTCCTTCAAATTTTCAGGAGCTTTAGGGGGAACTGCGAACAAAATTATCTGAAAAATTGGAAAGAAATTATTTACAATGGAGATGTTGCATGTGTGAGGGATTTGCAATTTGACCATTGATTCTTATGTAAAAGTTCGCGAAAAACACGATGGTGCCACTGGTTTTCTCTGAAATCATCTCCCAAGCTTAAAAAAAGCTCTCAAAGTGAGGCCAAAATGGAGGGGATATCCCACCCTATCCTGAGAGTCCACCTCTACATCAAAACAAACTCTCCATGCAAAGATAGGGAGCAAATACTTTAGCAGGGTTGACACTTTATTTGGGGACTCCGAGACTGAAAACACGACAACCTTGCGAATGTATTTGCTCCCTATCTTTGCATGGAGAGTTTGTTTTGATGTAGACGTAGAGGTGGACTCTCAGGGTAGGGTGGGGTATTCTCTCCATTTTGGCCTCACTTTGAGAGCTTTTTTTGAGCTTGGAAGTTGATTACCAAGAGGAAACCAGTGGTACCATCGTGTTTCTCGCGAACTTTTACATAAGAATCAATAGTCAAATTGCAAATTCCTCACACATACAACATCTCCATTATCTGAAAAATTGGGGAAAAAATATTTACAACTTTTCCAGTAGGTTCATTTTTTATGGGAGGAAATTTGGCAACGCCTGAAGTTTCATACGCCGTTTTTCTTCAGCACAGCAGTATCGCGTGCCGGCTCCTTCGGTGCGCGGTGTTTGTTGTCAGGTTAGGTTTCAATAACCTCACTCTATTACTCTTGGGAGCCCAGGGAAAGCCGCCCCATTGTTCGTCTGCCGAGCCGCGCGGGGATATTGCCCATCGCCCCCCCCCCTTCCGGTCCCCCAACCCGAACCTCCCCCCACCGTCCCCCAACCTCGCTTAGCGATCTCGATGTCGAGCATCTTCGTGAGGAGTGGCTGGGCTTCGAGATCGTGGCGATGGAAAACTTTGAGATCGATACAATTGAAAGTTATTTGTCCGGAGAGTTTCGGTGAGGGCTTGAATTTTTTGATTTCGACGACGAATTTGCAGACAGTACGACGGGGGGTTGCGGGGTTGGGGACTTCCTGTCATACTTTATTTTCCACGTGGAAAACTACCAAATGTCATTTCTTGAAAACTTCGTTTATATTTGAATCAGTGAGTTCGAAAACACACCAACTCGGGTTTTTTTCGATTTTCATCTTTATACAGTTTAGTAACACTCATGGATAGAAGCATCTGCACGCAAAAGGAAATTTCCAAATTGCAATAGGGAGTGCTCGAAACAGCAACGGGAAAAGGGAAGAATCGAAGTATTTCATTGGAAGTACCAATTTTTGGCCATTTCAAGGTAAACGAGTGACCATCCGATTTTGCGGTTTTCTTTTTTCGGTTCAGTATACCTCCGCTGCGGAGTTTTAGGTGTTTCCTGAACATTTTTTTTCCCCCCTAGTTGGTGTGTTTTCGAACTCACTGATTCATTTATTCTCTGTGTGGCGAATAGTCTGCGAAATTTCAGCCATAATCTTGATTTGGTCTCCTTTTTTTTTAAAAAAAAAGGGTTGAGCAGAGATTTTGAAACACTACAACCAAGGCACTCATTTTTGCAGTTTCACGGATGATGTAGTGCAATACCACGCTATTCTTCGGGGAAGATTTTGCAAATTGGCAACATTGTATTTCTTCCATTTAAAAGTGTTAAAAATATCGATCTCAGGTAATACATGCTGCCTCACCAAGAATCGATTGTTCTACATACATTTAAATAGAGGAAAAACAGAGGTGCCAACTTTCAAGCCATAATCTAGTTCCGATGTTTTACTGCTGAATTTAAAAAGTGAGCTCCACGGCAAGGAATTCGTCTTTTTATGCGTAAAAATTCCTGGCAAAAGTACTCCAAACTAAAACAACCGGCTCGTTGATCACACCAAAAAGACGAAACTTTCCATCTCGAAGTTACTTGCATATGCAACTTGGAGCTTCGAGAAGTCCACGAGTTGATCGCAAGTTCTCCCGTATGTGCCGAGTCCTTTGAGTGACGCCAACAAAGGCTGGCTAATCAAATGTTGGCGCTTGCCTGGATCCACGGCACAGCTTCAGTTTTCCACTCCGCAAACATTGAAAGCACCCGCGGGTGTAGGGGGCGCACAACCCCCCGTTCCCCCGCGAAACGGACTTGAGGCACAAGTCACACTCGCTGATTTAATTTAACAGCCAAGACATACCGCACCCCTCATTGTTGCCGTGCTCTCCGCGAAATAAGTCTCAATTTTCTGAATCAGATCCATGTCACTGATATGAATAATATTAATTTTTCATAATACTATTGGAATATTTATATTTGAGCCTTTCCAAGAAATGTGAGGAGTTTTGCTAAATAAGTGTGTGTCATGTTCTTCATCTTTAATCCTATCTATCCGTTTGTAAGAGCGGCTCAAAGTGGCTCCTGAGGCGATTTACTTTTTCAAAATTTCTCCGGAGAGGCTCCTTCTTTAAAGCTAGGGTTTAAAATTGTCTAAACCTCCAATTTTTGGAGTTGAGGGAGTCCCAAAAATTTCTCTTGAGCAAAAAGGGGTCGAAAATATTCCCGATAACGAAACATTGTGGAGACCACTTAGATGTTATATTTTTGTTTTTTTGTGTTTTTTGTCATTTTGTTGTTGTTTTTTTGCGGTGACGTCCAACATATAAGTGATAGAATACGCATTGATTAAGGCCTTCTTAGTACCACCATTTTAAAATGTTCTTCCCACCGCTCGACCAAAAAACCTGACGACTAAAAAAAGAGGTGATCATTTTTTGTGGTGGATCTTTCTCGGCTCGCGTGAAATTGACTAAATCGACCTCTACCCTTGACTGGGGACTGGGGTGTATTTTAGTGTCCCCTAGACCCCCCTTGATGAGGTGCCCTTCTGCTTTCCCTAAAAAAAGTTCCTAGTTCCGCTCATCCCTGGCTGCCTATTGAGCAATCGCCACATGCGAGGCGCACTCTTTTTCGGAAAAAACATGTTTGGCCACAAAGTTTCCATACTGTTGTTTCCGAACGATTGAGTATCCAAGATCAAAAAGACTCAAAGACTCAATCTCAAGGAAAGAACAAAGAATGAATCGAATCCCACACTGAAAAAATAATCTCGGTGTATTTACTAAAAAAAGGGTAAAATTGCCAATAATTCAGGGTTCTATTTGATCCCAATTTTTTCTTGGTAAAATTACCATTTATGGAATTGGTAATTTTACCGAGAAATTTTGGTAAAATTATTGAAATTTCTCGGTAATTTTACTGGACCTTGGTAAAAACGCCATATTTTTTTATCAACTGTGGTAGAATTACCGAGATAAAATGGCAAAGTTACCGGGAATTGATGACCAATGAAAGTGGTATTCTTGCTTGAAAAAAACAATAAAAATACCGGTTTTTAGGTAAGCTTACCAATAATTGGTAAAAAAAAGTGAGATGGTAAAGGTACCAACGGACCTGGTAAAAACGCCGAGCATTTTTTTTCAGTGCAAAGCGGCAACGGCGCGAATCGGAAGATGCCGCCGTCGAAGTTGGAACCGCGAGTTTCTTACGAAAGTTTGAAGTTTTGAACTCTCGTCCCATGCTCCACGTACTCCCAGACGTATTATTCGGACGTATTTCTGCCAAACGGAACTACGCGCATTATGACGTGAGCCCTGTCATGCATATATCCTTATGGGTCTCAGGGCTCATGTCTTCGTGCTCATAGTTCTGTTTAGCAGAAATACGTCCTTTTCGTCCTTGTTTCCCGCCCTTGGCGAAAAACCACCAACTACTCCGGGAAAACAAGACCGCGAGTGTGAATTTCGGCACGAATTGACAGGCAGAAGCGGGGACGCGGGGACGCGGGGGCGGGAGAAATTACGACGGCTGCTCATTTTCACGCTCGCAAGACGTATGTCTCTCTTGGGTGCCCATGGAATGTTGGTCGGCGGAGGAGGCTGATCAGAGAAAAGAACAGGCAGGGATTTATTGCTCGAGTGTCTTCTGTGAATGAAAGCTGCGCAAGGCCCCTAAATATCGGCAGCTTTACCGCCGCACAGTGGATCGAGGCAATAGGGGAGGTCCGACAAAATTTGGAAACTTTAAACGCTACACTGAATAAAAACACATTGGATCTAGAGTCCAGACTCTTAAAAACATCGACAAGAAAAAATACTCTTGATTCAATCGGAGTTTTCCTTAAATCAAGAACCAAGCCTCTTAATTTGAGCGAATTTCCTTTTGATTTAAGCTTAAATCTGATTGAATCAAGAGTATCTTTTCTTGTCAATGTTTTCAAGAGTCTGGACTCTAGATCCAGTGTGTTTTTTTCCAATGTAGTAACTCCGCGAAGACGGGGAACTTCCTGGGAAGAGGCGACGGGGACGTCCCGTAAAGGGTTGGCGGCAGGGCGTTGACGAAGAGATGTTGCGGTGTCAGTTGCCCGATAACCTCTGGGAAGACAGGCATATGTGGCGTTTGGGTGTCGTAGAACGCCAGAGTGCGTTATAAAGCGACTTTATATATAAAGTAACTCCGCTTGTGCAAAAATTTGAGGTTCTAAAAGTGGTTTAATTGGTTTGCTCGTAAAATTTTCTTCTAAAAGCACCCCTTAAAATTTAACGTCTGGCGAAATGAACATCCAAATTTGCAGTTTTAGTCAAAAATTTCGCGTCCAACCTCTCTAATTGACTGGATCCACTGCGCCGCATAGTGCGAAATTCCGTATACGGAATTTCGCACTTTTGTCTATAGACAAAAATCGGAAATTAACTTTCAAATGCTTTAAATGTTGTTATGATATTCGTAATCAGGACGCTTTTTCTGACGTGAGGGTACACTTTTAATTTGATTTTCTCTTGAAAGCCCGCTTGGATATAGGTTTGAAGGGGGAGGTTGATTCGACCGAAAAGGAGCTGTTCCAGCCCTAAGCGCGGCGATCGGCATGTAACACATATTAGCGCCTACAAGACCGTATGAATACTTCATCCATTGCGCCAAACACTGTGCGGTCACGCGGTTAGGAGCGGTTGGCGTGAAACGCATAGCGCCTACAAGACTGCAGGAATACTTCACGCATTGCGCCAAACACAGTGCGATCAGCGCGATGCGGCGCAGCGCAGCGCAGCGGCGGAAGTTAAAATTATTAAACCACATGTATGTTTGTTCTTTCATTATTTTTTGGTTCATTTATTATACATGGAGGATCTTGTCCACACAGAGATAGATTTACAGAACTTAACTTTCGCGTCAAGTTCCGTGAATTGCTAGTAGTGTTGACAGAGCTTTCGCAAAAAAATATATCCAACACGAGTAGGTAAACGCGTCTTATGCACCCCTCCCCCTCTGGCACGTTCACTTCTTGATGGTTTTTATTGATGTTTCAAAACGAATGAGAAGGGGGCGGCCCATGGGCGGCAAGTAGGTAAATCCAGCCCTGAAGAGGAATGTAAACTATTACAAATTTTAAAATTAAATAGAAAAGTTTACCGAATTCCGACTTGTCTGCTGAACGAATTGCTGGACACAGCTGACAAAGGGGTAGGTCAACCTTTGAACGCTGCAATCCCGAAAGTAAATAAAACTTCCACCCTCTATCTGTCTCCGGTCGCCAACTTTGCATTCAAAACGATCCAAACAATAACAGTTTTTTTTTCGAGGTACCACCCACAATTGGTCTTGGAATTGATTGTTGATGTTTCAACTTGTCATTAAAGTAAGATTCAGATTTATGGTCATACACGCAAAAAACCGATGAATAATGTAAAAGAAAGAAATAAAGACAAAATTTAATAGGTGTACTACCACTACCACCGCACTACGCGCACAAATACATCAAAGATAATTCTAATAGAATTTCGCGTTGCCTAATTCTCTCTCCCCTTTCATGTTCATTTACTCCAATATTTGCTAATAGAATGTATTGATCTTCCTAAGAATTGCTCATCAATTTTAATGAATGGACCTGAAGACAAGGTATAAATTATAGCACAACGCTTGTGTTTTCTCTTCAAAATTTCGCAAGGGAAATGAATCTCACAAAGCAATGAAAAAAAATGTGCTTGGCTCCAGCATGATGATTCTTGAAATTGCCGCCAAGAATTTTTTTTATCTTGATTTAAGCTGAATTTTTCTTGATACAGGAAAAAATAGGCCTGAATAAAGCAAAATAGTAGTATATATATTAACCAACAAAATTCTTGATTTTAGAAAAATACTTCTTGACGGCAAATTTAAGATTCTTTTTTTCCAGCGAGGGAATAACAAAAATCAACACCTGGAAAAGATTTAAGTGTTTTCTATTAAATTTTCTCGATGGAAAAAATAAAAGTGACACCATTTGTATAGTCAAATTACCGTTTGAACTGTGTCTAAAAGGCTTGCTTTCAGGAGTTGACGTAATAACTTCACATTGTGTGCACTTTTTTTACGTATGATATTGAGGAGATAACATGCGACGTCTCTTCTACCTCAGATCTTATCTAGTAGCCCATATTGTAATGACAAAATATCAAAAAAATGTCTCTTGGTTTACTTTTTACAAAAAATTAGAGAGGAGAGGAAATTAGGCAACGGAAAATGTAGTTTGGCCGAGTCTGGTTTAAACTGTACATATATCGGTGATTTTTGTTGTACTACAGTGAGTTTCGCCGCTTGAGTTAATTTCGGCAACACCGCACATTACGTGGATTGTAAACTGTGGCCGCCTGTGTCACAAATGAACAGAGATATGCTCATTGCCTCCGTAAGGCGCTCTTCAGTTTTTTTTTTTTTTTCAACTGCGGTAATTAAATGTCTATTTATGGCAGAAAATTTCACTTGCAGTTAAAAATAATGCAGTCAAAAGCTGCAAAGAACTCGACATTGTCAAGCGGCACTGCCAAAGCGCATAACTACCGTCTGGACCTCACAACGGTGCCAACTGGACTTCATTTTGCAATAAAAAAGCACTTATTCCGCTATATTGTAGAATCAACAAGTGGATTGCATCGCAAAGAGGAACCAAGAGCACTAAGATTGTGCAACTTGTTTTACCGTGCAATTGTAGACTGATCGTCTGAACAAATATTTTTACTCCCAATAAACTATAAATTCAAGACGACGATCAAGAATTTTTAATTTAATAAAAATAAAGACGAAAAGTATAATGATTTCCGAATTCGTGTTTGATAAAGACCGCAAATGTGTTTGTTTTTCAACATTTTTTGAAAGTTCGGCGAGTTTCGCAAAATCGTGAAGACACATGGAATCTTATACCACTGAGTATGACATTCTGAGCCTCGAAATGCACCCGGAATAACTAAAAATTGGTAAGCACTCCAGGCAAATTATTAAATCTTAATCAAATATCAAAGAGTGAAATACGCAAATCAAAGATATACTCGCTAATTTTTGACCGGTGGTTTCCCGAAATAATACGTGGTAAATGACTTTAATGGCGTGATCGTAGTCATTTTTGACCGGTGTAGAATTACATAAAGTCTCATTTAAGTGTGTCAACGTCTCTCGTTTGTGTTGCAGAATGGAAAAAAAACGCATTGGATCTGGAGTCCAGACTTTTAAAAAAATTGACAAGAAAAAATACTCTTGATTCAATCGGATTTTTGCTTAAATCAAGAACCAAGTCTCTTAATTTGAGCGGATTTCCTTTTGATTTAAGCAAAAATCTGATTGAATCAACAGTATTTTTTCTTGTCAATGTTTTGAAGAGTCTGGACTCTAAATCCAATGTGTTTTTTTTTTCCAGTGTAGGTATCTGTTTAGGCGGTATAATTTGCAACAAAAAAGGTAATTTGACACGTCTTTTCGCTGTCTGTCATCGTTTAACTTCAATCTACCGAAATTAAAATTCTTCAATAGAAAGTAGCATGAAATCCCACGAAATTAAAACAATTAAACAAGAATAATTAGCATGCAATACCGTATACTAGCAAAGTTTGCCATTGTTTAATGTGGAACAATTCGTCGTCTTCCAGACGAAAGAACGTCCATTCTAAAGTTACTAATTTGATTCAAGCACTTCAATATCCGACGAGAGCACCATTGCGCAAATTTTGTTAATCTTTGACTGATTTTCAGGTGTTATCAGATGATATACCAGTATCGAATAAGAAAATTTAGCCCAATAGTGCTGCTGTAAAAAATGAGATTTTCGAGCGGATATTTTGGAAATTTAAATGTAGTTATGTTCCTTCGCGCATGAGACATCGAATGCAGAGCCTTCGGACGCTGCCAAATTTCCTTGTACAAACCAAACGTTTTTAGAAACATTCGTAACTATTTTTCTTTCAGTCTGGTCATATGATCTTAAAAGTCTGATAATCCCAAGAAAAAATATTCATAATTTTCTTCTCACAGGAATAATTTTGAGCAAAGAGTCCTAGTTTGATGGTGGGAACATAGTTTCTTAGCCCTTACTGAAAAAAAGTCTCTTGGATAGAGTCCGGACTCTTAAAAAAATTGACAAGAAAAAATGCTCCCGGTTCAATCGGATTTTTGGTCGAATCAAAAGAAAATCCGCTTTAATCAAGAAGCTATGCTCTCGATTCAAGCAAAAATCCGATTGAACTGAGACTATTTTTTCTTGTCAATTTTTTTAAGAGTCCGAACTCTATACAAGAGAGAATTTTTTCCAGTGTATAATAAATATTTTCCAGAAGAAAATTTGGCAACATTTGAATGCTCTTACGTCGTTTTTCTATAACACGACAGTATCCGCTTGCGAATTATACAACAGACCCACGTCACGTTTCGCATAAGCGCAGCTGAGAGCTGAGACGGGTGAAGTACCGGCAAAACAGAGGCAGATATAGCATTTTGGCAACACTGGATTCCCCCCATTTAAACCTATGATAAATAATCAATTCTAAGCACCTGGCCCTTCCAAGAAACGATACATTTCCATAGGTTTAAATTGAGGAAAACAATGTTGCGAATGGAGAATTTGCAAGTGTCTAAAATTTGATGAATTTCGCATTTTAGTAAGAACCACCAAGTGAACTGAACACAAAGATGCCTTTGGTTCATAAATTTAACAATTATAGAAGGATATGTGACAAAATCATCTAATCTGCTAAAATGAATGTGTTAAAAGGGAAGTGCGGCCAGATGACGTCACTTGGCGGTGTATTTTTTCACTTCTAAATCTATTTTGATACTATTTCCCATACCAGAGCAAAATTGGAAAAAATTCTGCGAAATCGGCTCTTTAAGCACTCTCACATGAAGCAATATAAAATTTGCGTCCAAATTCTCCATTTGCTCGATTCGCGAATGCGGCAAAACTGCCTCAGTCGGCACTGCTGTCTCTCTGACAAGTATGACGCGGGACACGGCTTCATGCAACTGACGACCAGCGAAGCGCGTTCAGACGCTGGAGGTCATTCGCCAATCGCAGACGCTTTGGTGGCACTCGCGCGTTTGTTCGCGCACGCGCCTGTGACAGATTCGGATTTGTAATGGCCATTTTCGGGCTCGCCATACCGGCTATCGGCTGCGCTCACGTTGAAAGACTTCGCATAAAATTAGAGAGTTTAAAGGGAAGGTTTCTTTAAGGCAGAGACAAAGAGAGAGACCCTCCACTTTGCCGTGCTAAGGAAGAACGCCGTATGAGCCATCAGGAGTTGCCAAATTTCACTTAAAAATCACGAACATTCAGGAACATCTATGAATATTCCTGTTCCAATTTTTCCGTGGATTTTATTCTCAGTTTGATCTTTAACTAGTACATTAAAAGGAAAGACAGTAAATTAGACTAATGGACCACTAGACAAGGTACGAATTTAAGCAATCTGATACATGTTTCTTAAGCAGAATTTCACGTAAAACACGATTCACACTACGAAAATTACCGAAATCAACTTCTAACGAAGATATCAACGTTTTTATTTCGCACTGATTACGAGGAATTTGAACTACCCGCTCACAAGAAACTCAAAGCTCTACGTGAGTCAAATCGCGCACTACAACGGTTTCAGCAAGCTTCTCAATCGAGCAATGTTCATTTTCCACCATGTGTTGTTCAAACTATTGGTACTTTGCTATAGCTGAGCCAAAGTGTCAAGATTGAAGTTGAAGATTTTTACATCGCAGAGATTGTCATGATAAACATTTAGCGCGCGATGTGAATCACGTAGAGCATTGAGTTTTCATGAGCGGGTGGTTTGGATTCACGCATGAAGAATCATTAAATATCTTCGTCAGGAGTTGATTTTGGTAATTTTCGTTGTGCGTATCGTGTTCTATGTGAAATTTTGGTTGAAAAACATGTATCAGAATGCTGAAATTCGTACCTTGTCTAGTGGTCCATTTTGTAAATATAAGCTGTTAAAGCTAATTAAGCTTCAACCAGAGATGTCTCCGTAGTAACAGAGTTCTATATACATACGCATTGTAACGCTATAAGCCTGTGTGAATAAAGTCATATCCACAGTATTATTATGAATATTATTATTATAACAGTGAATAGTTATTCAATAGTTCTGATTGTTGCTAAATGCATGTAAGCAACAAAATGGTGACCCCGACGTGATTGAAACGATAATGAAAAATCTTCTTGAAACTTGTGCTGAAAGAAGTTAACCTAAAAAGTTCTTGTGAAAATTCGAATTTTCGGAGTGATGATTTCATTGTTCAATAATTTTCTATGAACATGGTTATGCAAGTGGTCTAGTACCTCCATACCGTTCATAAGATTTACTTTGACGATTAATGTGACGAGTTAAGACAGAAACCAAACACGCAATTTGACGCATTGAGCGGCGCGGCGGTCGGCATGGAACACATAGCGCCTACAAGACTGCATGAATACTTCACGCATTGCGTCAAACACACTGCGGTCAGCAGCAGTCGGCTTGAAACGCATAGCGCCTACAAAACTACATGAATACTTCACGCATTACGTTAAAAGAGTGAGGTCAGCAGCGGTCGGCGTGAAACGCATAGCGCCTACAAGACTGCATGAATACCTCACGCATTGCGCCAACACAGTGCGGTCGCCGCGGCGGTGAAAGTTAAATTTTTTTTACCACATTTATGTTTGTTCTTTCATAATTTTTCCGTTTTTTTATAAATGGAAGGCCTTGTCCAAACAGTGATGGGTTTACGGAACTGAACTTTTGTTAGTGTTGACAGGGCGTTTACAAAACATGTGCGCAACACGAGGAAACGCGTCTAATACACTCCTGCCCCACCGGTTCACTTGATGGTTTTTATAGATCGTATTCGACAGATCACAAAGGTGAGATTATATTGATATCGATCGGTTCAATGTGTAACCGAATAAGTCTCAAAAGTCAATTTAGAAATCTGAGGTAACGGGTCTTGTGTGGTCAAATTTTTATTCTCTCGAGTACCAAATTGCAATGAAAAGTGAAATTGTCAGGACTTTTCTCATGTTCAGCTTTTCCAAATTAAATCTTAAAATTTGTGTTTGAGGTTATGTCCTATTGTTTTGAATCAAACGATACATCGAACCACTGTCGAATACGATCTATTGATGTTTCAAAACAAATGAGAAGGGGACGGAAAAATACAGGCGGCCCATGGGTGGCGTGTGCAGGTAAATACGGCCCTGTATATACCACGTGAAGCTTTGGAATTTCCAGCTCAGCATATCCCTCCTGATCTCATGCAAAAATCGCAAGCATTTTGAACAAAAATTTCACAGATGTAGTATTGTGAAAAATTGAAATGTTTAAATCAATATTGCAACCTTGGAATAGAGTTAAATTCCTTCGTTCGGGTAACAACAAGGACCCTTTTTTCGACTGTTGACCTACCTACTTGGTGGATAATGAGCTTTGGGTGACGTCATGAACCAAGTAAGTTTACCAAACTTCGCTATGCTTGTGAAATTAAATACGCAACAAGTTGTTCAACATCCACCTCGTAGGTAAAGTCAACAGTTGAATGTTGGAGTTCCCAAAGTAGAAGTTTCCACCATTGCCAGGGTGGCAATGGGGGTGTCTGTCTCTTGTTGGAAGAATGACACATGCTTTAAAGATTTCAACTCATCGTAGAGGAAAAAGACATAAAATGCGTCCAAATAACAACCCTACGTCCCGAGGATACTGAAAGATGTATATCGGATTGAATTAACTCGCAATTTTTTGGTTGTTCACACTCCATTGGAATTTTAAATAGGCGTACGATCTTGCCACGTATTTTATGATTACAATGTAAATATACCATTTTATACTCGACTTTAGTCTAAGTTAACAATCAACATTTTTTCTATAATTCTTCCAACTTTTTCAAAAATTCTATGTAAAGACACTAGTAGTAACCGCAGCTAAATTCCCACGGAAAAAGTGTCAAAGATCATTGCCTGAAATTGTCTACCCCAATTTGTTGGATAATAATATGTATATGGACCTTTCCATTTAATTTTGGTGGTACTGCAACTCATGTTGGGTTGGGAGCATAATTTATTGATGTATTGCAACAATTCATGGCAGAGAGAGAAAATTGTACACAAAAGTTTATTAGTTCAAGAAGAAAAACACAAAATAACCCTATAGCCCTCGGTTGACAGTTTCCAGAGAAAATGCCAGCTAGTTTTCTTGAAGAATGTCAATGAAAAACGAGTGGTGAATACCAAAGTTGCAATCGAAGGAGTGCATTTTTCCAGTTTTTCCATTGTATTCTGCGCTACACAGAAAAAAATAGATGGTGCCGACGACAGAACCTTTTGTTCACACGGCTCCCGCAGTTTATTTGTTACACTTACAGAATTTTTCTGTTGTGAGGACAGAACTTCGGTCGTGGGAACAGAGTATTCTGTCCTCATAACGGAAGCTTCAGTGACTGTAACAAAGACACTGCGGGAGCCGTGTGAACAAAAGGTTCTGTCGTCAGCACCATCTATTTTTTTCTGTGTACAATTACCGTAGACTGTACCTAAATCAACACAACATTTGTGTTAGTTTGTGTTTCACGTCCTATAACCAAAAGTAACCTAAGAACACAAATACGGGTATTTTTATCAGTGTGAAGCACTACCACAATCAATTGAGATAATCCAATTAATTCAAAACTTAACAATTTTTTCCGTGTTTACAAACAACCAACACCAACGAACTATCCACCTCCCTCCCCACATGTATGCTCAGCAATCATACCCTGATTCTCTCTCCTTCGCAGCAGGGATAGAGTTCCCATCTCGTTCCTAAATTTCTTCTTCTTCGACCATAAATTTTATATCCCAGCCCTTGAAGCTTTCTTCCTGCACCAGATCTCACCACTTTTACATGGCATTACATGGTCACGCGGTTTAAAAAATTGCAATTGTCTCTTCGCCGTGGGAGTACACAACTGAGTTCTCTTGAGAGAGGAGCTTCCACTACAAGGAGTATCTCAGTTGCATCGCATCGCATCGGGTCGCGATGTCGAGTTTGAAGCGCGAGCACAGTTAGCCCACTAAACCTTGGCCCCCACCCCCCTCCACTCATCTAGTCCGGGCTTCTTCACGCTTGTCATAAATACAGTCGCCAATGGCTCATTGGCTCACATAAATTACTTTTGATAAAGGGACACTGCTGCCAAATTTTGAAGTCAAACACACTGCTTCGTGTCACCGTCTTGATGTAAGTACGTTTTGGCTGGCCCATCGAGGCTGATGCCATTCAGTTGAAATTCACCATATCACTGAAAAAAACTTCGGCCGTGGTTGTATAGATGTCGAAGGCAATTAGTCAAATCAGGCATTTTATCAAACGCCTAGGCCGGTAGTCAAATTTTGACAGTTTATGGAATTCCGCATAATTTATGGTGAGGAGCTAGTGAGCCTCAACTTTCCTCATTGAAGGCGCTCTTGTTCTTGTGATCCACACGGCACACGCCTATGTACAGCTATTCGTGTGCGTAGGATGTCTCTGTTGCATCAACGCGAAGTTGAAGGCGCTTAGACTTTTTGTAACCTCAAAGAACGGTATCTACGATAGAGCTCTATCATAATTCATAGGCTATCTGTCATTACCAAAGTGCTGATCAAATCCCATCTTCATTTCCACAAAATATACTCATTAGAAAGATATTTTGGAAAATTTTACCTTATTTCGGTCGAACCTGAATTGGCACGAATGTTTCTCTTAACGAACGAACCGCAAGAAAGGGTGCTAGGGAGGGTAGTTCCATATGTCTGACAGATGGAACTACTCTATCTGTGAATAACTGTTACAGTATGAAATACTGTGCTTGCTCTAGTCATAACCTCACATAATCGTTTTTCAAATTGAAAACAATAAGCCCTCCCCGAAAAATATCAACAGAATTGGCAAACAAATTTAATATGCGCCTATCAATTCAGCAGATTTGATGTCATGCTGAACGAATTCAATGGTAATTGATTCGTCATTTTGGGTAATTTATATGAATTTAATCACGCTCCCGACGAGAAACATTCAAATCAGTGGCGTGGCGTGAATGGAGAATTTGCATGCAAATTTTTTATTGCTTCATCTGAAAGTGCTTAAAGAGCTGATTTCACAGTATTTTTTATAAATTTTTTCTGATATGGGAAATAGTATAAAAATATATTTAAAAGTGAGAAAATGCACCGCTCAGTGACGTCATCATGCGGCATTTCCCATTTAAACACATGTATTTTAGCAGATTGGATCATTTTGTCATTTATTCTCCGATTATCGTGCAAATCATGAACCAAGGGTATCCTCGTGTTCAGTTCACTCAGTAGTTTCCACTTAAACACGAAATTCATCGAATTTCTGACACCTGCAAATGCTCTATTGCGGTATATCGATTGTTATGCCATTTAAACCTATAGAAAAGGATCGATGAACAGGGTGTTCGCAGCGAACACCTTAATAATCGATTCTTTACCATAGGTTTAAATGGCATAATAATCGATGTATCGCAATTCACGCCACGCCACTGATTCAAATGTTAATGAGAGAGCGTCATTCCGTTATGATGGTTTAAGTCCAAATAAAGGCGAGTGACATTTTTGGAGACAATATAAATTCCCGGTTGACCATCAGATTTGACATCAGTTTCTCTCAATTAATTTACATCCATTAGCCGGCAAAGGTAATATGTGGGGTGAAAACATTCATTCGATTGCAATGACAATTAATTTATAACCAATTAAATCTCAAAGCCGAAACTTTTCAGCGTGCCGCAAGTAATCGATTCCATTAATGTTTTAATACGTGCCACGTGCCACGTTGAAGAAACTTTCAGTCACCGGTAAATATTCGAAAAAAATCTGATGATTCAGCGTGAAGTTCAAAATTACGTGGAACTGAATATTGTAGAAAATTTAAAAAAAAATCATTACGTCCTCTTGTGGCAGAGAGTCACTAGCATACTGCATTAAACGAGGTCCAAGAAAACACCTATGAACATTCGAGAGTTGCTAAATTTCCTCGCATATAACATGTATTTGTGAGGAAAGTTTTACACAGTTTTCCTTGAAATTTTCAAACAATTTAGATTAAATCATGAACGAAATTGTCTGAAAACTTTGAAACCAAAAATTCACAATGTCCACGATAAATTTGACTTTTATCGAGGGAAATATGGCAACATGTGAAGGCTCATACGGCGTTTTTCCTTAGAACGGTAGTTCAGTATGTTTTTACTGTCTAGCGTTTCTATGATGAAACTTGTCTTAATATGGACTAAGATCCTTTCTTTTTATCTCTGAAATTTCTGTCACGGTATCAGCCTAGTGTAACTACCTCGGCTTTTCAAACAAACTGTACCAGTGTTCGAAACTCACAGCTGGCGCTAACGCACCAAAGCCGCCTAAGAAATGGGTCTTTGCGCCTAAAAAATGAAGGTTCTGCGCCAACGTGGCCCCTAAAAATTTTCCCATCCCTGCCGGCCCCCCCCCCAAAAAAAAAAAAATCCTACTTTTTCTGTCAGGTGATTTTTCGAATGTTACAATTTACAGCTACTACTTCTGTAACTAAAACATCTTGCGTATAACTTTTCACTAAATGCGCCAAGAAATGTAGGCAAAAAATCAATTTGGCCCCTAAAAAATCTACAATGGCCCCTAAAAATCGAGCTTCGTGGGGGACATGGCTCCTGAAACTCAAAGGTGAGTCTTGAACACTGAACTGTACATTTCGATGCCTTCCATAAGAAAAGTTTACTTGAATTTATTCAAGTCTTAAAACACAGAAAGAGTGTAACAATGGAAAGCGTGTTTAAACTTTGCTGCCACTTTTCCCGATCATAATCCTATGAATGTGTGATTGAAACAATACTTCCTCACCGCAAAATTTAGCTCATCTGTCGATTGACATGCGTTCAAACAGGCGAAGTCCATTGTTCCGCGTCACTACATGGCAGGAAGGCGCTGAAACCGGCGGCGTGTAATTGCTGTGTCCCGAACGAACCAGCTCGGCGAGCAGCTGCGGCACTATTCGCGCCCGATTTAAAAGTCAATTCCTGGCCGATAAAAATGCTAATTGCAGCTGCAACTGATAATTGCCACCCGCTGCAGTTCGCCACCCCCCCCCCCCCCCCCCACCCCGCGCGCCACCCTCGCCTTTCGCGTTTATTTTTAGCGTTTTAGTGCCATTCACAGAGCCGTCCTATGCATATATCATGCAAAACGCACTGCTTTCCTCAAACTCATCCAGTGATGCCGATTTGCATTCAAAATCAAGCGGTATTTAGACGTGAAGTAAAAAAAAGAAAAAAAAATTAAATGACGTGACATGAAAATGGACGACATTTTGCGATAAGGAGCCACTATTTCTGGCTCATTTTATAGTCCATTTTATACTGAGAGTAAAGACAATGCGAATTCATTTCTGATTGGTTCCCTTACTTTTGGCCTTCACCGTTTCACGAACGTGAATAAATATTACATTTTCACCGATGGAGAATTTTGACAAAACATTTTTATTGCTTCATCTGAGAGTGCTTAATGAGCTGAGGTCTCAATATTTTTCATAATTGTTTTTTGACAG
This sequence comes from Bemisia tabaci, assembly GCF_001854935.1. Taxonomy (NCBI): domain Eukaryota; kingdom Metazoa; phylum Arthropoda; class Insecta; order Hemiptera; family Aleyrodidae; genus Bemisia; species Bemisia tabaci. Next base: position 3,533,391 of record NW_017547118.1, on the reverse strand, counting down.
GGGAAATTGGAGAAAAATAGATTTGAAAATGAAAAAATGTACCGCCTTATGACGTCATCGGCGGCATTTCCCATTTAAACCCATGCATTTTAACAGACTAGGTTATTTTGTCTCATTTTCTCCAATAATTGTCCAATTTAGAAACCAAGGCTATTCTCGTACTCAGCTTCCCTGGCAGTATCATTTTGAGGATGAAATTCACAAAATTTAAGACCCCTACAAATTCCCTATTGCAAAGATTTTAAACTGAGATGGGCTGGGAAACGGTGCCCTTCTGGTGAACTCGGTCCAAATATTTTTAGTAAGGCGAAAACCCACACACTGAAAAAAAAATACAGTAGATTTTACCATACTCTGACACTGCGATCCGAGTATGGTATTTAACACCAGATTGTGTGGCAGCATTTACCATATTATGGCAAGAATCACCAAAATTCTGCTGAATACTACCATAATTCTGGTCGCTTCACTGATTAGTGTCACTGTGTAGAAAATCAAGTAGACCTATTGTAGCCGTTACCCTACTTTTTTTTTTCAGTGACAAACGACCATCGATATGAATTCTTAATCGTCAGCGAGAACGTCCGATCGCACTCTGGTGTGAAATATGCGAGAAATCGGCTTGCCAATTCGCTGTTCAATGTGTAGGCGTGAATTCAATTAAGGCTTTTCCACTGTGTTTTCCTCGGGTTTTATTGAATCATAAAATCGCCCCTGAGTCCGCGGAGTCATCGTGCATAGTCCCAAGCTCGGAATAATATAAAACCTGTGTGGCATTTGGACGTATTAATGCTAAAAGGAACTATGTGCATAGGATTTGCATGTGCCATAGGTCCTTTTAGCATTAATTCGCCCATTTATACTTGCATGACAGCGCGGACGTGTGGGCTATCACACGAGTGTCAAGCAAGCTGAGCTTTCGTGATTGACAGCTGGTTTTACCGCTTTGTTTCTGCTGTCAATGGAATCAATCAAAAGCACGGCCTTCGATCGATACTCATTATAGCTTAAATTTTTGACTCAGATTCACATTTTTCGGAATTCGTAGGTCTTGTTTACCCCGCTAAATAGCGCAATGTACCCCCTTGTAACTTACAGTTCAGGCCACAATTGTGGTGTTTTTCCTGGTAGCTGACCAGCAACATTAATCGGACGTATTTCTGCCAAACGGAACTATGTGCATTATGACGTGAGCACTGTTAAGCGTGTGTGTTTATGGGTCTCAGGGCTCGTGTTTTAATGCACATGGTTCCGTTTGATAGAAATACGTCCAATTATTATTCGATGTTTCAATGAATCTTGACTTCCGAGTGGAGCTCACGTGAATTTGGTCGGTGATTTCGCTTTGTTATTTCTAAAATGAATTTCAGAGAGAAGCCTTTTGTGCTCGTTTGGGTTGAAAATGTTACTGGAATTATTAACACCCTCTCATACAAATGAAAAATATTCCATGGAAAATTCTCTACCACTTCCGGAAACCTTCCAAAATATGAACTGCATTTCGCGATTAGAAACTACAATTTCTGGCTCATCTGAAAAAAAACTTCCGTGAATAGGAAAACCAATGCTACGTGCGTTGTTTCTAAATTGAGTATGGTCAAAGATCCCTTTTGAGTTTTATGTTTAGATATGTTTTATGCTTTTTTCCGGCCGCCCTACAGAGGATCGAGTCAATCAGAGAAGTCGGACATCAAGTTTTTGCCTAAAACTGTACATTTTGATGTTTATTTTGTCACATTTTAAATTTTTAGGGGTATTCCCTGATAATAATTGGCAGTAGAATCTGTGTTCCAAAATACAATAGACCCACAGCCGGCTGTAAGATTTCCAATAGCTTCTATAGCAGGCAACACAATTTCTTATGGCCTTGTATAGCCGATGACGACTATGCTAAGCAACAGCCTGGCGATAAAATGTATGCTAAACGTTACTAATTACGGATGCTAGGACTTAGTGAGTTTTTGGACTACCGCTCTCTTTTTGGGCCGTAGTATCTTGATTTATTTTGCGAGAAAAGCTCCGTACTTTTGAAGGATGCCCGCCGTTCCTAACATGTTGGAGCGCCTGCAATTTCGTATGATACTGTGCAATATATCTGGTGTGAAATAGTTGCTTCAAGCGCCGTACGTGGTACGCTGCGGCGCGGCACGGCGGAACGCGCGAAACACGCTTTGGCGCCTTCAAACCTAACAGGGATACTTCACGCGTTGCGTAATGCGTGAAGTATCCCTGTTAGGTTTGTAGGCGCCAATGCGCCGCCGCTCCGCTTTGTGTTAGGCTCTAATATTTAATCTCATGGAGTCAGCGTTTTTCAACTCATGACTTTGAAATGTTTGCACACTCTGTATGGATTATTCCCATTTTAATTGATGAAAACAAATATGTAGTAAAGGAAAATACAATGCGTTTTGTAACTATTAAGGTGATTCCGTACAAACTTAAGGATTTCCAAAGCACATGAATTTCTACGCAATTTTCTATCGCTTCGTGTATCCCGGCCGTATGATTTTGTCCACTTTCTACAGCCAGCTATATGATTTTCTATCACCTTTTTTAGTCGACTATAAGAACTCCTATGGTATTTTGAAACGCAGCTCCGATCGCCAATTTTTACTCGGGTTTGTAGAAGAAAATGTAATGAAAAAACCAACAAAACCAATCCTAGAACCTGAAAATTTGCATAAACGGAGTTAGAAGCTTTTTAAGTGTCCAAATTTTGTCCGACATCTCCTCACTGGAAAAAAAACACATTGGATCTAGAGTCCAGATTCGTGAAAACATTGACAAGAAAAAATACTTTTGATTCAATCGGATTTTTGCTTAAATCAAAACGAAATCCGCTTAAATTAAGAGGCTTGGTTCTTGATTTAAGCTAGATTCTGATTGAATCAAGAGTACTTTTTCTTGTCGATGTTTTTAAGAGTCTGGACTCTAGATTCAATATGTTTTTTTTTCCAGCGCTATTGACTCGATCCACTGTGCGCCGTGTCTAAAAAGTGACAGCCGAATCTTATTCAAATTTTTCCGAATTATTTCCAAGATCAAGCCCTGCATGTTTTCCTTCACGACGAGTTCCAAAGGGTGCTCTGAGAGCACGTGTATTCCCAGAGGCTTGTCGATATCNGGGGGGGGGGGGGGGGGGGGGGGGGGGGGGGGGGGGGGGAATGAAAAATGGTCGGTTCCTATTCATGATTTCTTACCTCTTGTCGCTGTGGATGACGGACGCGGACAATCCTCGTGGAAAGGGCTTAGTCGACTCCTCACCTACCCATTACGAAAAACGCCGTACGAACTTTCAGCCGTTGCCGTATTTCCTACACAAAAAAACCGAATTAAGCGGGAAAATTTTGTATAATTTCCCTTAAAATTTTCAGACGATTTTGTTCGCGATATAATTTAAAATACCTGAAAATTTCAAGGGAAAAAGTGTGCAATTTTCCACAGAAACAGACAATTTATCCTAGGAAATTCGGCAACCCTGGGATGTTCACAGGGTGTTCTTCCTTAGCGCGGCACTATTCTGTGCTGTTTACAACGTAGACGGAGTTTTTTGACCCCGCTATTTTGTGTCGGATAAGCAGTACGGAGAATAGATTTTTAGTTACTGCGCAAAATTTCATTGAAACTGAGACCTCCAAAGGAAATTTCGCTCCTGAAAGAATTTTCGTGTACAGAAGCGATATTTACTTCTGTATTGGACGTCGAATATCTCTTGCTAGTTGCAAGATATTTTTAAATGATATTCTCGTTGCTCCCTAAGGACAGTGACTGCTTCAAAAACAACTTTAAATACGGTTCTAAATACATCGAAGGCATTGGTCATATTCATCCTGAAGTCATATGATCGGAAACATTTACCAATTGGCTTGAAGTGAACTCAGAGTTTCAACAGTTCCAAGTGTCAATGTGCCGCTGTGAAATACAATTTATCGTGAATTATTGGGGTTAAAAAAATTGGACTGCCAGGGAGAAGATTTATCGTTCTATAGTATATGATCGAAATTCGATGTATTGATTGTCAAAATTGATTCGTGAATTTTCTTTAGCCTCGAGCCAATCGATTTCGTTTTTGGGCTGATAAGGGTCCAAAAAGGCAGTAAAGACGACTTTAAACAATTGGACTTCCGCCCTTTTCAAAATAGTGAATTCAATTGTGATGGACAACACTCGATGGTCGCATCGATGTCCAATTATGATCGTAAAACCATAATTTATTAACGCTGGACGCACATTTTCGTGTCCAAGACCCAGGGTGTCTACCGGTCCCTAAGCGTCCCCAATGTCCCCAACTATCCCCGATTTCGGAAGGGTGTCCCCGATGTCCCGAAAGTCCCCAAGTTTCTTGTCCAGGTCCCCAAAAATGACAAAAATCGTCCAAAACACCGGCATTTCCAAATCTTTCTGCCAGCCGCGGCGGCGCGGTATAACCAAGAATAAAAAAACTGAAGTGTTACTTGGTTTTTCGTATGTTTTCATCGGTTCAACATGACTTGTAAAATTAGTCATATAAAATACGCCTTTTAACGCTCTAACTAGCTCCCTTTCTCTTACTACTTCGGGAAAAATTCCCCGATTTTCTCGAAAAAACTCCCCTAAAAATCCCCGATATTGGTTTTTCATAACTGGTAGACACCCTGAAGACCTTTTCAATATGAAAAAGTTTCAACTATTCAAGAAAAACCTTAGCCTCACATTTACACCTGGTTGATGCAAGGCCATCGGGACTTTCTGTATTCGGCCACCGGCTCGATCGATAAACCGATATCGGCCATGATCGATATAAAGCATCGCCAAGATAGGGATTTATTGATCAGGATCATTCGATAAGGATCCAATCATCGACCCGCAGGTCAGAAAATGGCTGATGACGGTCACCGCTGATCAATCAACTATGAGAGCCCCCCGCCATCAGGGAGCTAATGAAATCAGCGCGGTTCAGCTAACAGCATGAAACGAGAGACGTCATAGCATGTCGGGNGGGGGGGGGGGGAGGGTAATTCATGGCCACGATGAACTTTGCTGCCGTGCTAAGGAAGAACGCCGTATGGACATTTGAGAGTTGCCAAATTTCCACTCGTAAAAACTTCATTTTTGAGGGAAGATATATGAATATTTGTCCTTGAAATTTTCAGATCTTTTAAATTAAATTGTGAACAAAATCGTCTGAAATTTTCGAGGGAAAATATCCACCATTTTCACAGTAAATTTATTCTCTATTGAAGGAGACATGGCAACGTCTGGATGCTCATACGGCGTTTTTCCTCGGCACGGCCAGTATGAAGTCAACATACTGAACCCGACGCGGAATAATGTTCCCAGCGGCGGCGCCGAAATATGACGCTAGGTGTCGTTGCGATCAGTTCGTTAACCCCGCTTTTGACGCAGATGAGACAATAAGAATCGGTCCGGGGTGTTCGAAAATCGAGGAGTATGTGGTCTATGAGAATTCGGATCCTCCGACGGAATATCTCAGGAACCCCGTTGATAACCATTGTATGGCGACGGGTGAGACAAAAGCTAGTTTCGCGGAAAGCCAGGGCCAAGGTATCACCGGAAAAAAAGCGAAGTTGATCTAACATTCTGGAAGTGAAAAAATGTGTGCGAGAACTCATAAAATGCTAAATTACCCGCTACAGCAGTTACTTAAGCAATACCAAGATGTAAAATTATAATTTTTGTGACGGGTAATTAAACATTTTCTAAGTTCTCTCACACTTGTTTCTACATCCAGAACGTTGAATCAACTTCACGTTGAATCGGCCTCTGAAGAAGCGCCCCCATTGGAGATTCAACATTCTTTAATGGGCAACAGACTCATTTGCTGGCGGCCTTTGCCTCGTTTATAGATGACTTACATAATTAGTGGTAATTGCTCTGTATGCAGGCAACATTAGTGAGGAAATTACGACAAAAACACTGATATGCACCGATGCGGTGAATGACATGACGTTTTGTATCCTTGCTAGCAGCAGGATTCGTCTCAAACCTGTGACCCTGCAATGTGGCAATAAGGAATTTGCTCGAAAAATGTATATTGCTGCATCTAGAAAAGCTTAATGAGTTGCGCGTGCAGTACTGTCCATAATTTTTTGTTATGGTTATAATTGTAGAAGAGTACATTTGAAATTTGCCGCGTTGTGACGTTATCAGACGGAATTTCTCATATTATAAACACATGTTTTTTTTTGGCAAATTAGGTAATTTGGACATATCTCCTCAAATAATTTTTCATTTTAGAAACCAATGATATTCTCATTAAAAGTTGGCTCGGTAGTTTCTTCCTAAACCTGAAATTCGCAAACTTTCAGAAACCTGCAAATTCTCCATCAGACCTATGTCGATATTATATTGAATTGTATTGACAAGAAAAAATAATCGTAATTCAATCAGATTTTTCCTGGAATTGAATCGAAGAGCCGAGCATCTTAATTTAGGCGGAGTTCTTTTTGATTCAAGCAAAAAGTCCGATTGAATCAAGAGTATTTTTCACGTCAATGTTTTTAAGAGTCTGAACTCTAGATCCAATCGACTTTTTTTTTCCAGTGAGTTGTCTTTTCCTAGCCGAGTCCTAGAGCTCATTCGAAGTTCTAATTCAAGCTACTGTACGTAGTGAAGTATGCACGCACGGATCTCAGAGTTTCTCCCGGTGGTGTTCGGCATGAATCAATAAGCTTCGCTGAAATATGTGGATGAAGTTGGCTGGTAAACATCAAACAAACGAGATGAAGGTATAGCTCATCTGTATTCTCGTCGATCTTCATCTCTGTGTCGGCTCCTCGTCCCAGGAACGCAAGACTGCCGCATCCCGCCTTCGAGACTTTGTAATCCCCTAATTGGACTATATTTTGCAACAAGGAACCGAAATTTTTGGCTCATTTTAGAAACAACGTATGCGTCTTTGGGTTTCCTTTGTAGGTAGGCAATTTTATGGATGAGCCATGGATAAAGTCCCTTTATACCCAAAGTTAGGGCATCTCAACTCTGGTCGGACTTGATTGGGCTCAGAGACAACTGAAAAAAGGCCTAAAAAAAATCCAATCCTGATTGATTCTCACTCATCGAGTCATAAAAGAGTACACCAAGATGGCGGTTGCTCGAATAAGAACAAAAATAATGAAAATATTACCTAATTGTGATTTTTCAAGAGTAAGTTGTTGTTTTCATCGCACCCAAATGAAAATAAATTAAAAAATTAATCACGAATTAATCTCATTTTATTTTATTGCAATTTCTTTGGTTAGGTTTCGATCAGTTTTGTCAATGTTGTTGTTTTTGGATAACAAGACATCGCAGGATTCCTTATCTTTTTCCTTCGGAAAATACACTAAGACAAAAATTTTAGGATTAAATTGAAAAAGCTGAAAATCAGACAATGCCTAACAATTTCACTTTTCATTGTCATTTGGTTCTCCAAGGGGAAAAAAATTCTCCATCACCAAAGAACCGTTCCCTCGGATTTCTAAATTGACTTTTGCGGCTATGTTTACATGTTAAACCAATCGAAATCGATATAATCTCACCCGCGGGGCGATTATTGAAATGTCATCGACTCTATGTCGCCGCTTACGACAAGACATAGCCCTATCTTAACCGTGTAATATATCGCAATTCGATGTCTTATCGGGCTGGTTTAAATTTCAATAATCGGCCCGCTGTTTTCTGTATCGAATACGATCTATAGATACTATATTCCGCGCGCATCGATGCAACCCGCACAACAGTCAGGACCAGATCCATGGAAAGCGGATTCAAGTTCGGTTCCCGGAGTTTCCTCGTTTTTTTCGCGCCGCATCTCCGGTGACGAGAGAGGGAATATCGATCAGGCCCTCGATACCGATTGGCTATGACAGACGTTAGTGGCAGTCAATCACAGCGAGCGCGCTCGAGCGGCCAGCCGCGCGCGCTCCCCTGCACTCCCGTGCGTGGATATGTGGGCCACTCACCTCAGCAGTCTGAATTTATTTATACCAGCGGGTCGCGCGTCCACTTGCACTCGGCTTTATTTTTAAACGCCCCGGCCCCCGGCTCGCGGCGAGGAAATCCCGCGAAACGACGCGGAGGGCTTGAGGTTTTTCACCGAGGCAACTCGGATATGAGCTATTGCGGTCTCTGCCGCCCCGAGATTCCCTACCGGATATTATATCGTTATACACTGAAAAAAAGCCGCGCTTACGTCACGTTTCGGGCTCAGAGCCTGAAAGTTCCGAGCGTAACACCTAAATATGCAAGCAATCTCTTGAACTGACATAAGATCTCCTTGTGTGGATTTTTCTAATATAATAACATTTTGAATAAAAAGTTGTTGGTTAATAATCTCACGGAGGATTCAAGTTCATTGTCAGTTGAATGAAAGTAAGGAAAAATACTAAAGAACAATGCATGTGTTCTTTCTTTCAAAAAAACAAAATAGGATCGGAATTCGTCGCACTTCTGGCGTAAGAGCATATCTAAATTTCCACGTGAGCCCTGTTACGAATATGAACCCATACTTTCTGGGGCTCAGAGGGAAATCGAGGTACGCCTTTTCATCAGAGGTGCGACGAATTATGCAACCGCGCAAATTTAGATAACCGTAATAAATCTGATAACCGCTTATCACCATCATCGATATGTTGGTGGCTGGCCAAGGTTTGACGCTATAAATCTGCATTACGTAGCATATTTTCCTTAAATGTGCAATTCCCTGCAAAATGAGTGTGAGGTGAATACTGCAGATTTATGGCATTGCTTTGGCCATTCAACATTTTTTTCCAGGATCGCTCATGAAAATCTCTGGAGGGCGTCGTTGAAGCGAGGCTTTGAGTGCTTTTGCGCCCTTTGCTATGAAATTTGGCATTTTATGACAATGTTTTGAATTATTGATACGTTGGAAACTTTTCAAAGTTTCTCGAGAGCTACGAAAAGAAAGAAGAACAGTGACGAAGTACATTTCTAATCTTGTTTATTTAGCGTTTTTTCCGAAGCAAATGCACTTTGGCTTTTGCAGTCCAGAGATCATCAATGTCTCGATCGACTATGAAATCGTTCGAGAGAGGCTGTAGAGTCATTTCAGGCGTCAAGATTTACTGCCGAAATATTTATTTTTAAATCAGGAAACTTCCATTTAAAGGTTTCCTGTGATGAAACTCCGGTTGTTTCAACACTATTTATAGTTGTTTATAACGAAATAGAAGAGCGGATGTCCAATAAGTTTGAAATGGACTCCCTCACAATACAACTGAAATTGTTTGTGAAATTCTTTTGCAATGAATACTGAATGTAGGATCAACCCCATTTGATTCAAAACTAAATTTAATATATATTTTCAAAAAGCTACACACAGTTTTTCTGAAAATTTTCCGCGAATTTACCTAAATGATCTCCAATAAAAGTATCGAAAATTCCGACGCGATGTTTTCGTTCGTTCTATTTTCTTTCAATGTAGCCAAAACAAAATTAAATATCATCTAGTTTATGAATCGTTACAACGAGGATACATATCTCCCCTTTAATTATGGTACAAACTAGAACAGAAAGTCAAAAATGATGACTCGCAGTCCAACAGCATTCCTATACATTCTTGTAGGCGATGATATGCATTTCAAGCCAACTGACTGACTGCACTACGTTTGGCGCAATGCGAGAAGTATTCATGCAGTCTTGTAGGCGCCGATATGGGCTGCACGCCGACCGCACTGTTTGGCGCAATGCGTGAAGTATTCCTACAGTCTTGCAGGCGCTAATATACGTTTAACGCCGGCTGCACTGTTTGGCGCGATTATCCGAACTCCCGTTACAATAATCGCGGCATCGAATATTAGAACTCAAAGGGCCCATGTTGTATTTAGACGCCGCATAAGCATTTCAACGTTGCCTCGTTTCTCCCGGGTAAATATTTTTTCCCGAGAAAAGTTAGGTAAATTCATTAAACCCTCGACCAATATTCAATCATATCACTTCATTTATCATCAGATTGTAAGACATCCATGATTTTTCAACAAACTAACTTAAACTAACGTAACATAATAATGCATTTATTTTCCAATTGTTTCCTGCTTTGCCAAACTTCTACCTTAAATTAACTTCATTTTAAAATTTGCGCATTCCTGTAGCAGATGTTAAGGTTTCTATTCGCGCAATCCTTCTGCCTTTTTCGCACAATCCTCAAATATTTTCCGAGACCTTTCGCGCAATTCTGGATTACCGCTCTTTTTGAAATAGCCGGAATTCTTTCCTGAGGAATATTCAATGGAGACCCATAGCTCCATTTAATTCAGAGATACATTTTCTTGGTGTGTACTTAGAGGGGTTTTTCCCCTTTGCATGGAGACTGAGGAGTTCTACCACCCAAATCGACGCGCCCTCAAAAAGAAGAAGATAAAACTGAAAAAAAGAAATATGGCGCGTGTCTCACGGGCTGTCGCTGGAGCAAATTGAATCAATCAGCGGCATTTGCACTCAGAGCGTGTATTTGTATTACCCACATTTATTTTTTTGTACTTCACGGGTGCGTACACTCCCCCAGGATCCGCCACTTATGCTTTGATTGATGCTAGCTCTCACGGATGTCCCCCAAACTTCCGGCGTTGCCGGCTCGGAAAGTGTTTCCGGCGGATGGTTTCCGGTCCACACCGGAAATCGATTTATGTTTACGTTGAATTGACCACGCCGATGCGCCGCACAGTGGATCCACCCAATACGAGAGGTCGAACAAAATTTGGAAACTTCAAAAGCTTAAAACACCGTTTATACACAATTTTGAGGTTCTAGAAGGGGTTTCATTGGTTTCTCCGTAAAATTTTCTTCAAGAAGCACCCCTCAAATTTTAAAACATGGATAAATAAACATAAAAATGTGCAGTTTTCGTCAAAAACGTCATGTTCGACCTCTACTTAACTCGATCCACTGCGCGCCTCGAGATTCCCTCCTGGATATTTTATCGTTACACCGAGGAGAGAAATCGATTTATTTTTACGTTCAATTAACCACACCGATGCGCCACCTATTGGATCGAGCCAATAGGAGAGGTCAAAAAGAAATTTGAAATTTTAAAAGCTTCTAAACACCGTTTATACAAAATGTTGAGGTTCTAAAAGTTTTTCCGTTGGTTTCCTCGTATTTTCACTTACGAGCACTTCTTGAAATTTTACATGTGATGAAATGAACATAAAAATTTGCAGTTTTAGTGAAAAATTTCGAGTCCGACCCCTCGAATTGACCCGATCCACTGCACTTCCCTTGTTTTTTCCGTGTGTGGCTCCTTGCAACTCATGCTAAAATGGGGTAAACCGCACAATTTTGTATTTATGTACAGCTGAGCCTCTGCAGTTTATAGTCATGGTGACTTTTCTCTGCACGTGGAATATCATACTGACACAGCTAGTAAACACTGCCAATAAAACATTTTTTTTTTTAAGAAACACGATGATACCACCGCTCATATTCAAATTTAATCCGCAGTATGATAGAAGGAGCTCAAGATGACGGTCGAAATACTTCAGCATTGAATAATAAACAATTTCACACATCGTCACCTACCGGCCAAAGTATCACGAGCGCCATGCGACTTTTAAAAATTCCCGCCCCCATTTCATGTTTACAAAGAAATTTTTTGTTCAAAAATTTCACTGAATTTTTTTTTTTTGCTTTTTTTTGCTGCCGATGAAGTTCAGTGAAATTTTCAAACAGATTCAACCAACAATTGCTCTTTGAAACAATAAAATGGCGGCAGAAATTTTTAGATATTTTTTTCGCATGGCGCTTGTGACACTTCGGTCGGAAGGTGACGACAAAGTGTCAAAATGAAAAGACCAGAGATGACCACATATCGAGTTGAAAAGCCTCCATTAAAAAATGAGTTATAAATTCACATCACAAATTACCCTTTTAATGCTCTGTATTAGTAAGTCTCTGTATAATTAAATGACCTTCGACATATTTTCGCTAAAAATTAGTAGAAACTAGGTGTTAATCACTTTTTTGTTTGTTTTATTGGTAAATCCCATTGGTATCAATATCTTTATAGATTTCTCATCGTATTCTTATGGGTATAATTCAGTTAATGAGTGTATTCTGAAGAAAGTACGTTTTCAATTCCCAATCCCTCTAAATTTGCCGTGGCTTCATCTGGGCCCATCTCAAAATTTCGAAAGATTACTTTCAGAGAAAGGATATCTTTGGTAATAAAACAGTGCTAGCCGCTTCTAAATTTGATAAATACCAAGGCAAATTTTGTAATTTATGAAATTTTTCGGTCAAAATCAATCAGACCCAGTTTTACCTCACATTAATGATAATGGCCGGGTATACCATAGTAATCAATGGAATAGAACATTCTAGTAAAAGGGCATGAAATGATACGGAACAAGAATTTTCTTGGGACTACTGATTTATTAATTTTCCCGTCAATGAACAGAAACCATAAACCATTCGTCGGGGCGCTGTTACCCATTCAGGTATACCTGAGCTTAGTAGCATGGTGGTGGGTAAACGGGCTCGGCGCAAGGTGCAGGGGGGCAGACCTCTTCAACGATGACTGCAGCAGGGGCTTCCTTTTCGTAGAAAGCGGGGGCGGCGTACTCGTCGACAACAACCGGTTTCTGGGAGTAGACGTTGAGGGCGGCGGACTGCTTGTGCTTGATGATGTAGGGCTTGCCGAAGTAGTTGATCTCGTAGGGGACGGATTCGTGTTCGATCACTCCAGGTTTCTGGGGTCCGATGATAGCGGGGGAGGGAAGCACGGACTTGATGACGACGGGTTTTATCTCCGGTAGGGGCGGCTTCGGGCAGGACACCTTGGAGTAGACGGGCACCGGGTTGGCGGCGGCGAGGTTGAGGACGGCCAGGGCGGCGACGACAGCGACGAAAGCCATTTTGGAGATGAGATGGTGTTGCTGCTTGAAGAGGTAGCGGTGAATGATGCTGTACCGGATGGAAAGCTCGGTTTTTATAGGGGAGCCGGAATTTTGGAAGTGTGCGTCAAGGTAAAAATTGTTTGTTTTCCGGATTAGAAAGAGCGGGGTCGATGGTGCCGATGAGATGTCCTTTGGAAGATGCGATTGTCTTGGATCGTTTTGATTTGCAAGTGTATTTTGTGCGTTAGCGTCGGCTTTGAACAAGGAAAACAGGTGGAAATCGCGGAATCATCTCGAAAAGTTGATTCAGAGCGGTTATCGTGTCAAGAACCTCGAAAAGACACAGTTCACAATCGAGAAAAGTTTGAGCCATCGAGAAAAATTTCATGGACTTCACTTTCTGACAAAGCACCACTTTCTGTGCCTCGTTTTAGGAACAGTAGGTGCACTGAAAAAAAGTTACGGGCTATATAAACAAACTGTCCGTTCCGGGCTCTAAAACCGAAAGTTCCGGGTGCTGGAGCCGCAGCTTCGATTGCTCCGGACGCTACGCCCGGAACTTTTGGTCTCTGAGCCCGAAATGCGAACGGTATGTCTTTACAGTCCGTCAGTACGGCTTCCACGACCGGAGTTTTTTTTCAGTGTGCGACTCTAGCTTTTCAATGCAGATTAGTGTTTTTAAGGAATGTTAGCCACTCATTGCAAAATGCAGTCCATGTGTACTCTTTATTACTAAGTTGAATTTGAGCAAAGGAATTTGGCTAATTTTTAAGCAAAATCAAAAGCTCAATATTGATTTTTTGCAAATCCTCCTGTGACTGATAGTATCCATGTTTCGTAGCTGGATTCAACGATGACGAAAATAATCTTTGCTCTTGCAATGCTCATGATCGATTCCAGAACCATTTTAATTTACTACAGTCGTAGTTGCAATATTACTCTCGTGGTAGCAATGAGCAAAATCCGAAAGTTCATACGGCGTTTTTCGTCAGCACGGCAGTATTGTAGTACACGGAAAGAAATTAAATGTCGCTTTAGCATTTATACTGTTAAAAAGATATCCGACAAGTTTCAAATGCTGATTTTACATTTTAACAAATGCTAACATAACTACGCCCACTGCAATACGTACAAATTAAAATGTTATGTTAGCATTTTTGTATTGTAAAATCAGCATTTGAAACTTGTCGGACATCTTTTAACAGTATACATGCTTTTTCAACATTTAATTTTTTTCTTGTATCATTCTTGAGCCGGGAAGTTTAAAAGAGAGCTCATTTCTTACGGCAATTATGAAGTTAGTGTATTTGAGACTTTCGTGCTGCACTCATCGTGATTTTGGAGGAATTTTGCATACGTAACAACTCTTCTTTTCGCTCTAGCGGAAGTTCGCAACAGGCCCATTCATTTTCGAGTTGAGTATAGTTTTTGACCTGAGTGGACCTTGGTCCTTGGTTTCATGAGTCACACGCGGGTTCATTGCGAACGGAACAGCGAGTCACCCGTCACCGGACGACTCCGATGACGTTGAGTGATAAAGTCCTAACTTTTCTGCTTAGCAGCATAGGTTGCATTCTTCAACCCCACCTGTGCGCAAGTGTCTCGTATCGCGAGCTATGCACTTTGTCAGATTGGACTATTATTTTGATCGATTTTTCGAAGAAAAGATTCGAGAATGCGGGAAAGCTCTGGGAATCTTGCAACGTAGTTATGTTGAGCCGCGAACGGATTGCGCGTGCATCTGCAGTTTGCCGGTGAGTTGCCAACTGTGCGGTGTAATACGATGTATTTCCCAAGTATCGCGTTTTTTACCGCACTGCGTGCAATTTAAGATGCTTCCATAGTAATTTAGAAAGCGATTCGATTGTCCATCGATCAATTGATATTTTCTGCACTGGAAAAAAAAAAACACATTGGATCTAGAGTCCAGACTGTTAAAAACATCGACAAGAAAAAAGACTCTTGATTCAATCAGATTTAAGCTTAAATCAAGAACCAAGCCACTTAATTTGAGCGGATTTCCTTTTGATTTAAGCTTAAATCTGATTGAATCAAGAGTCTTTTTTCTTGTCAATGTTTTCGAGAGTCTGGACTCTAGATCCAATGTGTTTTTTTTTCCAGTGTGGATTTTTCCTTTTTTTCTTTTTCTTTAGATGAAATAAAAATATCTCCGAACGTCACATCACGCTAAAGTGCGTCAGGTGGTTCCGCACAACAATCGACTGAAACACTTGTTGAAATCAGTGGCGAGGCATGAATGATCGATTATCGTTATTTCCCCATTTGAAGCTATGGTAAAGAATTGATTATTGGGGTGTTCGTTGCTGACACCCTGTTTATCGATCTTTTTCCATAGGTTTAAATGGCGGATCAATCAATATATCGCAAAGCACGCCACACCAATGATTGAAATAACTCCAGTAGAACGTCTCGAGATGAGATAAATTGCAAACTGGTTCATGTTAAATAAACATTCCGTGAACTTTCATGAAATATTTCAAAGAAATGTCTAATCGTTCGTAAGTTTCTTCTGTTTTATGGCACCGCTGAGTAGCCGGGATGCTTCCTTCACGTCAATGCTGCCGTGCTAAGGAAGAACGCCGTATGAACTTCCGGATGTTGCCAGATTTCTTTCGATAAAAATTAATTTACTGGAAAAATTTTGAATTTTCATCATCAAATTTTTCAGATAATTTCATTCGCCTTTTATTCTAAAATACCTGAAACTTCCAAGAATAAATATGAAGAACTTTCCTCAGAAATACATGTTTTATCCGAGGAAATTTGGCAACTTTCGAATGTTCATACGACCTTTTTCCTTAAAGGCAAAATCCTCCATTTTTTCTAAATCACAAAACTGCCACTTGAACCCTTCATCCTATGTGCGAAATTCTGAATTTCAAGATAGACCCTATACTGCACTCGCTCCAGCGTTCCCGTATTGCAAGTATGTGCGGAATTCATTTCCATATCAAGGGAATACAAGCTCCAATTTAAGTCAATTTGTCCCGAGTCAAGTACCCTCGATACGCAAGAGCAGAGTCTTTTGATAAAGTTGTCCGCCATCTACGTCCATCAGTGCCTTCTGGAGAGGCCAAATGAAACTCCTAATTGCTGAGTGATAGCATATTCTCATATTTTATTCTGTCCTCTTTAAGAATCAAATCACACGACTAGCAACAAAGTTTTTTACTCAGGAAGAACGCCGTATGAACATTCGAGAATTACCAAATTTTCTTCAATAAAATGTTTATTTTTGAGGAAAGTTCTGCATATTATTCCTTGGAATTTTCAGGAACTTTAGATGAAATAGCAAACGGCATTATTTGAAAAATTGGAAGGAAAATATCCATAAGTTTACCAGAAAATTCGTGTTTTATCAATCAAAATTTGGCAACGCTTGAAGGTTTATACGGCGTTTTTCCTTAGCATAGTAGTACTGATACGGAGCGTAGCGTCACCACCCGTAGCGTCGCGTCAATATTTTTTCAATGGACAGTAGACGACCAGATGACATCTCGATCAGGTGCTGATCTGATTCGAATCCGTCTCGTCGTCGCGTTGCCGCAACACAAACGGTGCGCGCGAGTCAGTAAATCATAGAGCTCAATCCATCAAATGGTCCATTAAATCAATAAATCCATCATGTCACCTGTTATACCCAGCGGATGCTGCTCGCCGAGAATACAGATTGATTTCTGCCACGTACTGCACTCACTATGATGGTAATTTCTCCTGTAATCTTACTTCCGAGGATGCTAGAACTTCGGGGCTGTGTCAGTAATCGTTGTTTGGGTTTTTTTCTTGGAGTCCTTACGCCAAATAAGTTTAATCACAGATGTGAATAAGAAGGCTGAAACATAGGGATGAATTCCGGTCGGCCGCACGGTGGATCGAGTCAACTGGAGAGGTCAGACACAATTCGGAAACTTTAAGAGCTTTTAATGCCTAGAATTTCGAGGCTCTAAAAGTTGTTTGATTGGTTTCCTTGTGAAGTTTTCTTCCATGAGCGCCTGTACTGCCGTGTGAAGGAAAAACGTCGTATGAGCCTTCGGGCGTTGCCAAATTTCCCTTTGGCAAATCACTAATTTTCGGGGAAACTTTTGCATGTTTGTCTACCGATTTCTTAGATAATTTTGTTCGTTGTTTGATCTAAAACGTCTGAAAATTTCAAGGAAAAATAATCAGAATTTTCTTCAAAAATAAACATTTTATCGAAGGAAATTTGGCAACTTTCGAGTGTTCATACGGCGTTCTTCCTTAGCACGGCAGTGCACTACTATTCACCAAATTTGTACTTGACTTAACGACGATTCATACTAATTTTTGGCTTTTCTGCGTAACACATTAAAGTTTTTTCTTCTTCTTCGTCTTCTTCTTCTTTTGATTCATACTAAAAACATTGAATGAAGATGCGTCGCATTTACAAACGAGAGTAACGTAAGTGTCACGAAATTGAAGTCAACGCCTTGATGCAACTATTCGTGCTCGAGGGATGTCATTGTTACATATGCTATCAATTGAAGGCGTTTTGTTTATTCTGGCCCTCGCGGCAAAGGACATTTTGGCTTTTGCCACGTGCGGAGATTTAACGGGATATGCTGCAGTTCCAGCGCAACAGCATATTCCACTTCTTCAGATTGAACATGTCAAACTTAATATGCAACAATCGATTATTTTCGGTGCACCCTCCCCTCCGACAATCGATTTATTTTCATGGGTTTAAACGTAGAAAAAACAATATTGATTTATGATCGGTGCGCATCGTCCCGGAATTTGTATTATAAATGCGGTGAATATGACTGCATTATATTCAAACACCAAGCTCACAACACCTAGAGTCCCTTTATAGAGAGAGTTAAGACAACGCGGCCTATGGATGTCACAAACGGGAATGAAGAATACACAAATCGG
This sequence comes from Bemisia tabaci, assembly GCF_001854935.1. Taxonomy (NCBI): domain Eukaryota; kingdom Metazoa; phylum Arthropoda; class Insecta; order Hemiptera; family Aleyrodidae; genus Bemisia; species Bemisia tabaci. The sequence continues at coordinate 3,515,644 of NW_017547118.1, read as the reverse complement.
ACGTTTTTCGCGTAATCTTTGATCAACCCATTCCCATTGTTTCCGTTTCCTCTCTCATTTCATTTGTTCCCTGCCGTACCCTCAATTCCCCGGTCCATTCCAGTTTATAATCTTTGCAATGGAGAATTTGCATGCAAACATTTTATCGCTTCATCTGAAAAACTGAAAGAGCTCATTTCACAGGATTTTTTATATTTTTTTTTCTGATATAAGAAATGGTACAAAAATAGATTTAAAAGTGAGAAAATGCACCGCCTAGTGACGTCATCTGACGGCATTTCCCATTTAAACACACTTATTCTTGCAGATTAGATCATTTTGTCACATCTTCACCAATAATTGTTCAATGGGCCTGTTGCATGCAAGAGATACAGCCGCGCGAATAGACTTTTGAGAGGTTAAATGACACGAAAATTACGATGGTCACATTAAAAAAGTCTGAAATACACTCTTTACTGCGCAATTAGCGTTGTTAGGAACGTGCTTTTTCAAATTTCCCGCGTCTGGGGGCAGTTTTCTAATCATCGGAAACGAGCAAACGGCGGGCTTCGGTGATTTCCGGAAGATGCCGAGTCGTTGTTGTTGTTGTTATTTTTTCCTTCAGTTTGTTTCCAACCCAACGTGATCTCTCATAGTGGTCCATATACGCGTTATGCGGTAACCAAATCGATCAACTTTTCAATATCCAACGCAATCCTTTACATTTCATTTCACGATATCACGAGCTCCGATTTTTAGGTTATGTTGTCAGTTTTAGTTGACCGGAAATAGCCGTGAGTTACCGTTAATTGTTTCCGTTAGAAAACTGCCCCCAGACGCGGGAAATTTGAAAAAGCGCGTTCCAAATAATGCAAATTGCGCAGTAAGGAGTGTATTTCAAACTTTTTTAATGTGACCATCGTAATTTTCGTGTCATTAGACCTCTAAAAAGTCTATTCGCACGGCTGTATCTCTTGCATGCAACAGGCCCATTCATGAACCAAAGGGATCCTCGTGTTCAGTTCACTCAGTAGTTTCCTCTTAAACACGAAATTCATCAAATTTCAGACACCTGAAAATTCTCTACTCCCCGGTCCTTTCTAGTTTATAATCTTTTCAATTGATGAAAATTTAATCTTTATTCCCGTTTGTGACACTGTGAAGACCCAAAATACGGGAACCAATCAGAAATGGATCCGTATTGTCTTTACTCTCAGTAAAAAGGGACTCTAAAAACACCGATATAGACTGATCAATACTCAGCCTGGTGAATCGCCTTATTTCGGCTTCTAGTTCACAGCATCGAGTCTAATTCAAATTCAAGAAAACTTCCGAGCACACACCAATATAAATCTCATCAATATAAAGCTCCTCGCAGGTGCCCCAACTCTCAGCGAACCAAGTTCCGAATACCTGTCATGTCTTCGCACCTTTGTTGTAACTCGTCAAGCTTAACTCGATCGCTCCGGAATTTTAAAGCACGAAGCCTTTTGGACGTCACCCCGAGTTCGAAAGAGGCCGAGGCTTCACAGCTTTTCACGGCGCGAGAAAAAGTTCGAGGGAAGACGGAAGAGATTCGTTGGATTGTCAGTCGATCTCTCCGGTGGGAAGTTGCCAGATTGTGTGAAAGACCCTGGATATTTTACGTTTGGGGTCCGTTCAAGTATTACGTAAGGCAGTTGGGGGGGGGGGGGGG
>NW_017547118.1:3482990-3513964 GCF_001854935.1 Bemisia tabaci | reverse complement strand
CGAGCTTGTCTTACGGAGCCTTGCGAAGAAAGAGGGGGCGTCAAGCCGAGTCTCGCGTAAGCTTTCCGCTGTAAAAAAAAAAGGATATTTGTTTAAAAACTAAAACAAATGAAAAAAAAATGTATCGGTGTTGTGAGCTGTAAAAACCCTGTCATTTCAAGAAAATTGCAACAAGTTTGAAAAATTGTAATAAAAGACTAATTGTAAAATTAGTCGTATAAAATACGCCTTTTGGCGCTTTAACTAGCTCCCTCTCTCTTACTATTTCGGGAGAAAAAGTCTCCAATTTTCTTGGAAAACACCCCTAAAAGTCCCCGAAAGTCCCCAATTTTGGTTTTTTTATATATGGTAAACACCCTGATAGTTGAATTTCAATTATTTGCTTCTTTTTTGCCGAGTTTTATCAAAATACCTTTGCAAAAGCCTTAAATTTATTCCAGCAATTCTGCCGGGTTTTCTCCGTTTTTTTCTGGAAAATGGGGAGGTGCGGCCAATCTTATGCACTGAAAAAAAAGTAGTTAGCGTTGAGAACTAATTTGGTAAGTTCTCGCCAAGTAGAATCAAAATTAGGCTTCAGAACTAATTTATTGTACTGAAGCACCAATCAATTCGCTTCATACGCTGACTTGACTTTACTAGAGCGCGAACCAGAATTGGAAAACAGCACTAGCTGTAAAATTAGCGCTGTGGTAAGACAAATTCACTTTCGGGTCAAACTAATTCGCCCTCAACGCTAACTGCCACATTGTCCGTTACATTTATTTAGTTTCGAAAAAGTGGCGTCGGTACAACAGCCTCAATCGCGTCAGCTCGTGAAAATCAATTAAAATGTGAAATTTCGGGCTCGTTTGACAATGTAAATACTCCCGGTATGATTTATAGTGTCCTCTCTTTCTTGAAAACGTTCGGAAGCAACATAAATAAACCTGTTAAGGTTAGAAATCGTCTGTTCGATTCGAAACGTAAACAAGCATGATATTCGTTGGAGTCGTCAATCTTCTGTATTAAATTGCGATTAAAGCGTTCCGCGTTCAGTTTATATTTTACGAAAATCTGTGAACTTACTGCTTACTTCTATAGTTCGTGTTCTCCCGTAATTTCAAAAGAATATCTCAAGTGTTCGGACGAGATATGTTTATTCAGTGTGAACATTCGTTCCGTTTCATGTGTGAAGGTGTCTCTCTCTAAAGGATAATTCTGTCTACTTGCACATACCTATGGGATATTCCTTTCCTCTGCCGTTCATTTGGAACCGGTCAGTTTATTTTTACCTCTCGTCTTTTAAGAAATCTTCTTTTCCTGAAAGTATTGTCCAGTTATCATTCGCTAAGCCGTTTTCTCCTCTCTCAGTTTTGAGGTTAGGTTGACCCAACCCTACCGAATGCGAATTAGAGTAGCGGAATTAGTTTCCAGCACTAATAGTGGTTAGTGTACAGAAACCAAAAATCATGTGTGTCCAAATCACACAATTTGAGTTAGTGTATAGAAACCATTTTTAGTCCTCTGACGCTAACTCATTTTTTTCAGTGTGTAATTCAAAAGGGAGGGGTCAGAGATTTCTTACGGGTGCCTTATAGGGGGGGGGGAAGGGGTCAAAAAGTTGGCAAAAATGCCTTATGTAATACTTGAATGGCTCCTTGGTTAAATGAGGTAATGTGCTGAATTTTCAGCTCAATCTGGCAACAATGGTTTGGTGGAAAGGAGGGGAGTACGCTTTTGTGAAATATCCTCGTGTATATACTTAATAGGTCTGTCAAAGTCGCTGTCATGTTTGTCTCTTAATTTCAACAAATTTTCCGACTCGTGGTACCTACCGCTTAAATAAAATATTGGGTACCCAAAACGTTTACGTCAAAACACAGCTGTACACATCTTACGTCAGAATCTTTTCCTAACAATCTTGTAAATTACATGAACCGGGAGAAATGGTCCCTAGGGGTCTCCCCTAAATTACGTGACGCTCCAGGGGGAGACGGGGTTGTGGAGGGGGTTAGGCCATTTGTGTTACGTGTTAAAAGATAGGGATCTAAGTCACAAAAACGTTACAAGGAGGAGGGGGCTCACAAATTCCGAAAATGTGCGTTATGAAATTTACGGATGGCCCCCTAGCCATCACGCGGTCCCAAAAGTGTTTTACATTGGTTCATTACATATGTATAATATGTTATTTGCTGTAAACTAAATAGTGTGCGTTTATTCTTTTCAGCAATCGATCTTACTCTAACCGCAGTGAAATTAAAAATTGGTGAGTTTTTTATTCCCTATCATATCGCATCAGCTGCACTACGCTTTTCACAAGGAATCTAATATTTCGATGGATGCAATCCTTATATTTGGGGTGTTGTTATTGCATATTTTAAAGTTAGAGTTATGCAGTTTAATACTCGCTGTGTTCAAATAACTTCCTTATTGAATAGGTGGATGGAGAGAAAGGATGACCGTTAATTTCTGTACAATTGCCCTGTCTCATGAATTGGCTACGAATAGTGAGACGTGTAATTTCAAATGTCATTCATGATTGAAGAACAGCAAATGCTTGTAGTGCAGCTGATGTTTTTGCATGATAAACTTCACTGGCCAAAGCGGAAAGTTACTATATTGTGGCAAGGTTTTCACTGAAAGTTTTTTAAAAATGCCAGAAACAATTCTTAATAACAATAATACATTAATCCTGCCATTTCAGCGTTGGTTCAATATTGACGCATCATACTAAGGGAACAAAATAACACAAAGTAACCCAAACCCTCGGTGAATTGTGGATATTCTCCGTTTTTCTATTGATCACAATGCTAAATTCAACGAAAATTGTACCAAAATCAATCGTTATTTACGTCGGTTCGTATTTTAATTTATTTATTAACCAAGAGTGAGTGACACAAAAGTACAACAGCTTTCTGGATGTATCAAGAAATTCAAGAATTTTGCGCAATAATTGACCTGATTTTGCCCGAATAATTTCTTCTTACTCATGCGTTATTTTATAAAGATGAGTCTCGGGTAACAACTCTTTACAGAGGAATAAAGGGGGCCAAAAAAATGAAAAAATGGAAAATGTGATGAAAGCCCTTTAAACAAAAGCCACAAACCGGCGTTTAGTTGCCACTGGATTTATGCGGTTTTTGCACTGCGAGACCGCATTAATTCACCTGCGCAATACGCTTCGCTGGCAAATACGTATTCTTGAAACCAATTGAGCCTCACTATATCCTGAACCTTCCCTTAATATACTGCCTTGTCAGCAAAGAACGCCAGATGAGTCTTCAGATTTTGCCAAATCTCCCTAGATTAAATTCTTTTTTTTTAGGATAACTAATAAATATATTTCTTTCAATGCTTACAATAGTGACAATTGCAACTTGAGCCTTAGTAACTGAAATTTTCGAGGAACAATTTGTATAACTTTCCTCGAAAATAAATATTATATTGAAGGATAATTTGGCGAGGACGAAGAGTTCCTACGGTGTTTTTCCTTCGCTCGACAAAATCAGCTTTCGTGCATTTCTGCCGTGATGCCAAAAAACTCCGTATTTAAATTGGAGGGTTGCCAAATTTCTATTCATAAATTGTTCATTTTTAAAGAGAGTTATGAATGTTTTCTCTTGAAAGTTTCAGCTAATTTAGATCCTGCCGCGAATAAAATTCTTCGAAAAATTCGAGTAAAATTGTTCTCAGGTCTCCCTGGAAATCTATGTTACATCAAAGGAAATTAGGCAACGTCTGAGGGCTCATACGGCATTCTTCCTTAGCACTGCAGATTATGAACACGGGGCGAGGAGTTTTTGTCCGTATAAGGCTTTATCCTGGCTCTCGTGGATCTAGTCGATTCCCCATCAAGGCACAGCCTCGCCGAGATTTAATTTGGTGGCCAGTTATTTCGAGTCAGCAAATCGATGGATCGATTATTATATTATTTTCACGTGCGCGTAGAGAGCTTCCGATGAATCGATTGTTTTTCAGTTGAGTTTAATCCGGCGGGCAGTGGTCTCCGTTTTGAATCGATAGCTCGAGGGTCTTCGATGGATCGACTATGGTTTAGTTAAGTATTATTTGGTTGGAATTTTATTTCCGGTGAGCGCTAGGCTGCAAATCGATAGTTCGATTATTTGTGGTTGAATTTTCGGGGTTTTGAGGAATCGATTGAGGTCGAGTCGAGAGGCTGGGCATTAGGTTGAGGTCCGCTCTGCGATATTATTTTTCCGTTTATCCCTCCCAGACGTGGCCGCGTGCTTAAGAGAGGATTTGGCTGTCATATTCCTGACAAGGCGTTGCGCCTCGATGCTAGATCGGTTTCGCTATTGCGTAATTTACTCACCTGAGGTTAATTATGTCTGTATTTGTCTTAGTATACAATCATATTCACGGGAAGGTAGCATGAATGATGCTCAATTGTTTTCCATCTTTTCTCCAAGTGTTTTCATCCACTTTTTTCTTACCGTGACGGTAATATGGGAACCCTCTCAGTATAACCCCTATAACTATACGCAGAGAGAAAACTCAACTGGAAAGTTTGGTTAATACGGGAAGTAAAACGCAAAATAATAATATAAGTTTTCGGTCGACTTTGGGTTTCTCAGTCTCTTCATTGCTTTCTGCGCTAAATCGAATGCGCACTGAAGCAAATTGAATCAACACAAAATTTGGGTCGGTAATAATGCATTTGAGTAAAAGTTCCTGGTGCGTTTCGCAAATAAACCTGCATGCTAGGTCATTTTTTATTAACATCATACTTACAGCGTCCGGCGTTTGTAGGTCCTAAAAGCTCCATGGAGCTCAAGATGGAAGAAGCAATCAGATGCAGCGTATCCTAATGACTATACTCTCTCCTTAAAATTACTCTAAGTGTACCTAGAAATTTCAAGGAAAAACATTCATAATTTTTTTTTTAAAATATAGATTTTACCGGGGCGAACTCCGCAACGTTCATGCGTTCATACGATGTCTCTCCCTAACACATTAAAACAAAACCGTTTATTAACCGCGCATATTCAGGCGCGGCTTATGACACTAGGATGCATTGCGTTGGTGCACTAACGACGTTAAACGCAGCATTGACTCCCACGCCACGATAAACGCGAGAAGATAATACTCGGTCTGGATTGCCATTGTCATGCTCACAATTTGACGCATTTCTGCCAAAAGGAACTAAGTGCATTATGACGTGAGTCATGTTATGCATATATTCTTATGGGTCTCAGGGCTTATGTCTGAATGCACTTAGTTCCGTTTGGCAGAAATACGGCCAATTAGCTGGGCCCCCACTTTTTTGCCTCCTCCGATGTATATATGGATATCGTGAATCCGCGCTTTTTATGACCGATTGATGCAAGTCCGTGATGCGTGGTCGGAACAGTCGGATGTTGTACACAACCATGGTATCATCAAAAATCTATCAAAATGGTTCATTTCGAGTCAATATGTGTTTCAAATGGACTTCTTGCATGTGTGGGAGATTTGCGATTTAAGTGCATACTAATTCTTTTGTAAAATTTCGCGAGAAACATGATGATGCCACTGTTACTCTCTGAAACGAATTCTGAAACTCAAAAAAAAAACTCACAAAGTTAAGACCGTAATGGAGGAGGTATTCCGTGCTATTCTGAGAGTCATGATACTCTCTATATCTAGTCAAAATCTCCATGCAAAGATAGGAAGCGAATACATTGCAGGGCTGCCGAGTTTTCAGTTTTGGAGTCCCCAAATAAAGTGATCACCCTGTTAATGTATTTGCGCTCTGTCTTTGGATGTAGAGTTTGACTAGATATAGAGGTGGACTCTCAGGATAGCGTGGGATATCCTCGCCATTACGACCTCAATTTCCAAAGCTTTTTTTAACATTTTGACTTTGTTTCAAGGAAAACCAGCAGCACCATCGTGATTCTCGCAAAATTTTACATGAAAATCAGTATTAAAGAATCAAACCTAACAAAATGGAGCAGTATCACAATTTTTGGAGATAAATCGTACCACTTTTTTTCCGCGGACCGTGTCACTTAATTCCATCCAACCATAGCAAGTCGGTCAGACTATGGTTAAACTTTTCTTCCATGAACGGAATACAAGCCACCGTGATGATTGTATTCTTCCCGGGTGAAAGAGTCGTTGATTAAGCTATTTTATTAATAATATTATTCAACCAATCTGGTGCCCCAACCCTCCATGTCGTAAAGAGACCTCTATTTCACGAAGACCCGTTTACTGCGAGGCGCTCTTCAAACAAGGGAAATGCAGGGTTGGGCTTTTAAATATCAGGACTCTCCCACGCTCTCTCGTTGTTCCGACCAACGAAAACACTTCAACCAGCTTGGCGCCTCTACGCACTGTAGGAAGTTACTTTTAAGTGTTTAGCTTTAAGCCAGCGCTTCCGCCTTCAAATCGCCTCTGGTAGACCGAAAAGCCTCAATACCGCCGTGCCGGAAGAACGTCGTATGAGCCTTCAGGCGTTGCCAAATTTCCTCTCTGAAAATATCTTTTTTTAAATAAGGTTATGGATATTTCTCCATAAAATTTTCACAAAATATCGATCAAATTCCGAACGAATTCTTTGAAAAATCAGAAGAATAATAAATACTGCTTTTCCCGAAAATTCTAGGTTTTCCAAAAGAAATTTGACAACATCTGAAAGCTCATACGGCGTTCCTCCTTAGCACGGCACAATAGATGACGTTAAAATGTCTCTGATTATCAGAGGAGATTAACTCCTCGTTTTAATTTCAATTATTTTAGTATCAGAGCACTTAAAACGTGGCTAATAAAACTATCTGAAAAATGGGAAGAAAAATATTCACAATCTCCCCCAAAAATCCATAGTTTATCAAAGGCAATTTGGCAACGTATGGGGACTCATACGTCGGATTTCCTCTGCGCGGCAGTATAAAGAGTGACATCGAATTGACTCAAACTTCCGACTTTCAGATCCGGAACGAAGTTTAACCATTTTAGTTCTCCGGAAAAAAACAGATTGGATCTAGAGTCTAGACTCTTAAAAACATCGACAGGAAAAAGTACTCTTGATTCAATCAGAATCTAGCTTAAATCAAGAAGCAGGCCTCTGAATTTAAGCGGATTTCGTTTTGATTCAAGCAAAAATCCAATTGAATTAAGAGTATTTTTTCTTGTCAATGTTTTCAAGAGTCTGGACTCTAGATCCAATTTTTTTTTTTTTTTTTCCTGTGCTTATACTCCTCTCGCGATTATCCAACTCCACCACTTTCGGCCCCATTGTGCGGAGCGAAGCGCGGCCCCGACTCCCCCCGCGGAGAGCCCTGACAACGGGTTCATAATTATGCTCACTCACAAGTGATACGGCCTAATATTATAGGTACCTTTAAAAAGCCATTCGCTTTCCCGGGTTTCGGAAAATAAAGCTGAGAGCGTTTCATCTTGAATTGCTTCACTTAGTCGCCATGGCAACCTCTATCCGCCCGGGTCAGCTTTGCGGCTCTTCCACGGAAACACATACGGGGTTTAATTGATGTTTTCTGTCAGATTTCGGATCCATACGCTGTGATTTTTATTCTTCCCTAACCTCATAAATAAGCTTATTGATTCCATTTTTTTTTTTTTTTTTTTTTTTTTTTTTTTTTTTTTTTTTTTTTTTTTTTTTTTCTTTCGGGTCATAATCCGTTGTACACAGAGGAAAAAACCTCGTGCGTGGGACCCGAAGTTTAGGTCATATGGATCTCTGAAGTTTTCGGATTGAGCATCTGAACACTTTAGGTCTAGCTGTCGAGGTTCGAATCACACATCTGAAACTTCAGATGTAAGAACCATAGTTTTCGGATGTGAAAACCGAAGTACTTCAGATATAAGAACTGAAGTTTCAGATGTGTGATCCAAACCCCAGCAGCTGGACCTTAAGTGTTCAGATGCTCAATCTGAAAACTTCAAAGATCCATATGACCTAAACTTCGGGTCCCACGCACGAAGTTTTTTACTCCGTGTAGATAGAGGAATAGATACACCGAAAAAGAGGATGCTGATTTGGACCGATTTAACAACATAAAAACTTACAATTTTAAGAATATGCTCTTTAAAATCTAGAGGAAATTTACTGAAAGTTTATAAGCGTATTTCAGTTCATTATTATAACAAGCTATGACGAGCGGCTGGACGAGTATGATTTACCCACACTATCTCGCAGGCACTTTACCTCGGATGCAAGATGCACTATAAAATCATGATGAAAATGCAACAGGCTCTGAGAGCATGCAAGCAGGTAAAATGGCAAAAAGGCTCTCATATCGACGGATTAAGCGGAGTTAGCCTAACTACATAAGATGTTGCCTTATTTTCTGTCCTTTTTTATTTTTTAAACAGCAAACCAGGATTTCAAGTAAATTTTAATTTCGGATTTTCCTGATATTTTAAATGGAATTTCCGGACGTAGCGCCTGAATACAACTATCCTTGTTTGAGAGTCGTCTATGTTGCATCTGGAAAAATAAAGGCGTTTCAGTATGATTTACCCACACTGTCTCGCAGGTAGATCAACTTGGATGCCTGATTCAATTCAAAATCATGATGAAAATGCAACAGGCTCTGAGAACCTGAAGAAGCAGGCGTAGAAGCATACTGTCGTGCTAAGGAAGAACGCCGTATGAACATTCGAGAGTTGCCAAATTTCCTCGGATAATATGTTTATTTTTGAAGAAAGTTATGAATGTGTTTCCTTGAAATTTTCAGAGACTTCAGATCCAATTACAAACAAAATTATCTGAGAAGTTGGCTGAAAAATATTCAAAAACTTTCCTGAAAATTAGTTATTTTTCAAAGGGAATTTGGCAACGCCTGAAGGCTCATACGGCGTTTTTTCCTTAGCACGGCAGCATATCTCAGGTGTTTAGTGGTGAAAATCTCTTCCAAAAAGCCGGGATTGGCAGCGACGCTGATGATTTTCTTGGCAGTCGTTGTCAGAGAACAGGTCATAACTGCCGTAAGCTCTCGAAAAGCTTGTTGACACACACGTCACACACTCACCCGTGTCCAGCGTTTTGTTTGATAGCACCACGGGGGTGGCTCAATCTCGCCAGTGCAAACAGATGAACCGAGCTCTCCCTCATGTGTAATGGATTATTTTACTTACACACTCAATTTATTGTTCTTATGGCTTCCGTCTTTTTTGTCTGTGTAGAGATACGCGAATTTCTCTAGTTATTCTGACATCTATTGCCTCCCTAACCTTGGCAACCTCCATTTAATGCACTGATGACTCAATGGCTCAACTTATTGTGATTACTGACAAACTGTGGCGTGGAGTTAACAATCGATTATTGATATTTCCTCATTTGAAGCCATTGTGAAGAATCGATTATTAAGGTGTTCGTTACGATCACCCTGTTTATCGATTATTTTCCATGGGTTTAAATGGCAGATCAATCGGACTTCATTTTGCAATTCGGAACTATAACTTCCGACGCATCAGTAAAATCACAAATCTGGATAGAGAAACTGATGGTACATACGATGGTTTTACACTGAGGCACAAATCATAGTTCTTAATTGCAAAATGTAGTCCAATCGAGATATCGCAAACCACGCCACGCCACTGCTGTCAAACATCAAAAATTCTGCGCTAAAGGAAATTTTATGAAACTTCTCATGATGCCTACTTTTCCTCGGTAAAATAATAAAATGTTTGGAGGAATTGACGGATTTTTTTTCATATTATTTTGTTTTTATCACAAACCAATTGTGATTCATTTTTTTATTATTTTTGGCGCGTATACGTAGTATACCGCCTTTGCGATCGTTTCGACCCCCCCCTCGATACAATAACCGAGTCCCCTAGTTCCTTACCGAAAAGTGACTACCGCGAACTTCTGAGATTTTCCAAAGCGTGTAAAAAGTTTACTAATCCGTCAATAATAATGATTAAAATTTGTTTCTCATTCTGGGGCTCGCTAGTTTATGTGTAATGAATACCAAGAGTCTACGTTTCTTGGTTTTTTTTAAAAAAACCTTAGAGTGGGGCGCGCTGATTTAAAATATGCATATATAAGCGGAAGCAAGCGAACTGATTCGAGGATGGCTGACCAGTTCGGCACTCCTTGAATGAGAATTTCACTCACTCCGTTTTGTTCACAACGTTGCTTTGACATATCTCCACAACACTGTTATCCTTTTCAAAAGTTGGTACTCCTTGCTCTGATAGCCGGGGCCACCAGGATAGTGGTAAGTGCAATCTGTGATGAGCCTCGAGACTCATTAGACCATTTGCTAAACGTGGCTCATACAGGAGTCCACTAAGCCCTCTCGTCCCCACGCTCCTGATCACTGCGTCGGCGTCACGAAGAACAATGGGCCTTGGGTCCCAACGCGGCCGATACCCGTACCCCAATTACTCACGCTTCATTAACCATTTCACCGTCACGCTAGGATTCATCCAATTTTCAAAAAAAATTGTTTCGCATGTATTTAGCAATTTTTTCCTTACTCTCCGTTAAAACACAAATAAAAAGAGACCTCATTCATAAAAATCGGCCGAATAGAAGAGAAGTTACAGTAATCGAAATCCGAAGAAATCAACAAAACCTCGACTCCTCGATACGAAAAATAAAATGAAGGGGAAAAAAAGAAAGTATAAATTACAATTAAATATAATTGACCTCAAAATTTGACAAACAATTCATTTATATACCTAACGCTGAAAAAACTGGGAGAAATTACAAAAAATTTGCCTCTTGCAAGGGGCTTCTTTGTAAGAATTTTGACCTGAAGACAACGGTCGAATAACAGCAGTACTCCATACAATACACGGTGTGCCTGAACGAGTTAAACATTTTTCATACGTCCAAATCGAAAAATCTTTATATTTTTAACTACAATGTTTCTTGAATCGTTTAAGCAAAAAAAAAAAAAAAAAAAATTCCGTCGAGATTCTGGAACGCAAAGGCGCTTTAAAAGTATTCTGGGGCTATAATAGCTAAATCACCGGTAGTAAATTCGTTATATTATTAAAAAGAAATTGACTCCATAGTTTAATTCCTTAGTTTCTTGAATACGATTATTTTAAGCACTTAAACATTTATACCACCAATTTTAGCCATGGGGTGATTTCCTGAGAGCCGATAATATCACGAATTTCTCATAGAACCCCTCAACAGTGGCTTGCTTTTTTGGCAGCCGATTCGGCCATCGAACCGGAGTTTAAATGGAAGCTGATAATAACCCAAAGCTCTGAGAAAAATTTTGAGATGAGTATAAGAACGGTTTGTTGTAAGTAGCGAGGAGAGGCGGGCAAAGCGGCTAAAATCCTATCTAATTTTTACAGTTTTTCTGTTGAATTAATGTTGCCGCGGGCTTCTGACTGTCCACACATAGTTCTGTTCAGCATATCGATACATAAGTATTTACATTTTACATACGTAGAATCTAATTTTCACGTCGGGGAGTTGACATATTTTGATTTTTTCGATTTTATACGGAAAATTGATGGTTTTTCGGGATTGAAATTATTATTGTTTCATGAAAAATAAATGCACCCAAAATGACTATAGCATATTGATTCTTACACATTTGCACTCACAAAATTGGTTGGTAAATTCAACGAGTGGGTGCATCGACCTGGTATATCAAGTTTCTGCAATTTTTTACGGCAAATCAGTAGATTTTCGGGATGTAGATTGCTTACTTTCAATTCATGAATGAATAAAGCAACGACATGGTTGAACTTCTTTGCATGGAAAGACGTTTAAAATAACAAAATCAAGACGTATTTAATGCAATTGCATTTATATCGAGTCAATTTCTTTTCAATAATATAACGGGATTTTTACTACCGGTGATTTGGGTATTTTAGCCCCAAAATACCTTTAAATCGACTTTATCTTCTAGGAGTTCGACAGAATTTTTCCTTTCTTCGCTTAAATTATTCCGTAGCACTTTTCTTCAAGAATCTGATAAGATTTTGCTTGAGGCAGATCAAAAAACTTAAATTCGATCGAATAGCTTTCTACTTTCACAATACACGGTCTCGTCAAGGTGCGTCTTTGACCTCGCAGTGTTGGATCGTGAATTCTCTTTTTATGCTGTTTGCCTATTTTGAAATCTCTGTAAATGAAAACTAAAGGGGTTGATATGTGCGAGTTAATGACGCGCCTTATCAACACATTGTGTTGGAGTTCACTGCTTGTTTTTTATTTTTTTTTGTCGAAGCGAAGGTTAGCTCTCTTACGAGTTGAATTTGGAAACTTTCAAAGTTTTTGAAGTGTCCAGTGCATGCAATTATGACGAGTAAATATGTATTGTGATTATAAATTTCTGACCTTGGCAAGTAGTTTATTTTGAATGCAAAGAAAATCAGCTCAAAATAGTATTTTTATCCCTCTCGAAAGAAATCACTTTCCATTTAAAATAGCTTCAGAAGATTACGCTCCTAATTGGAGAGCTCTAAGCTTATTATACATTCTCGCCGGCACGCGGCACCTTAAAAGCACATGCCTCTGAGTCACCGCAGAGTGCTGACCTTTTTTCTGTCTTTTTTCTTCAGAACTTTGGCGACTTTTTATCCTCTTTTTTTGGTCAAGCGTGACTCATTCATGTTCGGCGTTTCATATAACATGTCAGCGCTGAGAATGACACGCACAGTGTTATCACTCCATGCGATATTTCGTGGTGCCGATGGGCAATTTTGTGTTAATTTTTTGATTTTTTTTGTACAATCTGACTTGATAGCTCGCGCGACATTCGAATTTCTTCTTTTTGGCTCTAAGCTGTCTGCAAAGTCATTTTGTAGCTTTCCTCGTAAAAAAAACGTAACTTATTTTCCTTTGAACTCTAAATAGCATATAGATGCGTGTAAAATAAAACTCACCAGAAGGCGTTCATTTACCTCTATTCTCGATTTTAAGCATTTATTGGTCGCTCATTGAATAAGTAGACACCTGTCCCATTTGCCTCTCCAATAATACCCGCCAATATAGTGTTAAATTGTCTGACCTTTCTCATTACCCGTATAATCCTGCTTTAAGTTTGGAATTAAAAGCTGAACTAAGCCCATTTTGTTCAAAGTTGTCTTCGCACACTGATCTAAATTTGTATTTTTTATTTTCTTCTCAACGGCTAGAACAGTTTCACTTTTCCAAGTAGGAATAGCTTTTCATTGCATCGGACTTGTATGATTCAAAATTCATTCTTACTATAAATAAAGAATAAATATACTACAAATCACAAAAACCTATGACGCATGTAGATTTAAAGGTATAATTTTTCCATCTAACTGTAACATTGTGTGAAGAGTTTCTATTTACAAGAATTATACATTCCGAGGAGTTTTAAAATCACGACCAGGGAAGAAAACTATACTTTAGACTCATTATGCATCTTGATTTCACATTGAGTGCGTATTGAACGTCAGCAGTCAAATCAGGCAATTTACTGTCAAATGCCTATAATGAAGTAATCCATTCTTGGCTTTTGGATTAAAATTTTGAATCTTTAATTACTTTTTAACAGAATACGTTAATTAAATTACGTGTGTAAAAAGACACATTTTTTCTAAAATTGTGTACCATTTTAAGACAATTATCGACTTTTATCAATGATTATTTTCTCACCTTCTAGTTATTTTATATAAAGTACAAAAAAATTGCAATCTTATCATTCCAAATTCAATAAGACCATGTTGTTCTAAAAATCTTGCTAGAAATTTGTTGATTAATCTGTATGTACGTTCGAAGTCATGTAAATGCAAGAGTTCTTTAACATACAAACATTTGTAGATCTAAGTTAACCCTAACGAAAGAAAGAAAATTCTAAGCCGAATAATATCCGGCTAATTCTAACCGAAAACCAAAGTATTTGATAGGATGCTTTTTTTTTGACTTTAAGTTTTTGACATGTCCTCTGAGGCTGCAGAACAAGATCTTTGCATCATCGAAAGAGAATCCTTATACAAAATGGGTCGCGTTCAGCAGTGAGGAATCAAGTCATATCAGCTATCGCCAAATTTAATCGAGCAATTTAATTTTTTTCATAAAAACAGTCATGCGGATATTTTTGCAAATTTCAATGAAATTTCTGCATAGTGCGAAGCAAATTCCTTGTAATTTTCTAAGGAATCCGCACAAACATTCTCTCGTAAAAAAGTAAAGTGCCTAGTTAAATTTTGCAATAGCTGATGTTGCTTGGTTCATATCCGCTAATTGCGGTCCAAATATATAATGTGATCTTCGGAGAACCTGAATGGAGATGTTGCATATGTGAGAAATTTGCGATTTGGCTGTTGATTCTTATGTAAAAGTTTGCGAAAAACACGATGGTGACACTGGTTTTCTCTGAAATCATTTCCCAAGCTCAAAAAAAGCTCTCAAGTTGAGGCCAAAATGGAGGGGATATCCCACGCTATCCTGGGAGTCCACCTCTACATCAAGACGAACTCTCCATGCAAAGATAGGGACCAAATACATTAGCAGTGATGTCGTGTTTTCAGTTTTAGAGTCCCTAAATGAAGTGGCAGCCCTGTCAATGTATTTGAGCCCTATCTTTGCATGAAGAGTTTGTTTTGATGTAGAGGGGGACTCTCGACAGGATAGCGTGGGATATCCCCTCCATTTTGGCCTCAACTTGAGAGCTTTTTTTGAGCTTGGGAGTTAATATCAGAGAAAACCAGTGGCACCATCGCGTTTCTCGCGAACTTTTACATAAGAATCAATGGTCAAATCGCAAATCCCTCACACATGCAACATCTCCATTCCTCCTCCAGTAGATCATTCGAATGTAGTGTCCATTATTTTTAACCGAAATTTGGTGTCCGATCAGCGGCCAACAAGACCTTTACAAATGTTTACTTGGCCACGAACACGATCCCTTCACTTCCCTTCCCGTAAAGTGCGGTGGAATCGATGAATATTAATCAAGCTGAAATTGACGTTGATAAATTAATGCGGCAACTTGGATTGATTCTGAACCGCTGCGGTTCGAATTACTGTCAAAGAAATCAAAAGCTAACGCTAGTTACTCGAGTCACTCGGGACGTTAGTTGATTTTCGATGAATTTCCGAGTTGAACAAGTTTTTTTCTTCTTTTTTTTGGCATCAGACGTCGAATTCGAGCTGTTGCCAGCAAGTTACTCAAATTAATAGTATTTATCTTAGAGCAATACGTCAGCGATTTCGGTCATTCGCAGATAACCATTTGGATATCAACGAATATAAGGAATGGGTTCAAAAAGGAGGTAGAGCAGCCTCTTCTTAAAAATGGAGTAGTGCATGTGTAATGTAATTCATCTTCTTTTACCCTAGTGCTCGATAGTCAGGTATGGTTCCAATGAGATATGAGTAACGACGTATCCTACATACTCATATAAGCAAACAGCTACTTACAAAGGGTTCGGTTCGTGGATACAACTATTCGTGCTCGAGAGTCGCCCAAATTGCATACTTAATAATTGAAGGCGCACACGGGTTAAAAATAGCCACAAGTATGGATGATACGAACCCTGGCTTCCTTCGAAACGCAACGCACTCAAGGGATTGAGGGGTTTCATAGGTATTCTTATTACAAACACACAAACAAAAATTCTGTGATAAGGGCGGAGGTGTGGAGGGATAAAAACGATCCTGCAAACTTATATTAATCATTCCCTCCTGTGTTTTCTTCAAATTTAGGGGCGATCCTAAAATTACTTAACGCTCCAAAGAGGTCTTTGCCAGCGTTACGTGCTGTTACAGGAGGTTAGAGGTATAGATGGTAGCGCTTCAAAACGAGTTTAAGTGTTTTTTTTTTTCGAGTTCCTGTAGAATTTTCTGTCGATCGACACCAAAAGCTTCATGAAATCTCAAAAATATTCTCTGCAATACTTTATTTTTCCCTCATTAAACAGAAACGCCAATCCGTTCTGTAAATTCAAGGTAATAAATGATTTTTTATCGAAAGGGGGGGGGGGTGCGGCCAAGCGTCACGTAACTTTTAAGGGGGCCTAGCACAGCGTTACGGAGCGTTACAGGGTGGTGAGGATGTCAAAAAAACCGCAAAAAACGACAGGCGTTGCCAAATCTCCTTTGATAATACACACATTTCCTGGTAATTAACCTTATGAATATTTTCCTTCCAATTTTTTGCAATTTCGCATAAAGTTCCTGAAAATTTCAAGGGAAAATATTCATAACTTTACTTAAAAATAAACATTTTACCGAAGGAAATTTGGCGACTCTCGAATTTTCATACGGCGTTCCTCCTTAGCACGGCAGTATTTTAGCCTTGTTTCCAGCTTCCCTCCCTTGTTTCACGCCCGTTATCAATGTCCCGGGCTGCGTCGTAAAAATGTGTACCTCCTTCGTGCAGAGGAAGACGAACATTTACTCCCTACTAATTTCGTATCAAAATACTTGAAAGAGATCAACATCCCGAGGTGTATACCTCTATGGAGGGGTGACATCTTTAAAGCTCGCTTCATTCACCTACCGCTCCCGGCGGCCCGGCCTCTAGTTTCTTCCGTACGACTCAAAGCAAACAGCAAACACATCATCGAGGCCGCACGGCGGAATGTTTAGATTATATTTGTCTGATAACATGTACGTATGCGCTTGCCAAAGCTCGGGCCGTGTCTCATAAACGTCTCTTTTCGTGAACGCAAACAAAAACATCGCGAGCAGGCAGCCCGAAGCGCGGGACATAAGAAAAAGCAATTTCCTCGTCATTTAAATTTGTGCGGAGCAGTTTTTGTTCAATTAGAGAAGCGCTCGGTAACTTGCATAAAATGAGCGTCACTTTTGTTTTATCATCTTTACTGTTTCGCGCAGAAAGGGGAGCAATCGTTCCTTGGATTAATGTAATTTTTCCGCGTTTCGCTCCTTCTCTCTGAAAATATAGGATCTTTTTAGACGATGCTCCTGCGAAGCAGTGCCGATTGCATACAGAAAGAGACTACATTTCGCAATTAGGATCCACTGTTTCTGGCTCATTATAGAGAAAAACGTATGCGTTACTAGTTTCCCTACGCAGATTGGTGCTTTTACGGATGAACCATATATCGAAGTTCTTCGTTAGGAATCTACGTCAATTTCATACAACCAAAGAGAAATTAGGGAGGGGAGTACTGACGTCCTCTTAAGGGGGTTGTTTTTGGGCCTACGGGGTGGCCGATTTTGGATTTTAAGACCACCCTGCAGTGAAAATTTCCATTCTCTTCCATTTCAATGCGATTGAATTGCAATTCGATCGGGAACCCCGCTTTTAGGATCATGGCCTCCCTTTGCTCCCCAAGGGAGGGAGGTTGCGACCATGAAATTTGGATTCCTTGGGGTCGACTCCCTCGTTAATCTCGCGGTTCCTTCCTCATTCCGACCAAAAACAACCGAGAAGAAAGCCCGGCACCGGTGGTTTGGGACACCCTGTACAAGACGAGGTCGACCTTAAAAATTAATTTTTATATACTCGAATAAATCCGGAACAAGCATGAAGAAAGTTTCGCGTTTTACGACCGAACAGTAGCAGCACGGACAACTCTCCACATCGTAACAATCGCGATCGTGTTTTTCGAACGGTGGCGGTGATAGTGCAGTCATGCCAAGGAGAAACACCGTATGAGCATTCGAATGTCGCCGTATATATTCCCTGAAAAAAATGGTATGCTGTTTTAGCACCTAGGATGTCAAAAATGTGTCTGGTGATCCTATGATGCTGCCTTGATTGCCCGTGCAGTTGAATTTACATTCATAGGATGTAAAGTTAACTGCCGCGGCAGTAAAGGCAGCATATTGGGATCACCAGACACATTTTTGACATTCTAGGTGCTAAAACAGCATATTACTTTTTTCGGTGTGAGCATTTTTCCTTGAACTTGTCACACATTTTAGATCAAATTACTAAAAGAAATTCTATGAAAAATCGGCAGAAAAATTTTCACAAATTCCCTAAAAATCTTGTTTTGTTGAGGGAAATTTGGCAACGCCCTAAGGTTCATACGGCGTTCTTCTTCCGTACAGCAGAGTGGTGAGCCGCCCCGGAAAAGTTATCAAACTTGGCAGTGGCGTGGCGTGAATTACGATGTATCGATTGTTATGCCATTTAAACCTATGGTAAAGAATCGATTATTAAGGTGTTCCCTGTGAACACCCTATTTATCGATCCTTTTCCATAGGTTTGAATGGCATAACAATCGATTTATCGCAATCCACGCCACGCCACAGTAACTTGGCACAAAACGGGGAGCCGAACTGCCGTGATAGTGAAGAGAGAGCAGTATGTGCATGCTAGGATGAACCTCAATTTACATAAAATCATGTGCTAACTACGGGTCGTACAAAAATGCACTCAGTACTCTTTCCCTATCACGGCAGCGAACCTCGTCATAAATCTCGACCTAGTCGGCTAAATCCAGAGCTCGCAAATACAATTACCTGACGGTTCGCACTTTCCGCGGTCGGGGACTAATAGAGACGCGTCGCCGGGAATTGATACTCCACCCACGCTTCCCTCGACGACGAGTCAATCTGCGACCTCGTACGTTTGTACGATTCATCTGTTTTTCGCGTAGCGCCATTCCATCGCGGCGGTCTTGGCACTAGGGTCGGCTATTGTCGTTGCAGCGTCGTTTTGACTGCATACTGCTATTTCTGGCTCGTCTGTTAAAACAGGTATCTGCGTCGGGAAAATTAAGGTGAGAGAGGAGAAAAACGAATGAGAAGAGGCACGGAAATAATGTTTTAGCGGTTACCCCCTAAAATTATGGTACGATATGTACTTTTCCAATGGAGATGTTGCATGTGTGAGGAATTTGCGATTTGACAATTGATGCTTATGTAAAAGTTTGCGAGATACACGATGGTGCCACTGGTTTTCTCTGTAATCGACTCCCAAGCCAAAAAAAAGCTCTCAAGTTGAGGCCAAAATGGAGGGGACCACGCTATCCTGAGAGTCCACCTCTACATCAAAACAAACTCTGCTCCATGCAAAGATAGGGAGTAAATACATTAGCAGGGTTGCTGTGTTTTCAGTTTTGGAGTCCCCAAATAAAGTGGCAACCCTGTCAATGTATTTGTTCCCTATCTTCGCATGGAGAGTTAGTCTTGGTGTAGAGGTGGACTCTCAGGATAACGTGGTCCCCTCCATTTTGGCCTCAAGTTGAGAGCTTTTTTAAGCTTAGGAGTTGATTTCAGAGAAAACCAGTGGCACCATCGTGTTTCTCGCGAACTTTTACATAAGAATCGACAGTCAAATCGCAAATTCCTCAAACATGCAACATCTCCATTACCTATAATAGCACAGCAACATTTGGACTAGTAATCTAATTGATCGGGGTACTATCACAATGGACCATTAGACAAGTTACGAAGTTAAGCATTCTGACACATATTTATTGACCAAAATTTTACCTAGAAGTCGAATTCAGCAACTAAAATTGCTGAAATTAATTCGTGACCATGATATTTAATGTTTCTTGACCGTGAATTGAAACCTCCCGTTCATGAAAAGTCAAAGGTCTATGGGAGTCCAATCGCACACTAAACATTACCGTGGCAGTCTGTGCGATACGAAAATATGACAACCTCAATCATGACGCTTTGGTTCAGCTACAGCAAATTGTTTACACTTTGGGTGGGAAAGGAACAATGCTGAATTGAAAAGTCCGCCAAAACTGCAAATATAGGGCGCGATTTGACTCACGCAGAGTATTGCGTTTCGCATGACTGGGCAATTTAAATTTCCCGTGACCATTGTAAAATTAAAACGTTAATATCTTAGTTAGAGGTTGATTGCAGTAATTTCAGATGCAAGAATCGTGCTCCACGTAAAATTTTATAATGCTTAAATTCGTATATTTTCTAGTGGCCCATCAATTGGATTGCATTTTGCAAAAAGGAACCAAGAGTATTCCAATGTTGCTAGGATTGTGCAACTTAAGTTCTTCGCAATAAAATTACTGAAATGATGCAAAATATTAAATGTACAAAGGTAATATTCGTCCCTATTTTATAATTTATCGGGAGCAAAGATAAAACTTGTTTAGATGATCAGTTTATATTTGCAAGGCAAATAAAGCTGCACAATCTTGGCGACACTGAAATGCTTTTGGTTCTTTTTTGCAAATTGAATCAATTAGAAATGTCCATATCATTCAAACAACAATTGTTTACGAGTCAAACACAAAATTTCACCAATTAGGCTGCAGACTAAAAAAATAGCTAAAATGAAAATATCCATGAGCGCGAGTATCATCTCAATTTTCCTCGAGCCTAGCCTCCGAAATCTCCATAGCGGGCTCTAGCCGTCTAATTTGAGCATCAATAATCCCTGCCCATTGTGAATCGTCGACGGCGACGAGTATCTCGAACAAACGCAAGTTGTTGTTGACTGTTGAGTCGCGCTCAGGGCGGGACGGCGGAGGCACAGTCGTCCTGAGGGCAATACATCAGAGCTGTCAAAAATCTATCGAAAGGCTGTGCCGAATGCCTATTGCTCGGCCCATGCCTCCCAATTAAAGCCGCAGCCATTGACCTCCAAGGAGACCCGTCCACCGCACTGTGACCCGGGATCCTAGCCTTTTGGAATGAGCCCGTTGCAAACTTCAGCTAGACCAAAGAAAAGATGTTTCTCAGGTGCAAAAAACGTCTGAAACGGACCACGTTTAAGCACACGGAGAAAAAAACCTCGTAAGTGGGATCCGAAGTTTAGGTCATATGGATTTCTGAAGTTTTCAGACTGAGCATCTGAACACTTAAGGTCTAGCTGTCGAGGTTCGGATCACACATTTGAAACTTCAGTTCTTACCGAAGTACCAGTTCTTACCAGTTTCTGTAAGAACCGAAGTTTTTCGGATGTGTGATGTGAACCTCGACAGCTAGATCTAATGTTCAGATGCTCAAACTGAAAACTTCAGAGATCCATATGACCTAAACTTCGGGTCCAACGCACGAAGTTTTTTTCCCCGTGCAGAAAGGAACCAAGCCACATCAGCTCTGTAGCCAACGGAAGGGTATCAATAAGAGCTTTTTTTGGCCCCCTCTAGAATCTGGAAATTTATTCGGGGTTTCCAAGTTGACTCAATGCAGTTTATGGAAATAATTGTGATTTGGTCCGTAGGCCACCGGATACGTATCAAACGGTTGCCTGAACATACCTCTGCAGGCGCATTTTTGAAAAAAAAAAATGCGTGTTTTTCTATCACCCCGAGGCTTTTTTTGACACCGAGCACTGGAAAAAAAAACACATTGGATCTAGAGTCCAGACTCTTGAAAACATTGACAAGAAAACGGACTCTTGATTCAATCAGATTTAACCTTAAATCAAAAGGAAATCCGCTCAAATTAAGAGGCTTGTTTCTGAATTTAAGCTCAAGTCTGATTGAATCAAGAGTATTTTTTCTTGTCGATGTTTTTAAGAGTCTGGACACTAGATCTAATGTGTTTTTTTTTTTTTCCAGTGAGTACATCGTCTAACTAAATCGAGCTTTTGATATGTTATCAAGGAGGCTTTAGGACGTATTTTAACTACCGCGCTAAGCAAGAGCATCGTAAATTTATCAGATTTTCCCTCTTTTATGGAACTTGACAGTTAATAAAATAAAAATTACTTTACCCATGCACCTCAGTGATTCAAGTTACGTTCTTGACATAATTTGCGAATGACTTCAGTAAAAACATTGTCCACAGGTACACAAGTTTTTCTGCTACGATACATTGCTTCCAAAAAATGAAAAATGGCGTTTACGGCGTTTTTGCGTTGCGCGGCAAAATTTTACTCCAATTCTCAGAAAATTTCTCACAGATCCGATAACACTGTGCGACGACTTGATTCCTCGTCTGAAGTTGCTGAATCGGTCGGAGTACCACTGTATCATGTCTAGAGATTCATAATTAACACATCATTCTCTGAGAAGCGTGGCAAGCGAGCAATTTTTGCTTAATTTTGAATTATAACGCGCCGCCGCGCCGCGCGGTCACAAACACTAAAAGACCACTTGGTGGTTTCATTCAACGCGCGCCGCACAGTGGATCGAGTCAATCAGAGAGGTCGGACGTGAAATTGTTTACTAAAACCGCAAATTTTGACGTTTAATTTGTCACATTTTACATTCTAAGAGGTGCTCGGAGAAGGAAATTTTACAAGGAAACCACTTATAAGACCTCAAAATTTTGTGTGAACGGAGTTATCAGCGTTTAAAGTTTCCGAATTTTGTCCGACCTCCCCCATCGACTCGACCCAATGTGTGCCGCTCATATCATTAACGACGAGTGGATGAATCCTCTTTGTTATTTTGTTTTTCGGGGCTCTAAAGATTTACTAAAGCGTCAGGCAGTCTATAACGACTCACGGCAACTGTTTGGCGACTGGCGCAGTTATTAAACTTATGAGTAAACACACTAAGAAGCCAACCTTGCCTCCAAAAGGACACGTATTTTCGTTCCTTAGACGAAAGGACGTGACTAAATTTCAACCTCCCAAAACGTTTACTCCCTAATTTTATTAATGTCCATTTGTGTCATTAACTAAACATTTCATTAGTTACCCACGAAAAACATAAAAATTGTTTGTGATACTGCAATCTTGGAATAGACACGTTCTTCCCTCTGAGAAACTGTATAGTATGAACTTTAAATTATGTGCCGGGTTTAGTCTCTGAATTATCATCTCTCATCTTGCTATAAAATGGACGAATGACGAAATTCGTTTTATTTTTGATAATTTCCAAGATTTGGATAAAGTGCAGATCCAGTCGAAGTGTACGCTGAAAATTAATATTGCAACTTTTACCAGAGTATGGTAAATTCTATCATGAGTCTCCCTGATTTTTGATACAGTGATACCTTATAGGTTAAAGATAGCCAGATATATGTCATCATTTACTACACGTTTGCATGGCAACCGCGATTAGGGTTTCGGTAAATTTGCAACCATAAAGTCTGTTGGTGATACTCATACTCATACCACTGTTTCGACCATCCTCTTTTTGTTCTACTTTGCATAGTTTTAGCACGGTCGTACACATTGTAATTTAAGATGAAATCCCCATCACTAATGACGATTCAAATTTCTTAGAATATCTTTTAGCCTCCGGTGCACGCTGGAAATCTTAAGAGATAACAAAGAGCTTACAAAGAGCAAAACATGCATCGAAAATATTAAGCTCTACACGGTTAAGAGCTCTCCAGATCTCACTACAAGTCCAAATAAGCAGTAATTTATGCGTTCCAAAGGATAGTATTATGCGTCATTGCCCGTACGAAGGAACGTAATTTCATTCCAAGGTTGCCAAATTGACTCGAAGAACTAATGTAAGTCATACAAATTCAGCTGTGCGTTTTTTACCTAAAATTTGTCCGATTTTTGCATGAAATCTAAGGAAAATCCAGGTACATTTTCAGATAGAAACGCCCACAATTCTGCTGGTTAGTATGCGATCCGCGAGGGGAAATTTGGCAACATTGAAATGAAGTTACGTTCTTTCGCAAAGGAAACGACGTTCAGCTTATTCTGCCGTGCTAAAGAAAAACGCCGCGTGAGCATTCAGCTATTGCCAAACTTCCTTCGACAAATTACGGATTTCGGGAAAATGTGTTAATATGTTTCATCCAATCTTTCAGAGAATTTTATTCGTAATTTGAATTTAATAGTCTGAAAATTTCAAAGAGATATATTCATAGCTTTCTTCACAAGTAAATATATTCTGAGAAGAGATTTGGCAACATTCGAATGCTCATACGGTTGTTTTCCATAGCACGGGAGTATTAATGATGATACGACTGAAATGGCTGTCATTAAATGCAACTTTAAAAATGAAGAAAACTCTCTGAGTCCAATTATTTCAATATTAGTATACAGTAATGTTGGGATTGAAGAGAGGCTTTTCCCCGTAAATCTTCGACCAAGTTCATTCAGTTCGATCGGAGAGTAAAGAAGTTTAAATATTTACGATTTACGAGGGTTTATAGCCTCTCGTGGGCCTGCACAGGCCTTCTTAATCATCCTTCGGAGCTTCCACTTACTTTACGAGCGATCAACTTTAAACATAGTTAGTTCGCGCTGCAGAAATTGAACAGTAAATCTCTCATTTCACAGCGAGTGAGTGTCGAATTCAGCGCAACCGGTGCAGTTTCAGTTGCTTTAACTTGGTTTCACCGCTCTGATTGAATTTTGCGTGAAATAAGAGGGTTTTCCCAATATTTTTCCTCCTCTTTTTTCAAAGAATTCCAAGGAATGGTTTAGAAAAATAAATAAATAAACAACCAAGTATCTCTTAGATTTGAAAAAAAACCCGTTTCCCTCAATCTTTTTTATACACATAAATACAAATGAACGTTTTTCTGCCAAACGGAACCAGATCAGGGCCACATTTACCTACTTTCCGCCCATGGGTCGCCTGTATTTTGTCACCCCTTCTCATTTGTTTTGAAAAGACGCGTATACTCGTGTTGGGCACATTTTTGTGTGAAAGTCCTGTCAACACTAGCAAAAGTTCACGGAACTTTGCGCGAAAGTTAAGTTCCGAAAAAAAAACCTAATCTCTGTGTGGACGAGGCCTTTCATTCATAAGAAAAGAACGAACAAATTATGAAAGAATAAAAATGAATGTGGTTTAATAATTTTAATTTCCGCCACCGCGCCAACCGCACTGTTTTGCGTAGTGCGTGAAGTATCCATACAGTCTTGTAGGCGCTATGCGTTTCACGCCGACTGCTGCTGAGTGCTGACCGCACTGTTTTTGACGCAATGCGTGAAGTATTAATGCAGTCTTGTAGGCACCATGAGTTTCACACCAACCACTGTTGAGTGCTGACCGCACCACGTTTGACGCAATGTGTGAACTATTCATAGCGTCTTGTAGGCGCTGCGCTAATATGTGTTTCATGCTGACCGGCGCGCCGAGGGCTTCTCCTATCCACCTCAAGTCCTCGTCATCATTGCTCTCTGCGCCGCGCCGCTCCAGGCCAAATGACGTGTTTGGTTTCTCTCTCAACTAAACAAATGAAAGGCGCTGTCTCTTGCATCACCGAAAGACGAAAAAATTAGAAATTACTATACTTTAACTCTTAGGAAATGAGAGATTTTTACGCACTACTTTACATACTTTTGTCCATCACCTTTCTAAATATTGTCTGTATAAGAGAGGCCAAGCAAAGAAAAAAAAATGATCAGTTCTTTCCTTCCAGATCTTTTTAAGAATGTATGTAATTATAAAATTACATCTCTTATGGAGATTCTTACCAACCAACCGACCGGCAAAATCCTTCATCCCCAAAACATTCGGTTCCGCGTTGTTAAATTCTGTTTCCTTCTACACCCTGTCACACACCGAGGATATATTATTCCAAGAATGCCTCTTACCTAAAGGTGCTGAGGCTACCGTATGTATATGGAAACCACGTTTGAACCTTTCGATGTTGCCAAATTTCTTCCAATAAATACGAATTTGCTGAAAAACAAGTGCATTTTCACCTTTGAAATATTTATTGCATTTCCTTCGGAATTGAATCTAGTGTTTACGAAAATCTCAAGGAAGACTATTCACAACTTCCCTCGAGAATAGATATATTTTTGAAGGGAGCTTGGCAACATGTGAACTTCCATACGGCGTTTTTTCATAGCACAGCGGGAAACAGGTCCGTTTGACAACCCTAGTAGCGAGTTAAGAGTAAACATTTTAATGCACGACAGACGGCTTTGAACTTTGGGGGCTTTGTCAACACGTCTTACCCCGACTCCGTACAGTTAACAACTCCCGCTCCGCCGCGTTAGCGTAAAAAACGTAACGCAACTTTCGCGTGAGCTCTGAAAAGCCCGGGGTTAAACGAGCGAAAGTGCAGTTAGGTTGTTTATACCAGGGACGATTTCATCGGCTCCTATTTTTGCGGGCGGGTTCCGAGAGAGTCACTTTGCGAATGCATTTTTTTCAATTTCAGACAACCTTGTAAACACTTCACCGCTCGCTTCTCTAGAAAGCAATTAATTAGAGCCTCGAGTAGACCGGGAGACGGCGGATTTTAATGCAGGCGCTGGAAACTGTTATCCTCGGTCGGAGTTCGCGGAAGGCTGTTGCATTCCGAAAATCCTCTTTGCTGTTCCTCGGATGCGCCTCTCTGCCGTCGAAAGGAAAAACGCCGCATGAACCTTCAAGCGTTGCCAAATTACCTTTGATAAAACATGAATTTCCTGGCAAACTGATGGATATTTTTCCTCTAATTTTTCAGATGATTTTGTTCGCAATTTCGCCTAAAGATCCTGAAAATTTCAAGGAAAAATATTCATCAGTTTCCTTGAAAATGAACGTTTCATCGAAGGAAATTTGGCAACTCTCGAATGTTCATACGGCGTTCTTCCATGGCACGGCAGCTCTGTAGTTTGATCACTCGGGGAAAACGCCGTATGAACCTTCAAGCGTTGCCAAATTTCCTTTGATAAAACATGAATTTCCTGGCAAACTGATGGATATTTTTCCTCTAATTTTTCAGATGATTTTGTTCGCAATTTCGCCTAAAGATCCTGAAAATTTCAAGGAAAAATATTCATCAGTTTCCTTGAAAATGAACGTTTCATCGAAGGAAATTTGGCAACTCTCGAATGTTCATACGGCGTTCTTCCATGGCACGGCAGCTCTGTAGTTTGATCACTCGGGGAAAACGCCGTATGAACATTCGAGAGCTGCCAAATTTTCCACCGTAGCATATTTATTTTAGAGGCCCTCTATACGCGGAGTTACGACATCTCAATTTAGGTCGGGCTTGGTTGGGCTGAAAAGGGCCTAAAAAAATTCAATTCTGATTGGTTCTCGCTCATAGAGTCACAAAGGAGTGCACCAAGATAGTGGTAGCTCGAATGTAAACAAAAATATTGGAGAATTAACTTAATCGTGATTTATCAAGAGTAAATTGTTATTTTCGTCGCACCAAAATGAAAATAGATTTAAAAAATGCCTAGAGTGTGATGCATACTTTTACGGCCAATTCTTTCCTATAGATACAAAGAATTGTTTTCTCTAAAATTAGGAATAGAATCAGAATTTCATTCTGAGTAAGAATATTTGACTATATAGACATTTGCTAAAATGCCTGATGTTACTTTTTGCCCGTGACATGTATTTTTCTCCGAGATATTCAGATGTTTTGAAATCAAAATGCAAATGAAATGCTCCAAAAGAAATTGAGAACGGGTGCTTGCAATTTTTCTTAACAAATTGTTGTTTTATTTGAGGAAATTTTGCAACATCTAATGGCTCATACGACGCGGCGTTCCTCCTTAGCACGGCAGCTGATACTACTAGAAGCTTTTGTTACGTCTGTTGTGTGCCACCTCTCCGAAGAGGGAGGTGAGATATTTCCCGGTAGTGGGATATTTTCTCTCCTGTGACAAATATGAACTAAAATAGCATAGAATCGTTGGAAATGGAGAAGACTTTTGCTTGGTTTCCGCACGAGCTCTAGAAAGCATGGATTTAAAAGCGAATCAGGACTCACGTAAAAATCGAAATACGCCTTTACGTCAGAGGAGCGACGAATTGTTCTAAGAAAAACCAAAACGCCACCTATCATCTTTATACGCATCATCATTTACTTCCGACAATGTCAGAAAATTTGAAAATCATCACTATTTCCTCTCAAACGGTAAACAACTTATGTAAGTTCTTTTTCCAATGTATTAAAGCCCATGGCCCATCACGGCATCTCATCAAAATATCAGCCAATCGATCGATCGATCAAACATTTTAAAGTTTGATGATTTATCACGCTGCCATCTACGAACAGTTGCGAAAAATAACAGTAGTTTTTTTTGAAGGAAATAGAGGCTCTGATGATAAAACCGTTTTAAAACTCCAAGTTTCATTTTAGATCGTTTGCCCAAAAACATTCAATTGTACTGTCACGTCAATCATTCTTCAATTTTAGCGTTGTTGTAAACAATTTGCCAAGGGCGTTCTCATGCATCGGGACTTCTTGTGAAAAACAAGGCTTTCACTCCATTTTATAATCAGAAACTACAATTTCTGACTAATCTGTAAAAACACTTACGTGCATACAGTGAACTAAAGGTGCATACGTCGCCCCTAAACGGTCTTTCTTTAAGGGGCTGCGTGTTTTTCTAATCGAAGGTGCGTTTTGCGACCTGAAGGAGCTTAGAGGCTAATTTTAATGTTCATTTCTCTTTCACCGTGGATGGAATACCATAAAAATGTACCATACTTTGTATCATATTACGTACCATGTAATCATGTAATCATGTACCATACTTTCGCTCAGGAGCTCATTTTGTACAAGTTATAAAATAAAAATAAATGAGTAAAAGACACTATTCAAAATCGGCATTTTTGGCCTTCCCCCGGGGAATCGTGTCATATTTTGGGGAGTGATAGAGGGTCATCTGAGAAGCCCGAAAATGGTCGGTTTTTTGTCCTAAACGGCGGGGAACAGGTGGGGGAGCGGGGGATCAAAGTCCTTTTGGAATGCTTGTAACTTTTGAACGGTACAAGTTATTGCAATTTTCTTTTTTGCGTTGGATTTAGCGTAAAAAAATTCTGTAATTCCAAACTACTGTAATACCAATACTGTACTACCAATACTGTATTTCCAAGTACTGTAGTTCCAAATTGCAAAATGTAGTCCAAATGTCACTTCCATTCCTCGTGGAATCAACACGTTTGCCTCGAATCGAGTGAAAATGTTTCGATCTACGAATCGTAGTCTCGTCAATGTGATTTTGTTTTGACGACTCAGAGACTCGCGTAGCAGTTCGAAGAGCACGAGAAAAAAGTGCGCGGATGAAAAACGGATGAGTCAACGGAAACAACAGCGAGTAGGCATCGAAGATAAATATATATTGGAAAAAAGAGGAATATTTGCGGGCAACGATCGGATCGGGGCACGAAACTAGGTTATCTAATTTTATCTCGCCTCAATTACCTAATAAGTCATCTGCTGCTGTAACAAGTGACGTATTACCATCTTCTGGGGTGTCCGTACTTTCCGATGTGTTCGACCTGTTTTTTTCTTTCTTTTTTTTAAGTTCCCTAGTTCGTCGCTTTATTTATTTACATGTTTTCGATGGCTTCCAGTATGAGCTCAGCATGAGAGTTACAAAGTTGCGAAACGTATTTTACCGCGTGCTCAACTTTTCATTAACAATTTCTCACGCAGAGTAGAGCACCAGACTCTGGACTGCATGCGTAAAAAATTAACCACTACACTACCGTGCTAAAGAAAAACGTCGTATAAGCCTCTAGATAGTGCCATATTTCCTTAAATAAAAAATGAACTTACTGGGAAAATTCTGAACATTTTTTCTCGAACCTTTCTGACGATTTTGTACACAATTTGACCTAATTCAACTGGCAATTTCAATGAAAAACAGGCGTATAATTGTCCACGAAAATAAACATCTTACTGGAGGAAATTTGGCAACTCTCTAATGTTCATATGGCGTTTTCTCTTGGCACGGCAGTACAGCACATGTGTCCTCGTAAAAATTGCGCGCAAAACACGTTGCATATATCAAAAACTTTTAAAATCACCTCATAACTTAGAGATAAACTTTCGTAAAGTTAACGTCATAAACAGTTATTTCAGACTTCCCGCGCGAAAAAATCATAGCTAGCTTACGTAAAATAAAATGTACTTCGATAAAATGTTTATCTTTAAGGCAAATTATGATTAAATTTCCTTTAAATTTGCAGAATCTTTAGGTAAAATCGCGAACGGAATTATCTGAAAAATTGGGAGGCAACATTTTATAAGTTTACCAGAAGATTCGTGTTTTATGGAAGGAAATTTGACAACACCTGATGGTTCGTACGACGTTTTTCCTTAGCTTGGCAGTATCGTGCCACTTTGTTACGTGCAGTTGGGCCACGTTTCTTAGCCTTTTTTCTTGTTTCCCTTAACAATAAACATCTTATCGGAGGAATTTGGCAACTCTCAAATGTTTTTACGGCGTTTTTCCTTAAAACGGAAGAACGGCCGTCGACATCAAGCCTTGTCACCCGGGGATCCCATCGCATCCCTGAGGACGCGTGCATCGAGGGAGTGAGGGATGTCCCCGTGGCTTTAATCATTCTTGGAAACAAGATTTGATTTTTGACACGAAATTTGCATATCGCGGCCGGAAATGGTTCCCCAATGAGTTAGGCTGGAAAATGGGCCGTTACCGACGACACGGTGCCGCGAAAGCTCTGTCGGCCCTTTCGTCTGCCTCTCGATAAATTTTGAGGAACAGGAAAAACATGGTATTGCTTTCAACTTTTCCTGCTTGACAGTTAAAAGTTTTGCAGACACGATGAACAGGACCGTATTAAGGGGGTGGTAACGTGGGCCGCGGCCCATGGCGGGAAAATTTGCAATTTTTTTATTTTAAATATAGGTATAAAAAAAATCAGATTCAGAGTAAAAAATTACAAACGAGAAAAGCGTCTTTCGGTGACACAAGGGTCGACCTTTAATTAATCGAGTGAAGAGAGAAACCAAACACCCAATTTGGTGTATGGAGCGACGCGGCGCAGAGAGCAATGATGATGAATAGGATTTGAGATGAATAGGAGAAGCCTTCAGCGCGGCGGTCAGCATGTAACACATATTAGCACCTGCAAGACTGCATGAATACTTCTCGCATTGCGTCAAAAATAGCGCGGTCACCGTGAAACGCATAGCGCCTACTAGACTTCATGAATACTTCACGCATTGCGTCGAACACAGTGCGTTCAGCAGCGGTCGGCGTGAAACGCATAGCGCCTACAAGACTGTAGGAATACTTCACGCATTGCGTCAAAAACAGTGTAGTCAGCGCGGCGCGGCGGCGGAGGTTAAAATTATTAAACCACATTTATGTTTGTTTTTGCATAATTTTTACGATCATTTCTTACAAATGGAAGGCCTTGTTCACACAGAGATAGGTTTACGGAACTTAACTTTCGCGGAAAGGTCCGTGAACTTTTGCTAATAGTGTTGACAGGGCTTTCTCTCAGTTTTGAAACACCCTATGGTAAAGGACTATAAACGCGTTGACACGGGTACGTCAAATAAGACCCGAGACCCATGGGAAGCGAGGGGGGGGGGG
>NW_017547118.1:3435202-3482902 GCF_001854935.1 Bemisia tabaci | reverse complement strand
GGGGGGGGGGGGGGGCGTCGTTCTCCGGTTTCCCCGGTCCCCGGGCCCGGATGTAAATTTCGACGACGCACAGTGGATCGAATCACTTACAGAGGTTGGACACGAAATTATCAACTAAAACTGCAAATTTTGACGTTTAATAGGTCCTATTTTAAATTTTAAGGGGTTGTTTTAGAAGAGAATTTCACGATAAAACCAATGAAACCACTTTTAGAACCTCAAAGTGTTGTATAAGCGGAGTTATAAGCGTTTAAAGTTTCCAAATTCTGTCCGACCTCGCCCGTCGACTCGGTCCTGTGTGCGACGTTGTTCGACGTGGTTTTTTACGGGACCCCTGCCAGGTGTCACTCCTCGACCTGAATATTCTATCGCGACGGGTGGATTTCGTTGAGATTTTTCCGCCGTTGACAGGAATAGTAAACGCCTTTCTTGCGGAGAGGGGGAGAGGGTGGGTTGTATTTCGTTACCTTTGATATTCTCGCCCGGAGGAATTACGAATGAGCGGGGTACGACTGTCTACGGAGACGCAGTATTCGGTGCAGCGCTTTTTTTGGAGTTTGGTCCAG
The DNA here is from genome assembly GCF_001854935.1 of Bemisia tabaci. NCBI lineage: Eukaryota > Metazoa > Arthropoda > Insecta > Hemiptera > Aleyrodidae > Bemisia > Bemisia tabaci. Next base: position 3,482,336 of record NW_017547118.1, on the reverse strand, counting down.
ATGAATTTTAACGGAAAACGCCAATGAAAAAAAAATGTTTTTAAATTTGCCTCCTTATAATAGGTTGTTCCTCGCAGGATTTTTAGCGCCGAGTTCGAAAATAACCTCAGTTTTTCTCTATCGTGCGCAGATTTTTCGGGAAATAGATTTTTCTCTGGAAAAGCTCTATTTTTAGGAAAAATTCCGATTTTGCTGGGAATATCGATCCGACCCAGCCGAACGGAGCTCTGTTTTAGACCCAGCGCTAAAAATCTGCCCAGGAACAATTAAGAGTTAGGAGACAGCCGTGTTGACCAGCGTTATTATAATTGATAGACAAAGCAATAGACTAGGAAGACTTAGGGAATATGGAGCATCCTATTGGCTGTCATAGATCAAGGGGGATCATGATGGACCAACTATAGGGTATCTCACGGGTTGGCAGTTGGCATTAGGTGATCTACTACTTGCCTCATTTGTCCATTCCAACCACCCACCTCCACCAAAAAGATAAAGCTTTATTTTCAGTGTGTTGTCTTCGTCTATAGCTTTGTCTGTCCATTTCAATACTCAGCCCGCTGAGGATTAAATGGATTGCATTTTGCAAAAAGGACCCAGAAGCATTGCAATGATGCTAAAATTGTGTAACTTTATCCTTTGCAATAAAATTACTGAAATCATAAAAAAGGATAAAATTTACGTGGTAATTATTGTCTTAAATTAACAGTTTTTAGCAAGAATAATAGAAACTCTTAATGGATAATCAGGCTTTTCCTCCAAGACAAAAACAGTTGCACAATCTTAGCAACATTGCAATGCTCCTGGTGCCTTTTTGCAAAATACAATCCAAATTATCCACGATTTGATTAATTTGTGTGCACGTGGAGACCGTAGAATTGCATTATTGTTGAAATTGTTTCGTTTTCGACCAAAGATAGTAAACGCTTTTCTTACACAGAGGTAAAATGGGTAAAGTGATCTTTTCGGTGGACCGAGAACTTCTTACACAGGGCCACCAATAAATTTCAGGACAAAATTCTACGATGCAACAAAATTATCAAACGCAAACCTATATTTTCCTTTGCATCGTCTACCGCAACGTCCTGCGGGAGCCGTTGACTGTTGCGCCCGCAATTTATGGGACGTGCAACAACCCCCCGCCCCCGTTCCTTGCTCCACCAACCATGCATGTTCCCTTCTTTGGGATGAGCTCTATCATCCATACATTTCCATTCCATTGGTGGCTCACTCAAAGATTGAGTTAGGTAACGATTTTGGCCCATGAATCTTTACTTAAACAGAGGATTAATCATCAATTTACCCCGGTCCGCGGAGTGTGTGCCGGCTTAATTGACGGTAAAACACTCCCGAGGTTCATGTCTCTCCCGAAGAGCTCGACTTACGATTATTCCAGGATTTATACTGCCATTTTTCTCCGCCAAAATGCAGGGATGCTGTGCGCTGCAGCCGGTTGCCGCGGGGTTTTATCGGAGCCACGCGTCGACATGAGGACAATTTATTCCGACGACCGAGCAATGAGAGAGGATATTTCAGAGATCTCATGCTTATGACCTCTTATAGTGTGAAAATCACTTCCACGATCACCACTATTATTCGTGTGAGCGATATTAAACGATCGGTTCGAAAACGACTGAACTTAGAAAACGGAAGAAAAGGAGCCGCTGTTTTCCCAGTAGGCGAATTTTTGCAAACAAAATGTCCTCCAGAAGATGATTCGATCTAATGCGTTGACAGCATTTCGTATCATATTTCTTAGTTTTTAATTAACCCTCTCAGGTGAATTAAAAAAAAGTGGTTGATTAACAGGAATTCAGATCCCCTTCAAATGAGTGTGTATGCAATTTGAGTTTCTCCGAAGTTCGAAAAGTCGTATCATGCGATTGGGCTCAATAATTTACCTTCGGCTAGTGTCAAACGTCTTGTAGTAAAATAAATCACCAATATGAGACTCAGGTACCTCTGTGATTTTAAATTATAGGAAAATATTTTCAATATAGCTTTAATATAGAGGTACAAGTTCTTCAACTAAAAGTAATAAAAGCTGTTTTTCTCAGTTTAGGGATTGTTCAAAAATACGTAACTTTGAAAATCGGATCTTTTTACCCTTGAAAAACTAGTGACACAATCTGCGCCACCCTAAAAATCTCGTAATTCTCAGTTCGCCCCCCTGAAACTGACATTTCTTGATGCTCTTCGGATCGAAAATTGCCACCTTGCGTTGTCTTCTCATCTTAGATTTTCGAAAAATTGACGGAACGCGCCCGTTCTGAGTCCTCCCATCCCCTCGTAAATTACCCGCAGCGCAGGATCAAACCCCTATTCTCCCTTGTGCGTTACATACATTATGAATGCCCCCTTTCCCCCCACGCGAAACCCTAACGATGTGGTGCACTGACAACCGCAGCTTCAGAATGCATGCGAGTGCATGTTTATCAGTTGACGTTCAGAATGACAGTTTTCAATTCGAGCACGTTCTTCTGATCGAGTCACGACTTGAATGCAATCTTGATTGGCACCAGCATTCTAAGTAAAAACGCCGTATGAACCTTCAGGCGTTGCCAAATTTCCTTTGATAATGCACGAATTTCCTGGTTAACTTATGAATATCTCCCTTCAAATTTTTCAGATAACTTTGTTCGCAATTTCACCTAAAGTCCCTGAAAATTTCAAGGAAAAATATCCATACCTTTCCTCAAAAATAAACATTAATCGAAGTAAATTTGGCAACCCTCGAATGTTCATACGGCGTTTTTCCTTAGTACGGCAGCATTGCCTTTTAAAGACTCGATCCGAACGGATATCGAGTCGGAGATGACACCGAGTGACAAATCGGTCTTGTTAAGAGTGTCTCGTTGTTTCCAGAGACAATTGGATTACATCTTTGCAATAAGGGGCCACTGTCTCTGGCTCTCCTATAAAATCACGTATCTGCATAGGGAAACCAATAGCTTGTATGCCGTTTCTAAAATGAGCCAGAAATAGTGGTTCCTTATTGCAAAATGCAATCCAATATATCTTAGAGGCCCCGTACTAACAATCCAAGCTATGTGGATTACACTTTGCAATAAGGAACCACTATTTCTGGCCCATTTTAGAAACAACGTAAAAGCCATTGGAATCCCTGTGCAGAAAGGTGCTTTTATGGAAGAGCCAGAGATAGTGGCTCCTTATTGCAAAATGTCATCCTCGTAATCTCATGTGGCAAAAGTTACATTCGGAGATCAACGCTGTTATTTGACTTCTGGTGATTGTTTAGCAACTTCATAGGTAGTGTACGGACATGTCAAAATATGGAGCTGTCAGACCCCAAAAGAGCAGACGACCTTATAAACAAAAAAAGGCCACTGTGAATCTCCAAATTCTATTATCAAACCAAGATGCCAAGAATGTTCATAAATGAGCGTTCGTCCGCAAAAATGAAGGAATTAATGCAAAAACTAAGTCAAATGCGTGCTTTACAAACGCCGCGGGTCGTAACAATTTTAATAAAAAATCAATCTTGATAATTTTTGTTCGTATGTCGTTACCAACTAAGAAGGTTAAGTAATGTTTTAATTGGCCTTTACTAGAGTACCTCAGTAGGGAGAGTTGCGGATATGTCAAAATATGGAGTTCTTAGGACTTAAAAGGGCCGGCAACCATCTAACACAAAAGTAGGTATCACCACATGCCAATCGTCATATTCAAATTTCAAACAAAAAGGCCGAAAATGTCCATGAATGAACGTTTCACCGTTAAAGTGGGTTTTATGAATTAACTAAGTCAAGTACGTGTTTTACAAATGACGAGTCGTGACAATTGCACGAATTGCACTTTAAAGTCAAATCGTTATCGGTGAGGCAACACCGACGCTTCGGTGGGTTCGTTTAAGGAAAGTTTTACTTTCGCGGTTAGTTCGATGCGGTGCTTGGAGCTCGGTGCTCGTCGGACAATGGACATTGACCCATATTCCGCCCCCTCCCCCCTCCCCCCTCCCTCCGTGTCGTGCCGAGCCGGCTGCAATGATCGCGAAACGACACCATCAAAATTCGCGACAACCGCCCGATTAGCGAATTTCTGCACGGAGAGCCGGTGTGTGCAGTTCCAGCGACGCGTGTGCGATCGCTTGCGCGCAGTTGCAATACTCGCGAGAAAATAGATTAAAGGTCGTTTGTTTCTGCTGTGATTGTAACAAATAAATAAAGAAAGAAATAAAAATAAAAAAAAATGGAAAAAAAAACTACTACAAAACGCCAGTGGGGTGCACTGAAAAAAAATATCGGTGTATTTACTAAGAAAAGGGTGAAATTACCAAGAATACAGGGTTCTATTTGATCCCAGTTTTTTTGGGTAAAATTACCATTTATGGAATTGGTAATTTTACCGAGAAATCTCGGTAAAATTATTGAACTTTCTCGGTAATTTTACTGGACCTTGGTAAAAACGTCAATATTTTTTATCGACTGTGGTAGAATTACCGAGAAAAAATGGCAAAGTTACTGGGAATTGATTACCAATAAAAGTGGTATTCTTACCTGAAAAAAAAACAGTAAAATTACCGGGTTTTAGGTAAGCTTATCAGTCTGTCTTGGTAAAATTACCAATAATTGGTAAAAAAGTGAGATGGTAAAGGTACCAACGGACCTTGGTAAAAACGCCGAGAATTTTTTTTTCAGTGTGGCTATGAAATTTGTTTGATGACAGGCTCGTGACAAGATGTACAATAATAACAATTTATACAGCGGGTAACAAGGCTGATACTTACATACACATAACACCAAATTTTTCCGGCTGAAAACTTATCCTTGATTTATCAGTTGGATAAAAACAGTACAACATTTTAAAAAACCTAGAGACTTAATACTTGGCTGTAAGTACCTTTCAAAGCGAGAAAAATTTTGTCATCACACAACGAAATGTTTTTACATAACAACATTTTTCTCGCTTTGAAAAGCACAGCAAAGTACAAAGTTTTTAGCTTTTTTTGAAAACATTTTACTGTTTTTATCCAACTGTGGAAGGCTGAGTTTTCAGCCAAACGATTTGGTGGTGCTTATGAGAAACTTAGCGTCGTTACCCGCTGTTTAAATTTGTATTATTGTCTATGAAATTTATAGACGAAGAACAAATGAAATGAACCTGTCGGTGGAGACGAGTGTGTGGAATGGGCCATAAAGAGGTGTGTAATATAGATTAACTGACATTAATCTACGAGGGATCCAATCCATAACAACCACCCATTTCAACTGATGGATCGCTTTATTATCTCTTTGTCATCTCTATTTTAGCTCTAATCATTTCAATAATCAGACCACTATTGTTTCATAAATTGATATTCCACACCATCTAATTGGTGATTTGCCCAAACTATATGTACTGCTATAACACTAACTATATACCTTGTGTGAAACCCAAATTTGTACTCCGTACAAATCTGCAAAATGTAAGTGTAATTTTTTTTTTCCTGCTTTACATCGTAAAAAATTGAATGAAAAAGCTTATATTTACACGCAAGAGCGGATTAGACTCTCCGAATGGTGTTTCAGCCGACGGTTGCCACGAAGTTAAGGCAGGCGTTGTCATGCAACTATTCGTGCTCGAGGGATGTTATTGTTGCCTATTCCACCAACTGAAGGCGATTTGTATTTTCCTAAGGTGGTATTCAAATTTCTCCTCGTTTTGAGCACCTCGTGTCCCCGTGTGCATCCTAGTCAGGGTTACCATAGTAACCCTGACATTACATCGTGCACGATATATCTTTTTCAACCTGCCTGAAAACAATATTTCTAATTATGTTCTTCTATCCATCTGGACCTCATTCCATATCAATCTTCAACCTCAATTCTAAGGGCTCTAGCAAAATGCGTTCGGAAAATCAGGGAAATGACAGGGAGATTCATGTTTCAAATTTTGTAGCTAACCTTGTGAAATGATCGATCGACCATCGAAACGTTCTCATAAGTGGTGAAAACCCACCTTACCAACAAAAACTGAACCTTTAAAAAAACAAGTTTTTATTGCCGTTACAGTCTCTCAATGTTTGCCTCGGGGATATTCTCCTCCTCCTTATTAGAGTCCCTTTATACTGAGATTCAAGGCAACACCCCTCATGGAGTCACAAACGGGAATAAAGATTACAGAGATTGAACGTTTTTCGTAATCTTTGATCGGCCCATTCTCGAATTCCTTTCTTCGCTCCTTCCCTCATTCTGTTTATTCCTTGCCGAACCCGTAATTCCCCGGTCCATTCCTGATTATAATCTTTGCAATCGGTGAAACTATAATCTTTATTCCCGTTTGTGACACTGTGAAGGCCTAAAATACGGGAACCAATCAGAAATGGATTCACATCGTCTTGACTCTCAGTATAAAGGGACTCTACTCCTCATCAGATGATAGCGGTTCGTACCCATGTGACGTCACGGTCAGAGTAGACGCTCGCTGGTAGGCGGCAACGTGGAGCTCGGATGGGGAGTCGCTGGGAGTTGATGACCAAGGTGAGTCATAGAGGGCAACAATTAACGGTGAGGATTGAGGTCAGTGTTATGCTCGGCTGTTATGTGTTCGCGCCCGCGTTCGACGCTGCGCGGGCAAGGAAGTCCCCGGCGCGTCGCGCCGGATTTCGTCACGAATTGATAGCGCCACTCCGAGCTCCGCTGCCAAGTGGGACAAGTGCGCGGCTTTGAACTTCCCGTCGTCGTCGAGCTGGGAAATCCTCGCTCGAAAAATCAACGCAGACAGTCGCACAGAATGGAGATGTTGCATGTGTGAGGGATTCGCCATTTGACTGTTGATTCTTACGTAAAAGTTCGCGAGAAACACGATGGTGCCACTGGTTTTCTCTTGGATCAACTCCCAAGCTCAAAAAAAGCTCTCAAGTTGAGGCCAAAATTGAGGGGATATCCCACCCTACACTGAGAAAAAGCTATGGTTTATAAACCTATTAGTGGTAAATATGGAACACCTATAATAGTAGTAAATAAACTAATGATTCTCGGTCTGTGAACCATACTAAGGTCTCTGTACCTAATTAAGGTACAGAGACCATAACTAAGGTATATGTGCTATTATTATNGAGAACTAACGAGCACACCCCATATTTCTCACTTCCACATAGGTCTGTTTGGTAGAACTACGTTCATTTGACTGTTGATTCTTACGTAAAAGTTCGCGAGAAACACGATGGTGCCACTGGTTTTCTCTTGGATCAACTCCCAAGCTCAAAAAAAGCTCTCAAGTTGAGGCCAAAATGGAGGGGATATCCCACCCTACCCTGAGAGTCCACCTCTACATCGAGACAAACTCTCCATGCAAAGACAGGGAGCAAATACATTAACAAGGCTGCCACTTTCTTTGGGGACTCCAAAAACTAGAAACACGGTAACCCTGCTAACGTATTTGCTCCCTATCTTTGCATGGAGAGTTTGTCTCGATGTAGAGGTGGACTCTCAGCGTAGCGCGGGATATCCCCTCCATTTTGGCCTCAACTTGAGAGCTTTTTTTGAGCTTGGGAGTTGATTTCAGAGAAAACCAGTGGCACTCTCGTGTTTCTCGCGAACTTTTACCTAAGAATCATAACCGTCGAATCGCAAATTCCTCACGCATGCAACATCTCCATTGAGGTGCATTCAACGATATAGAGATTGTAGATTGGTGGTGGCCTACGGATAAACGTGACACGTGACAGACATGGAGCGGTCATTCGATAGGCGGGTGGGGAGTGGGAATGGCCTATCGCTATCCTCGTCATGGCCTCAAATACATGGTATCTTACAGAAATTTTTACAATAAATTAGTTTCTAGATCGTCAGGTTTGGGTGTATTCTTTCAAAGTACCTGGATAGCGAAAGTACGGACACGTTTCATGGAGGGCAGGGCCCAAAAAAACCAACTCGCCAAAACACTCGGGACGTGGCGAGATTTTATCGACTGGCGTGCAAACCGTACGCCGTTTAGCAGTTTCACGGTAGGTAACTAACATAAACACAACTGGAGGGGGACACGAGGTGCTGAAAAGGAGGAGATTGAATACCATCCAAGAAAAAACAAAATGCCTTCAGTTGGTGGCATAGGCAACAATAATATCCCTCGAGCTCGAATAGTTGTATGTAGGCGCTGGCTCTCATGACAATCGTCGGCTGAAACACCATTTGGACGTATTTATGCGAAATGGAACTATGTGCAAGTGAAAAGATGGGGTGTGCTAGTTAGTTGAGGGCCGAAAGAATGAATGGGTATTTTCAAGCGCCAGTGACGTCAGCGGTGACGACCGGCCTCGACGCGGTCGTCGAGGCCCGTTAACTCATGAGCCCTGTCCACAACGCTCTTGTCGCATGCCTACGGCTCACGAGTTAGCGCTCAGTTCCTTTTGATTTAATGCAAAATACCGCTTTTCCATTTTCTCAAAAGGAACTATATCCACTTTTACATTGTTTCTTATGCAGCTTCCACGAGCACACCCCATCTTTCCGCTTGTACGTAGTCCCTTTTAGCATAAATACGTCCATTTGAAGGATCTAATTTACCTATTTTGCCAATAAGTAAGCAAAAAGCAGACAAATAATCAGGCGGAGTTTGACGTAGTTAGGCTAAACTAGCCCATTTTCCCCAGGTTCATACGCATCTAGGAGAGTATAAGGATCATGTTCCTACCACCGATGATCCTATAATCCATATGGGTTCGAGCACTTGTAAAACACAGGATTTATATTTTTCTCATTTCTTAATTATTGTATTTATAATAATTCGAATCATTTTCAAGGTAACCTGAAAATATTTAGTTTTCATGATCTGGATTTTACAGAAAATATGAATGTTTATGGATTTGAATGGTTAGACTAATTTTAAATATCCATTATTTTAGGATTTCCGAGTGATAAAAAGTCTCATGATTTTTTTTTTTTTTTTTTTTTTTTTTTAGTCGTAATTAGAGATTTTCTAGTGAGTTTTAAGGAGTCGGGGGTATAGAGGGACGTTTAACAATTTTGGAATTTTTGTAATTTTCTGCAAAATGAAAAACATTCTTGCAAGGAGATTCCCTGATCCATTTGCGTAAAAGGTGAAAAATGCAGTCTGCGAACAAGCGAACCAAGAAAGCTACATTACTCTGAAAACCCTTCGCGGCTTAAGTATAAAATGACAATGAATTACATTGTCATTTTATACTTGTTATAATTGGACAATATTTTGCAACTAGGAACTACAATTTCTGGCTCAGTTTAGAAACAATGTACGTACTATTAGTTTCCCTATGCAACTAAGTGTTTTTAAAGATGGGCCAGAATTTATAGTTCCTAATTGCAAAATATAGTGCAATTTGAGGAATATGCATGGAAAGCTAGAACTATTTTGATGATACACAACGTCAGTCATTCACATAAATATACATTCAATGGCTGTCAATACGGAAAAACATTTCCACGTTTTATTTTCAAAAAGTTAGTCTTTTCAGACCACTTCATGTGCTTCTCAGCACGTGTCAACTTCTAATGTATTGAAATTCGCTCATCCCTGCCAAAACACCTCATGCTAGAATGACAATGAGGGAGTTTTCCTCACGAGCAATGCACTCAAGGACGGCTCTAGTGTATACTTACTGTCGCAGTTTGGACACGAGCAATGCTTTCTTTTTTATTTTAAAGCAGTTCAACGGAATTTTTCAATCAATATCTTTCATTTCGCATAATAATCTAGCTGCAGCGTTGTGTGCGAGTTTTAAGGCTACGCTCAGACTTTTATTCAGAATAACCTACAAACGTATATACTAAATTCATGGGAATGGTTCGTATCAAGTTCCTTTTTTTGTTCATTCCATTGGGTGCAACGATGGGAAAACTATCCATGAGAAGCCGACCGAAAGACGAATCTCTCCTCATGAAGGTATGCGAAAACACACTACATCGTTCGAACATCCACTTATTCTACATAGTCAACCTAAGTCGAGACAAATGCTGCACCCAAACGATTCAGCACCTACACAACAACGAAATAACCACCGTGCAATATAATCTGGCTAACTTCAGCCTTCACGTGATCGATGATATTACCAAGAATGTAGTTGTTATCGTGAACGACTGCAGCGACGTGATTAATTTCATGTTAAGTTCAATGGCCGGTCATTGGGACTCTTATAAGCATGACCTTAACTATCCGATTTGTAAAAATTGCACGGGCACTAAGTCCAGATCAGTGTTCCCGAATATTTGCTTGGTTGATCTCAATTCCGGAATAACTACGCGAGATCGTAGCAGACCTTGCGATGCGACACTCAACGTGACAGCAGGCGATATCGAAGATGGGAGAGTCTTAAAGGGGGGGTTGCTTGCTTACACGAAACAAGCCTACAATAGATTTTGGAACGCGGACAATTTTTTCATATTCGTCGTATTGACCGAGCAACAACCCGGGAAACAGGAGAGTTGCAACCTTTACTTGACCTTCCGACTGATCTGGCGCATCTACAAGGGGCGGAAAACCGTCATCTGCTCCCTGCGCGAGTGCCTCTGGTACGACGCCTTTTTCAACAGAACGCACGTTTTCACAGGCTCGAGCGAGGAGGACTACTTCGATTTTTCGTGGCGGTTCATGAACCACAGGGCGGCGACATATCTCCTCGTCGAAACGCCCGGGAAATTGACCGATTTCGAGGATAACACAGGGTACTTGATCTGGCAAGCCGGTGTTTTCGACAGCCTCAACGCGTTCATGGATCTCCGCTCCGCAAATTACAAACTGCCGATAGGTCGATTTTTCTCCGATGACATCCAGACGGACAAAGAATTGATCGTGAAGTACGACCTGAGTTTACTCTTCGTCGACGCGACCCATCCTCATAGCTTGAGTAGCCGCGCAGACTTCGAGAACTACGACCAATCGACCGTCACCGAGTTCGGATCTTACTGCTTCTTCGTCCCTCGGAGGGGGTTCAAACCGCAATACTTGACGGTCTTCAAATGTTTCAGCCCGAAAGTCTGGGCGTGCTTCCTGATCACGGTAGTGACCTTCTCTCTCCTGCACCGCTATCACACCCGGTTTCAGTCGCAGCAATTCGCGCGTTTATACACGGAGGGTGAGCTTGTTCGATACGAGAGTTCATCAACCGTGCTTACCATCTACAGATACTTCCTATGCGTGTGTCAGCCACGCTTGCTCCTTGGCAAACTCGTGTCCGGGAAAATATTATTCTGCGTTTTCACGATGGCAGCGATTGTTCTGACCACGCTTCTGCAGAGCGGGATGGTAACCTTCCTGAACACGCGAATCCGTTACGCTGACATCGATTCGGTGCAACAGCTCCGGGAGTCGGACCTCCTGGTCCAGACGGTGAATCTGGATTCGGACAAGGTGTTTTTCGGTCGTGACGAACAGCTCGGTTGGGTTAAAGAGCGCCTCGTCGAGAGCTATCAGTTCAGTTCCGAGGTGTTTTCGAGTTGGGTTCATTACTGTAAGAACTTGACCAACTGTACCAGCGATGACGTCGAGGAACTTCAAATTTCGAGCGCTTCGGCCAGGCAAAACCTCGACTCGATCCTGACGTCGGACGCTTTCCTGGGGATGACTCCCGTCACTGCGAGACGGAATTGGGGTATACCGACGTACGATCAGATTTACGAGTATCACTGGAGGGGTGTATGGGTAGTTATCCTTTGATGTTCTTTACACCGAAGCACATGTTCGCGACTGATGAGTACAACAAGTTTGTGCTCCGGTTGGTTCAGGCTGGGCTTGTGGCTAGGTGGGCGGCGGAAATGGGGGATGTTTTCGAAGCCGTGCAAAGCAACCACTCACAGGCTGATGCAGTGGTTGTTCGGAGACCTTTTTCCATGCAGGATTTGCGGATTGCTTTCGTTTCTCTCGGGGCTGGGCTTCTTGTTAGCTTTGTCGTATTCTTGATTGAGCTTGCATGTCAGCTATGATTGTTCTGAATCAACGAGACTTTGAATATTAATCTATAATGAATAGCTATCTATCCTATTTTACCCCATCCATCCTATATTTTCCCTGTCAATCCTGCTTTATCCATCTTATTTCATAAATATATATCCCGTTTCACGCTGATTATTCTCATTTTCTTAAAGTTCCTCTCTTTTACCCCGGTTAATATCAATACATCCCATTTTTATCTGTGTTTATCTTGTTTAAATTCGAATGATGCATGAAAGATTACATTTAAATTTCCCGGGGATTTTTAATGACGTTTTATGATCGGATAATGAAAGGACCCATGATAATGCAACTCGACACGGACGTACACACAAAAAGCCCTTACACTGAAAACAAATTCTCGGCGTTTTTACCAAGGTCCGTTGGTACCTTTACCATCTCACTTTTTTTACCAATTATTGGTAATTTTACCAAGACAGACACGTAAACTTACCTAAAAACCGGTATTTTTACTGTTTTTTTCAGGTGAGAATACCACTTCTGTTGGTAATCAATTCCCGGTAACTTTGCCACTTTTGCCTTCTTTAAATATATTTAGATTTTAAAAATCGTTGCACGTATATTAAAACTAACGCCTCTCATCTAATAGCTGGCTGTTTATATTAGAATCTCTGTCGACGGCGTAAGTCCCCAATCACGTATCTCGTTTGCAGTGTTTGAAAATCTACGTTCCTATTTTATTTTTTTTTAAGGATGAAAAAATCGACATCATTCCTTGAAGTCTTCGCAGAACATTTTTCTCACGAAGGAGTAAAATCACAGCAGTTTCTAAGGATTGCCGTTGAAATGCTTTCCATTTTAAGAGGAAAATATGAAAGGAAGTCTGAAAAATCGCAAACCGAGATATGTGGTTACACTCGCTTTCCCAATAATGGAGATGTTGCATGTGTGAGGAATTTGCGATTTGACTGTTGATTCTCATGTAAAAGTTCGCGAGAAACACGATGGTGCCACTGGTTTTCTCTGAAATCAACTCCCAAGCTAAAAAAAAGCTTTCAAGTCGAGGCCAAAATGGAGGGGATATCCCACCCTACCCTGAGAGTCCACGTCTACATCAAGGCAAACTCTCCATGCAAAGATAGGGAGCAAATATATTAACAGGGCTGCCACTTTATTTGGGGACTCCCAAAATGAAAACACGGCAACCCTGCTAATGTATTCGCTCCCAATCTTTGCATGGAGAGTTCGTCTTGATGTAAAGGTGGACTCTCAGGATAGCGTGGGATATCCCCTCCGTTTTGCCTCAACTTAAGAGCTTTTTCCGAGCTTGGGAGTTGATTTCAGAGAAAACCAGTGGCACCCTCGTGTTTCTCGCGAACTTTTACAGAAGAATCAACAGTCAAATCGCAAATTCCTCACACATGCAACATCTCCATCATTGATAGCACGGCCATTCTTGCAAGTTTGTAACACCGTTTTTTCTCCATACGAATAAATCATAAAAAGTCGGTACCAGGTAGGACAGCTCAGTAAATTTTGTAAAACCAGTTGTCTCAGTAAATTTTGATTGTTTTAAGTGCGTATAATTTGGAGGGACGCGCTGTTACCAACTTGCAAGAATCGCGTACGCGCCTATGATATATTCTCTCTGGCCTTTAATACAAAAAAAAAAAAAAAAAAAAAAAAAAAAAAAAAAAAAAAAAAAAAAAAAAAAAAAAAAAAAAAAAAAAATATGTTAAAGACCTCAAACTAACGGTCCCATGAAGCGTATTTTTTTTCGGAACCACCATTATTTCGTCTAATGATGAGTGATGGCCGACGCTCAGAGCAATTTGTTTGACAAGTCAGTCCCTGTTGGATTAACTAACCCAGCAGACCGCTCAACACAACATTCATCAGTCATCATTAAGCGGAGATGAAGATACTGCCCTTTTGAAATGTAGATTCTTCGAAAGCGAGTGGCGTCACCTCCGTTCACGCTTGTTTTGGGAAGAAGAGAATTAATACTCGAAGGATTTGAGCACTATGATATACTTGTATGTCGCTGACCATTAGGTAAATCAGGCAGACTGTCCCATCTTTAGGCAAATAATCCATGGACCATAAAACAAGCACTGGAAATAAAAACACATTGGATCTAGAGTCCAGACTCTTGAAAACATCGACAAGAAAAATACTCTTGATTCAATCAGATTTAAGCTTAAATCAAGAACCAAGCCTCTTAATTTGAGCGGATTTCCTTTTGATTTAAGCTTAAATCTGCTTGAATCAAGAGTCCTTTTTCTTGTCAATGTTTTCAAGAGTCTGGACTCTAGATCCGATGCGTTTTTTTCCCCAGTGCGTTTGAAAATCAGCTCATGAACAGTAATATATTGACTAGTATATTTAACAATACATAAATGTAGCTGGGTGCAAAATGTGGCAACATTTGCATTTTTGCCTTTTAACTTTTGGGGTTTTTTTTTACAATTTTCTTACGGAGAACGTGGAGTTAGTCCGATGCCCCAACCCTCAATCTGGAGGACCAGAATTTGATTTCGGAGTTATTTCTCCTAGTCTTTCACGTCAGCTTAGAGCCCTGTCTACCCTACCTGATTGGTCCGCGGGTAACAAGTTACCTACCAATCATCTCTGCTGGGTATTTCCCCCATCTCCCATCCACTACAAGTGTTGGAAGAGTAACGTCTCTTTTTACTCCGCGTCGATCGATTCCCGAAAGTTCATAATTCCGCCGGGAAAAAATTAGTCCAGAGCATGGGAAGCATAGTTGTCAAATGGTGCTAAAAATCAGGACGCTTTCTGTTTGAAATTCGTGAAAATATCTTCATTTAATTACTGGATCTGGCAACTTCGATGGAAAGTTCGGGCGGCGCGCTGAACGTGACAAAAAAGTCACGGCTAAAAGGTAAAAACCACCACTCCACCACGGGGGTGGCGGTGGGGGGGGGCGAATGGGTGCCGCCGCCTGGGCGTTCGGGAAAGTTTCGAACCACCGGGAAGCTCCTTTCAATTTACTTAATCTAAGATGACGCGCTTTTCAGAACTCGCCTTCCCAGACCCGTGCTTTTAGCGGCTCCGGAATTTATTCCACGAAAACTGCTTCCGAGAAGTCATTTTTCACTTGTTGATGTTCACAGTCAGCCCGGGCCAACACTGCCGAGCTAAGGAAAAACGCCGTATGGGCCTTCAAACGTTGCCATATTTCTTTGAACAAAAATGTAATTAATTGAGAAAATGGAGATGTTGCATGTGTGAGGAATTTGTGATTTGACTGTTGATTCTTGTGTAAAAGTTCGCGAGAAACACGATGGTGCCACTGGTTTTCCCTGAAATCAACTCCCAAGCTCAAAAAAGCTCTCAAGTTGAGGCCAAAATGAAGGGGATATCCCACCCTACCGTGAGAGTCCACATCTACATCAAGAGAAACTCTCCATGCAAAGATAGGGAGCAAATACATTGACAGGGCTGCCACTTTATTTGGGGACTCTAAAACTGAAAACACGGCATCACCGCTAATGTATTTGCTCCCTATATTGCATGGAGAGTTTGTTTTGATGTAGAGATGGACTCTCAGGATAGCGTGGGATATTCCCTCCATTTTGGCCGCAACTTGAGAGCTTTTTTTGAGCTTGGGATATTTTTTCAGAGAAAACCATTGGCACCATCGTGTTTCTTGCGAACTTTTACATAAGAATCAATAGTCAAATCGCAAATCCCTAACACATGCAACATCTCCATTATGAACTTTTTTATCAACATTTTCAGACAATATTGCCGGCAATTTTATCCAAAATATCTGAAAATTTAGGAAATTGAAGGAAAAAGAAGGAAAATCGGCAACACCGATGGTATCTCACTTGATGCAAATAATAGCATTTCAGAGTGAGGCTCCTCGACACTTTAGTTTCGCGGCCTCAAAGGCATGCGGTGGTCAGTGATCACTGCGCTTTGTGTCGCGGGGTTTCTCCCCTTCCCTCCCGCATCCCTGCCGCAAGTTTTTCTAGCGAGGAAATATTGAATTACGAAGCGGTTCGGGCCCGGAAAAGCGGAAGGGCCCAAAGGAAAATGCTCGGAAAAAGGGGACGGAGAGTGGACCTTGCGAGGACACCCTAAGACCATGTCTCAACTGCCGTGCTAAAGGAAAAACGCCGTATGAACCTTCTGACGTTGCCGAATTTCCTTTGATAAATCACGAATTGTCTGAATATTTATAAACATTTTTCTTCCGATTTTTTAGAGAATTTTGTTCGTAATTAGACACAAATGATACAAAAATTTCAAGGAAAAATATTCATAACTTTTCTCAAAAATGAACATTTTATTGGAGGAAATTTGGCAACTCTTGATTGTGCATACGGTGTTCATCCTTAGCACAGCAGTCAAAGCAGCCGGGCAATTTTCAAGTGCAGTATCATTAGTCTACGTCAAGGCATCGTAAGGGTTCTATATATTCAGGAGGCTTCAATGCCTCCATAGGCAGCATTACGCCTGCATTCTATTTTTGGCGGGTGAGATCTAGAGTTCTATTATATTTTTCCAGCGACGGTCAGAATGAAGATAGTGGCTAACGCAGATGGTTATTAAAAAATTCCTGACGCCAAAAAGTCACACACGCAGAAACGTTTCATAAACAGCTCCTTTTGCTGGGAGGCAGCGTATTCTAAATTTGATCTAGGGGGGTAGGAGATCCTGAACATTGCATCCTAAATGGGACACTTTTAACGTATCGCAAGGATTTAACGGAATAACTTTAAAAATAGATCATTGCATTTGGATTAAAATGAGGTGTCTCCACCAAAACTTGAAAATACAAAAGAGAAAACAATTTCTTGGTTCGAAAATTGTAAGGTATCACGGAAAAAATTAAATTGCTGATTTAACAATTCAATTGCTAAAAAAAAGTGACTGCAATGTTTCAATGTAGATTTTACAACAAAAATTGCTACTTAAACCACCCCCGTGGTTAAATTAGCTTACAATAGTGGTTAGTGTAGCATTTTTTTGTTGTTAAATTTACGTTGAAACATTGCAGTCACTTTTTTAGCAACTGAATCGTTTAATCAGCAATTTAATTTTTTCGTGATATTTTATACCAACCTCAAAGTTTATCAAAATCATAAAATTAGTTATTTTTATTTTGTAGAGGCAATCATCATAATTCCACGCAATGGTCTAACTTCTGAATTATTCTGTGCTCCCTCCGCGGTGCTATATTAAGAATCTTCTTTAATTTCCCTCAATCACAAACATAAAGGCTGCCCCAAAAGTCCGTATCAGCCCTCAAATTTTTCCTTTAATTTATATCATGAGATGGAACTCAAACGTTTCGACGAAAGCACAGCTCACATCGACGAATAAACACCCTCAAAAATTGCCCGATGCCTTTCAAAAATGATGCTGCTCCATCTCTTTGCGCAAATATACAATTATTGTAATCATATTGTGCTGCCGTCCGAGGTATAAACGACGTATCTCCATCCGACACTTTTTCAATTTTTTTCTGAAAAATTGCTGTTTCACAGAAAACCTAACAAATATTCTTCTTTCATTTTTTCAATACTACTCCGCCACACTGTTAGGAACTAGAAATGAAAAAATGGAACCTCGTGGCAATGGATTTTTTTTTTCGCAACAGATCAGTACGTCTCGGAAAAATGGAAAAAATGTTGAGTGGAGTTACGGCGTTGTTGCTGTGGACGGCGCACAGTGGATGGAGTCAATTAAAGAGGTCGGACATGAAATTTTTGACTAAAACTACAAATTTTGATATTTATTCCGTCACATTTTATACTTCATGAGGTCCTTTCAGAAGAAAATTTTACGAGGAAACCAATGAAACCACTTTTAAAACCTCAAAGTTTTGTATAAAGTTTTGTATGAGCGTATCAAGTTTCCAAACTTTGTCCGACCTCTCCTATCGACTCGACCCACTGCGCGGCGGTGTGGGACTTGTCTATTGCTTCATTTTGCTCCCCACCAAGAAACATCATCCGCCGTCGATAGTTTTTACATCAAAGTGTCAGCAAGTTCTTAAAAAGAAATTTGCCGTTTCTTTCCCTCGAGTTAACGGTGGAGTAGCTGCTAATCCGGACTCGTTAAATATACCGCGGCTATCACTAAGCCCGCGCCATAAATATCACCTCTCAGTAGCTCAGTAGCCCCTCTCCCCGTCATCTCTTCTCTTGGGCGCTTTTTTGCACTTTTTGCGCTCACCCTCTAGAATTAATCACGCGAAAGTCGGGAATTGTATCAGCTTAAATTACTTAGAAGCGAAATATATTCTTCTGTCTTGGATGCGCCCTTTCTTAGCTTGCGGCGATGCTCCGTTAGAAAGAAACCGGGGGAAGAGGTGCGGTGATAAAGTGGAAGAAGTAAAGGAGGGGTGTAAGGGGGACTGGAAGAAAGTTTCTTCATTCTTACCTTTGGTCACTGGGACAGACCCAAAGAAAGTGAGAAATAAATATAGTCGTCTCTCTATAGGTGGTGGTAAAGTTTCAGCGGTGAAGTTGGCTAGTTTTCTAACATTCTTCCCTTAAAAATGCAGAATAGCAACAAATGCACCGAGTAGGAGAACAGTCATTCCAAAAAGCGATGATCGGACTTTGAAACCACCTGTTTCGATTTCAGTGTTTTCAAGTAGCTACTCTAATTTGATATTTTCAAATAAAAACGAGCCAACTTTATACTCATTGAAGTTTTCTCAGGATTGTCTTTAAAAAACAAAATCGCACCACAGAAATGTTTCATGGACTGTGTTGATTGGTTTTGGACCTATGAAATAAAATATGACGAGAAATCTGACAAATTCTGCATCAGATTACACAATTTCAAGTTCAACCATCAACAACTTCAAGTAATTAACCATAAATAAAAAACTGGGATCACGACGCATTTTGGGACTAAGAAATAGTCATGATGACAACTGGTCGCGCTTTCTTTTTTGAAGAAGGATGAAATAGAAAAAAAATATTTCGAATCTGAAATTAGGCGTTGAACGTTATATCTATAATTGAGTCTTGGTGGAATGATCGTGTAGCTCTCTTTTCTTGTAAAACTATGTCTAGCATACTCAACAGCGTAGTGATCTTAAAATTAGGAGATTCTACCTCTTGTCCGAGCTGACTAGTCCAAGAGATAGAATACCAATGAATTTCTCAAATCTATTACCCAGAAAATTATTTCTTCTTAGCTGAAAATCCAGAGTCACTTGAGATAGATATGGATGATATTCGATACGTCAAACAGGCGAGATTGTATCGATAGCGATTGGTTCAACGCGTGAACGTATCCTCAAAAGTCAATTGAGTAATGTGAGGGAACAGGTTTCTTATGATAGATTTTTGATTCTTAAGAGTATAAAATGGCAATAATATTGTTAGGAATTTTCTCATTTTCAATTTTTTCTACTAAAAATCATAAACTTTTTACTTGAGGTATGTTCCATTGTTTGGAACCAAACAATATAGCGAACCACTATCGAATACGATGTGGACCGCATTTTGCAGAAAGGAACCAGAAGCATTGCAATGATGCTAAGATTGTGCAAATTTATCCTTTGCAGTAAAATAACGAAAAATTACAAAATTTACATGGTAATTTTTGTCTCAAATTCACAGTTTTCAGCTAGTAAAATAGAAACTGTCAGTGTATAATCAGGTTTTTTTCCAAAACCGAAGAAGTTGCACAGTCTTAGCAACATTGCAATATTCGTGGTTCCTTGTTGCAAAGTGCAATCCATGTATTGACTTCAATCTCTATGAGTGGATATATATTTCAAAAATGGAATTAAGTCAGCTGTATTTGGAGAGAACATCGATTGAGTCTGAAAATTCTTTAACCTAAAATTGAAAATGCTTTTGACATTGAGCTTTCTCCTTCCACTCTCAATGGTTCGTAAGAATTCGAATGGGTTAATCGAGAGGTCGCAAACGCTCTATAATGGACCACTAGACAAGGTACGAATTTAAGCAATCTGGTACATGTTTCTAAACCAGAATTTCACGCAAAACACAATTTACGCAACGAAAATTACTGAAACCAACTCCTAACGAAGATATCAACGTTTTTATTTCACATTTGTTACGGGGAATTTGAACTGCCCGCTCACGAGAAACTCAAAGCTCTACGTGAGTCAAATCTCGCACTACAACGGTTTCATCAAGCTTCTCAATCAAGCAATGTTCATTTTCCACCATGTGTTGTTCAAACTATAAGCAATTTGCTATAACTGAGCCAAAGTGTCAAGATTGAGGTTGCCATTTTTTTTATGGCAGAGACAGTCATGATAACGTTTAGCGCGCGATGTGAATCGCGTAGAGCATTGAGTTTTCATGAGCGGGTGGTTTGAATTCACACACCAAGAATCATTAAATATCTTCAGAAGGAGATGATTTCGGTAATTTTCGTTGTACATATCGTGTTTTACGTGAAATTTTGGTTAAGAAACATGTATCAGAATGCTGAAATTCGTACCTTGTCTAGTGGTCCATTGAGCGTAATTTGAGGAAATCCCCGCGGAGCATTTCGAAAAAACCTCGCTGCGAAAAGAGGGAGCGCAAAAAACCTGAAACTTTTAATTAGTCGTCTCGTCCTCACTTCTCTTGTTACCTCCATTTTCCGATAGTAAGCCCTAGTTAACACTTCAGCTGAAAAGTGCGCGTTAGTCAAGCGCAACGTTACCAGATTGAGATAGGAACTGGATCCCATTTTGCAAAAAGGAACCAACACTGAAAAAAAAACACATGGATGTAGAGTCCAGACTCTTAAAAACATCGAAAAGAGAAAGTATTCTTGATTCAATCAGAATCTAGCTTAAATCAAGAACCAAGCCTCTTAATTTAAGCGGTACTCGTTTCGATTCACGCAAAAATCCGATTGAATCAAGAGTATTTTTTCTTGTCGATGTTTTCAAGAGTCTGGACTCTAGATCCAATGTCTTTTTTCTCTAGTGAAGAGCATTCCAATGATGCTCAGCTAGCGCAATTTTTCTTACCTAGTAAATATAAACTGATCATCTAAAAACTGCTAATGTTTACTCCTAGTAAACTATAAACTCAAGACGAGAATTACCTTCGTAAATTTAATTTTTCGCTCGATGTCAGTAATTTTATTTCAAAGAATGTAAGTTGCACAATCCTAGCAACATTATTATTAGGCTTCGGAATTTAAAATGTAAAAAAAGGCCTTCAGGTTGCTCTCTGTTAAATGCAGTTCCAAATTGTCTATACACCAGTAAACAATATGTTCTTTAAAAAAAAAAAAAAAAAAAAAAAAAAAAAAAAAAAAAAAAAAAAAAAAANAAAAAAAAAAAAAAAAAAAAAAAAAAAAAAAAAAAAAAAAAAAAAATCTTAACAACATTGGAATGCTCTTGCTTCCTGCCTCCTGCCTTGCCTTGTCCGAAGATCCAATAATTTTCCTGCTATGATACGTTGTTTCCAAAAAAAAATTAAAATGTCGTTTACGGCGTTTTGGCGTTGCACGGCAGTAGATTCCTTGGAAACTTCCCCGCGTCACTTCCTCTCAACGGAAAATACTTTTAATTGCTCACTAAATGGCAACGCTGGCCCAGAGTTTTAATGGCGCAACTGCTAACTCTTGTAAATCTCCGATCGTGCCGAAGCTCCGTCGTTGCAAAGGCGGGAATCGGAAATTTTCGAGGTTTTAATTAATTAGGTTACTTTGCCGGGGCCTTGCACATGCTCCGGGTTAATTCCCTGGTCCCCGGTTCCTTAGTCCCTGGGGGGGCGGCCGGATTAGCGTTGCTCTTGCACTCGGTACTTTAGGCTACATCCTTGCATGAAAATTAGCGTCCGGCTTCTTCGGGTCGAGAACGTGCCCTCGGAATGCGGAAGGGATGATTTATTTAGTCCTAGGCTTCGTCGCGAGAGAGGCGACGAAATTACACGCGTCTCTTGCATTTACTTGAAATTGCAGAAATTGCCTTGAATTTCTGCTTTGCTCTTTTACTTATCGCTTTTCTCTTCTTTGTTTTCTTCCTCTTCATGTTTTCTTCCTCCTTGTTTCAGAAATTCCCATCTATTTCTTGTTCTTTTACTTATCGCCCTCTTCTTCCTCTTCGTCTTCTCCCTCTTTACATTTTCTTTTCTCCTCTTTTCTCCTCTTTTCTCCTCTTTTCTCCTATTTTCTCCTCTTTTCTCCTCTTTTCTCCTCTTTTCTCCTATTTTCTCCTCTTTTCTCCTCTTTTCTCCTATTTTCTCCTCTTTTCTCCTATTTTCTCCTATTTTCTCCTCTTTTCTCCTCTTTTCTTCTCTTTTCTCCACTTTTCTCCTATTTTCTCCTCTTCTCTTTTCTCCTCTTTTCTCCTCTTTTCCCCTCAAATTCCTCCTAAATTCACCGCAAACGGTACCGAAATCAACACAAAATTTGTGTTGGTTTCTGTTCACTTCCTGTATTAACCAAAAGTAACACAAATATTTTTATCAGTACAGTTGCCTCGCAGTCAATTATATCAAACGTATATAACTGACGATTTTGACTATACTTGTTTTTCCGTTTAAGTCTTTGTGATTAGAACGTGTATGTAGTACATTTTTTTAGCCCCGTTTTCAAAGAAGGAAAAATGGAGAGGCAAGAGGGCTTCAGCAGATTATACCGTGTCTCGGTGAGCTGTGGCCTAGAGATCATTATATTTCCGAGAGAGAACCCGCAGTAATACATTTTGTGTGTTTTTGGTCGTTGGCATTTTTAAGGGCTCGTCTCTTTGCCCGTCAGTTTTTGACACGTAGAGTGGCTTGCGCCTGACCCTCGATAACCTCAACTTAAGAGCCTCCTAAGTCTCATAAATCCAAGTTCACATATCGCGTCCGTCCGACTTCCCGCTCTGGTTGTCTTATCATGGCTACTCGGATGCCAACTCATTCTTCAAAATAATGGAGCTCATGTATTGTACGTTTCAGAATTTTGCGATTTAAGTACAGATTCATAAGTAAAATTTCGCGAGAAACACGATTGTGCGACTGGTTCTGAATCTCTAAAATCAACTCTAAAGCTCAAAAAAATCTCTGAAAGTTGAGGCCGGGCTTTACACTTTATCGCCTGGCTGTTGCTTTTTCGCCATCGGCTATAAGAGGCTATAAGAAATTGTGTAGAAATTCGTGTACTTTGTAAATCCTCAAGTTTGTACGGAATCACCATATTATTTACAAAACGCCCATTATATTTTCCTTTAATACAGATTTGTTTTCATCAATTAAAATGAGAATAATCCATACAGAGTGTGCAAACATTTCAAAGTCATGAGTTGAACAACGCTGACTCCACAAGATTAAATATTGGAGCCTAACACAAAGCAGAGCGGCGGCGCACTGGCGCCTACAAACCTAACAGGGATACTTCACGCATTGCGCAATGCGTGAAGTATCCCTGTTAGGTTTGTAGGCGCCAATGCGCGTTCCGCGCTGGCTGCCCGACCGCCGCGCCGCAGCGTACCATGGCGCTTGAAGCAACTATTTCACACCAGAGGTATTGCACATTATCGTACGAAATTGAAGGCGTTCCAACATATTAGGAATGGCAGGCATCCTTCAAAAGCACGGAGCTTTCCTCGCAAAATAAATCAAAATACTACGGCCGAAAAAGAGAGTGGTAGTCCAAAAACTCACTAAATCCTAGCATCCGTAATTAGTAACGTTTAGCATGCACTTTATCGTCAGGTTGTTGCTTAATCGCCATCGGCTATAAAAGGCTATAAGAAATTGTGTTGCCGGCTATAGAGGCTATTGGAAATCTTACAGTCGGCTGTAGGTCTATGGTATTATGGAACACAGATTCTACTGTCAATTTTTATCAGGGGAACAAGAGGTATCAAATCAAAGAAGAAGAAAAAAAGTTGGATTCACATTAAATAGAGAAGTTGCAGGTGTCTTAAATTTGGTGGATTTCATCTTTAAAATGATACTCCTAAGAAAACTGAGTACGAGGATATCTTTGGTTTCTAAATTGGACAATTATTTGAGGAATTATGACAAAATAACCTAATCTGCTAAAATACATGTGTTAAAGTGGAAAATGCTGCCAGCTGACGTCACAAGGCGGCAAATTTTCTAACTTTTAAATCCATTTTTCTCCGATTCCCTACGTTAGAAAAAAATTAAAAAACATACTGCGAGCTCAGCTCATTGAGCACTCTCAGATGAAGCGATAAAATTTTTGTGCGCTGAAAAAAAACTCTTGGTGTTTTTACCAAGGTCCGTTGGTACCTTTACCATCTCACTTTTTTTACCAATTATTGGTAATTTTACGAAGACATACTGGTAAGCTTACCTAAAAACCGGTATTTTTACTGTTTTTTTCTCAGGTAAGAATACCACTTTTATTGGTAATCGATTCCCGGTAACTTTGCCATTTTATATCGGTAATTCTACCACAGTCGATAAAAATATAGGCGTTTTTACCGGGGTCTAGGAAAATTACCAATTCCATAAATGGTAATATTACCAAGAAAAAACTGAGATCAAAAATAACCCTGAATTCTTAGTAATTTTACCCTTTTCTTAGTAAATACACCGAGATTCTTTTTTCAGTGTGTGCAAATTCTTCATTCGAGGTAACTAGATGTCTTTCTAGTATCACCATCGAATTGTAAAAACTTATGAGTTATACTCATCTCAAGAAAGAAAAGCTAATTAAAGGGGGCCGTTATGAAAAGTAGAGTCTCCGGCTGAGTTTCCTGCTTTTCAACCTAAAATACGGCAACGCCTCGGGAGACGGAGGGTCAGTGTTTCTAAGCGCGGTCACCGGTCGGACGCTGGAGAGCCTCTCGAGATAAAATTTATGAGCCGCTTTGACGCGATTGTCGCGCGGGTAATGAATGGGCCTGGCCCGTCGTCCCCGGAATTCGGATTTCGGATTCGGCCACAAGTACTCCCTTCCGAGGACGCTGTGCTGCTGGCAACTAAACTAATCAACCCTCCTGTGTTACCGCGCCTAAGAGAGCAGTCACCGCCAAATTTTCGAAATTGCGTTTATTTCAATATAAATCCCTTAAAAAATGAATAATAAATAACCCCCCTTGAAATTCCCCCTCCCTCCTTAAAATTCTTCTAAGACAAAATATAATTCCCCCTATCAGCCCCCCTTTTCCCCTATTACCCGATTTCCCCTTTAAATATAAATCCCTTAAAAATAAATAATAAATAACCCCCCTTAAAATTATACTAATAAAAAATATAATTCCCCCCTATCAGCCCCCCCATTCCCCTATTTCCTTTTTCAATATAAATCCCTTAAAAAATAAATAATAAATAACCGCCTTAAAATTCCCCCTTCCCCCTTAAAATTTCCCTTATAAGAGGAAAATTTCCCTTGAAATCAAACCAACTAACTTACTAATCCAATTTTAACAAAAAAATTCCTCACAGGGACCGTCCAAGTCTGTAGCGTTTCTTGAAAGTTGACGACACTGTTTTTCCTCCATTCAAATGTATGTAAACTAATCGATTCTTGGCGAGGCAGCTTCTCACACCTATCGATATTTTTAATGGTTTTAAATTGAGGGAAAACAATGTTAGCAACTTTTATGAATCGCTACTGGTGCAAATATTGCGTATGATCGATTCGTTCCGGTGAATCTTGCTGGAACAATGGACCACTAGACAAGGTACGAATTTCAGCATTCTGATACATGTTACTTCACCAAAATTTCACGTTAAACACGATGCGCACAATGAAAATTACCCAAATCAACTCCTTCCGAAGATATTTAATGATTCTTGGTGCGTGAATTGAAACCACCCGCTCATGAAAACTCGATGCTGTATGTGATTCACATCCTTATCATGAACGTCTCTGCGATAAAAAAAAATCTGGCAACTTCAAACTTGACACCTTGGCTCAGCTACAGTAAACTACTTATAGTTTCAAAAACACGTGGTGGGAAATGAATATTGCTTGATTAAGAAGCTTGCTGAAACCGTTGTAGTGCGCGATTTGACTCACGTAGAGCTTTGAGTTTCTTGTGAGCGGGCATTTCAAATTCCTATAACAAATGTGAAATAAAATTGTGAATATCTCCGCCAGAAGTTGATTTCGGTAATTTTCTTTGCACGAATCGTGTTCTGCGTGAAATTCTGGTTGAGATACATGTATCAGAATGCTTTAATTCGCACCTTGTCTAGTAGTCCATTACATTTAAAAAAATGGTAAATAAACTGTCTTTTGTCATACATTTGTATGTAAGATTCTAAAAAGTTGTGCGGGATGTTTTACGCACTGAAAAACAATTCTCGGCGTTTTTACCACGATCCCTTGGTACCTTTACCATCTCAATTTTTTTACCAATTATTGGTAATTTTACCAAGACAGACAGCTAAACTTACCTAAAAACCAGTATTTTTACTGATTTAATCACGTAAGAATACCACTTTCGTTGGTAATCAATTCCCGGTAACTTTGCCATTTTATCTGGGTAATTCTACCACAGTCGATAAAAAATATTGGCCTTTTTACCAAGGTTCCGTAAAATTACCGAGAAAGTTCAATAATTTTACCGAGATTTCTCGGTAAAATTACCAATTCCATAAATGGTAATTTTACCAAGAAAAAACGAGGATCAAATAGAACCCTATTCTTGGTAATTTTACCCTTTTCTTAGTAAATACACCGATTTTTTTTTTCAGTGCGGGCAACACCACCGAGATGAAAAATCCTAATTACCTCAGGAACAGAGGTTCTGACTAGTGCTTCGGAACAGCCCGATATAAGCACGTACGTGCGGTTAAAATACATTGCAGTTCATGTAAAACACCGTCAATGTCTGTCAGCTGTGCAAAGGTTTGCCTCGGAGCGTCCGTGAAAAGTTCCCCTCCCAAATCCCTGTAATAACCGCGATGGCACGTTCCTTTGACTACTCATTGGCGGGCGGAAATTAGGGATTGCAGTTACGTTTTTATCGCTGTCAAATCGTCGCAATGCTGAAAAGAGAGCGTACCCCTAATTCGTACGTCTTCCGTGCTAAGTAGAAACACCGTATAAGCATTCGAATCTTGCCAAATTTCTTCTTTGAAAATATGGTTTTTTTAAAAGAAAGTTATGAATATCGACGGAGTAAGTCGACAATCACATAAATCGTTTGCGGTGTCTGAAAATCTCCGCCTCTATGTAATTTTTTTATAGGAGAACAAATTGGCATCATTTCTTGAAGTTTACGCAGAATTTTCTTCGCACAGAGAAGAAAAATCACGGCAGTTTTAAAGAATTGCTGTTGAGTAGTTTTCCGTTTAAAAAATAAAGTATGACAGGAAGTCTGCGACGTCGCAAACCGAGTTATGTGATTGCAGACTTACACCGTCGATATGCTTCCTTGTTTTCAGACCTTTTTGATCAAATTACGGATGAAATCCTCTGAAAATTTGAAAAAGAAGTATTCACAAATTTTCCGGAATATTTGTGTTTTGCACCGAAAAAAAAAGAGGTAGGGGTTATGTCCGAACTGTTGGATGATATGGACATTTCCAATTAATTGTGGTATTACCCCAATTACCTTTCACAGGTTGGCGACAGAGGGTGGAGGAGGTGATCAGAAGGTGCCAATCGCACCGATTGGGCGTCGCAGAGCGGGAGGCGACGCTATAAAAGCGGCTTTATGTATGTATTATCCCAATTAACTGTGATACTATCCCAATAAATTGGGCACCTAACCTAAATGTTGCGGTACTACCACAACTTGAGTTGCGATACTACCAAAATTAATTGGAAATGTCCATATCATCCAACTAATTGGGGTAGTGCCACAATTTTAAGGGATAACCCCTGACGCTTTTTTATCCGTGTGCAAGGAGGGAAATTTGCAATTCTTGATGGCTCTTACGGCTTTTTTAATTAGCATGGCAAACATAAGCCGTAGAGAACGTACGTATATGGACCAATGGCATCATGTTAAATTAAAGTCACGCTCCGATGTCCTTTTGGAGCTACAAAACGGTGGAAAGGTGAGAAATCAAATGAGCAAGCGGGGAATTTTTTTACTGGAATAGGAAGATTTGTGGTATAAAGAGCGGCACTGCACTCAGATTACATCATGTGCGGGATTTTGAGCCAAAGGGGCTTAAGAGAATATGAGCGTTGTAAAATTTAACTCAAACCTTTATCAGTCAAACTCAAGGACCCCGCATTTAACTTCGAATCGCATATTTCCCTGTAAAAACTGTTCTTGCAAATTTTCGTGGTTACTTTTTTCGTATTATGAAAATCTGTTTAATGGGATTTTTAAGAAATTCTTTGAATATATTGTTCCCTTATCTTCAAAACCAATTAAAGAAAACTCGTTTTAACGTTAAAAAAAGGTTTCCGTAACAACTGCAATAATAAATCCCTCTGACTAATTTGAATTCATGGGTTGGCTGTCCATTGGGGCCCTGAAAGCTCCATGCCCTAACCTCATTTTTTTTATTCTTGTTTATTTTGTAACTTAAGAATCTTCCGCCATCTATGGACATGCATTTTTTACATAGAAATCACTTTATTGTCAGTAGACATCAGGGAGATTTTAGCACATCCATGATCCGGCTTTCAAATTTTCAGGGATAACTTCAAAATTTCCGACAAATCCGCATTCTCCCCAGAGACAAATTCTCCCCATCAAGGTACAATACTAGAAACAAGGCAACAGGGTGGGACGAGGTGTCGTGCCGGTTGCATATCTGCGGTATCGCGGCGCTCGATGAGTTGCGGTTTGCCACCTCCCGAGTTGAAGGCGCGGGGAGGCGAGCTCGGGCCGTATTAGCGTGACGGGCAATGACTAATGCCAAGAGCGTGTGTGTCGAGCACCCCGAATGTTGAGTCCCGCTTTCGCCCCGAAATATGAATTATGCCAATATTGAACCCACCGGGCCGTGGCAAATTGGGGAGTTCGGTCAGGTCGCCCCCCCCCTTTCCTCGCCATCTCTCCGCGGTGTAAACTCATTCCAGAGCGGTTCAGTAAGTGTCCGAGCCCCGTTAAATATTCGCTCGCGATGATGGAGGGCTTTTGAGCTTCCCCTTTCGTGTTTTGCATGAACGACGCGGAGCGCCTTCGAACTCGAGTGTATGCAGCCCCCCGGCAGCCGTGTGTTGGTGGTTGACGAGCTGATTGAAATTTACGGGGCGAGTTAAGGGCACGGTGTCTAGAACCTTGAAGTACCATAACTCATTACTCTGATCACAATGTTCCCTAAGATATTTTTTTGACTTAAGGTGATTCGATGGACGCCATATTTTGTGTCAGAACGGCATGCAATATATCGCATCAATGGGCCTGTTGCATACAAGAGATACAGCCGCGCGAATAGACTTTTTAGAGGTTAAATGATACGAAAATTACGATGGTCACATTAAAAAAGTCTGAAATACACTCCTTACTGCGCAATTTGCGTTGTTAGGAACGCGCTTTTTCAAATTTCCCGCGTCTGGGGGCAGTTTTCTAATCACCAAAAACGAGCAAACGGCGGGCTCGGTGATTTCCGGAAGATGCCGAGTCGTTGTTGTTGTTGTCGTTATTTTTTCCTTCAGTTTGTTTACAAACCCAACGTGATCCCTTATAGTGGTCCATATACGCTTTATGCGGTAACCAAATCGATCAACTTTTAAATATCCAGCGCAATCCTTCTGCATTTCATTTCACGATATGACGAGCTCCGATTTTTAGGTTATGTTGTCAGTTTTAGTTGACCGG
Source organism: Bemisia tabaci (assembly GCF_001854935.1). Lineage (NCBI taxonomy): Eukaryota > Metazoa > Arthropoda > Insecta > Hemiptera > Aleyrodidae > Bemisia > Bemisia tabaci. The sequence goes on along the minus strand of NW_017547118.1, from coordinate 3,452,806 downwards.
AAATAGCCGCGAGTTGCCGTTAATTGTTTCCGTTAGAAAACTGCCCCCAGACGCGGGAAATTTGAAAAAGCGCGTTCCTAACAACGCAAATTGCGCAGTAAGGAGTGTATTTCAGACTTTTATTATGTGACCATCGTAATTTTCGTGTCATTCAACCACTAAAAAGTCTATTCGCACGGCTGTATCTCTTGCATGCAACAGGCCCATTGGTTCCATTTTTTCAGCTACTCGTCAACTTAAACACGAAATTCATAAAATTTCAGACTACTGCAAATTCTCTTTTTTAAAGATTAATTTTCCTCCACGATACTTAGACTCGTTCCCTATGTGGTGTTTCATTTTCCCTTTTATGACGCAGTGTCTAAGGTTTTCAAACCTTCCTTTATCACACTGTAAACTACATAGAGCTACCCTGAGGGATAGAGCTGACTGAGGATCAACTATAAAATCGGCGCTCGGTCCATTTGAACAATTATTTTTGCAGCATTTATTTTTATTACTCTGAGTGCAGATAGAGAACCTTCGTCTTACTGTTCCTGAATCCTCGCACACAAAAGCTGCCCATAACTTCATCCGTCCCGCTTTCACACAGGAGGAAAGTTCAGATGTAATGTGGGATTTTTAAAAGCTAATATCTTAATTAATGCGAAATATAGAAGTTTCAAAGGAGTTTGAAAGTTACTACAGTACGAAAGGATCTAGAGAAGTACATTTTTAGGAGAACAGTATAACTATATTAGCATATAAAATGTTTTAAGTTTAGAATTTAGATAAATAGTTTATTAATTCTACATTTAGTAATTATTCTAGTAGTTCTAGTAGTATTTAGTAGTTCTTCTCGTAAAATTTCCTTCAAATGCATCTCGTTAACATTTTTTGACTAATTGAAAATCAAAACCCACAGTTGTTTTGGTCAATTTCATGTTCTATTTCTCCCCTGAAAATTTGCACTGTATGCTACCAAGCTATGCAACTATGCGTGCTACTGTATGCAACAAAAAATACTACTCCCCAAGTAGCATTTCTCAACGGAAAAATCGCTATACATTGTGATTTTCGCTGTACACAGAATCGCTATACATAGCGATTTTATCGGCGATAAAATCGCTAGGATCATCAACATCTGAGCGATTATCTTCGATCTTGTTGCAATAAAATCGCAATTTTATCGCCCGGGAATTCATCGCGATATTTTCGAAATAAAAATCACGATAAATGGCGATTTAAGGTGATTCGATGGACGCCATATTTTGTATCAGAACGGCATGCGATATATCGCATCAATTGGTTCCATTTTTTCAGCTACTCGTCATTTTTCTCCAATGTTGAGATCGCAATGCAGTTGTCAGTCAGGAGACTTAAGCACTCGCCAATTTCAACAAAGAAATTCAACGTAATAAAGGCGTGGTCTTTTCAGAGAGAAAATATCGCATTCGATACTGATATCGAAACTGCACTCGAATGCGATATTTTCTCTTTTAAAAAACCACGCCTTTATTACGTTGAATTTCTTTGTTGAAATTGGAGAGTGCTTAAGTCTCCTGACAACAGCATTGCGATCTCAAAATTAGAGAAAAATGACGAGTAGGTGAAAAAATGGAACCAATTGATGTGATACATCGCATGCCGTTCTGACACAAAATATGGCGTCCATCGAATCACCGTAATCTCGATTTTATCGACGAAAATTGATCACGATTTTATCGAACCAAAACTTGCGATATGTAGCGATTTAATCGCCATTTATCGCAATTTTTAATGTGACAGTATCTCGATAGATTGCCACCGATTCAATCGTGATAACCAACCGATGAATTCACTATTTATCGCGATCATTGCTACTTGTTTTGGGTCCACTGTGCGCGGGAAGCTATGGCCACCCTCTCTCGCACCCGCACGTATGCGGAAAAAGATTTTCTCTGAATCCACTCCTCCGTCCGTTCGGGTCCTGCTATCTCTGAGAACTCCCGGGCAGGGTCCCGAGTTTTCATCTTCGTCTAGCGTGGAGTTAATTACTTGATTTGTTGTATCCCTGTCGAGATTATTTCGCTGAGTCCCGCTCGCGTCAGCCGAGCCGTAAACGAGACGCGAAATAAACTCGAGCGAAAACTGCATACGACGTCTCAAATCCGGGTTGCTAGATCGCCCACCCTCAAAATGCCCACATCTGCTGTCCTGAGGAAAAATGCCGGATGAGACCTCTGTAACTCTCTTTCAGAATAAGGATACTAAAACATGAAAGATCGAAAAATTTGGAATTGCTCTGAAAGAGACACTTATAAATGGACTGCATTTTGCAATTTGGAAGTATAAATTCTAGCCCGGTTTAAAAAGAACGTATGTGCTATTAGTTTCCCTATGCACATAAGTGTTTTCCCAGAAGAGCAAGAATTTATAGTTCCAAATTGTCCTAGGTTAAAATTTCTAAAGCAGCAGCCCGTGACAATGGTGAAATCAAAAACATAGGTGAAAAATGGGGAACAAGGCTAAAAATTACGCATAAAAATCCGAGACGTTTCGGTTCAAAACTGCGCCATTTTCAGTCGGAAGAATAAAAATATGAAAATAAAAATAAAATATCAAAAATATGAAAAAATATAAGGAATATAACAATAGAAATATAAAATATATTTGTATATTAATATAATTTATATAAAAATATAAACTGTCTTATGTACACAAGTAAAGAATTCATGGAATGACCTACCAAAACCTTATAAGCAAACCTCTTTTGAAATATGATTCATTTTTATTTACACTTTTCTTCAAGTTATGTATAGTGTAAATATTATGTATTTACAATGTAAATAGTACGCGTACCTAGCCTCAAAAAGGCTCCTGTATAAATAAAACAATTTTAATTTCAACATTCGAAAGCTCTGGCGTGATAGCGAAGAGAGCAGTATCATCAGTTGGTTATCACCTGTTAAATGTAGTTTATTCCTTTATACCAATCCTTTAAAAATAGTTATCGTTTCACAAGACATATTTTAAAGATCAACGATGCTTTCTGAACTTTTAAAAACATATTTTCACGCACCTTGTGCAACTTGGCCGAGGCGAGAGGTTTTTTCTTATTTATTTTTCTTTGACCCCGGTGTAATATCTTAAATCGTATTGAAGTTTGCGCGGGCTGAAACAAGGAGATCGGTTGAAACTTTTATATCGTGCGACTCATCTTCCTTGGTCCGAACTAAACTACGACCACGTCAACTCCTCGTATATCGGACCGAAAGTTTTCGAGATGAATCTGAGGACTTCGGCGATGAGTCAATCCCGCAATTTTCTCGAACCGCTGCGTCCGGTTTGTCGGCGCTCGCATCAAATCAAGGAAGACATTCGCCTCATCCATCCAATATCCAGCAATTTCAGATAGTAGTTTACAATGTACTCGATGGATGCTCTCTGATTGGAGTGGGTGGGATTGCAACGGGTCAAAGTCCGAGCGCGCAACGCGGATTTTCAGCTTTGGCGCGATACATTCTGGGTAAGATTGATAGATTTCTAATGAAGCTCAGCGGATTAAAAGGGCAACTCATCACTGAAAATGAGAGTAAGATGCCTCTCAAACCTAGTTGAATCAGTGAGTTCGAAAACACACCAACTCGGAAAAAAAAAATTGTTCAGGAAACACCTAAAACTGCGTAGCGGGCGAAAAAGTTGGTTTAAGAAAAACCTTTTTGGTGTCAAAGGACAAGTACTTAGTGACTTTGTAAATCACCAAGTTGAAATCGATACGCCATGTTTGATGACAGAGAATTAAGCGTTTAAAAATTTCCGAGTTGGTGTGTTTTCATTCCCACCGACTCTCAGATACTGATTTTTCATAGTCAACCCTGAAAAATTTATATTTTTCAACCTGAATAACTCTTGAATATTTATATAACTTGTTGGTACAAGGTATACTGAACCGAAAAAAGAAAACCGCAAAATCAGATGGTCACCCGTTTCCCTTGAAATGGCCAAAAATTGGTATTTCCAAAGAAATACTTCGATTTTTCCCTTTTCCTGTCGCTGTTTCGAGCACTTCCGATTGCAATTTTGAAACCTTTTGCGTGCAGATGCATCAATCCACAAGTGTTACTAAATCGTAAAAAAGTGAAAATCGAAAAAAAAATCCGAGTTGGTGTGTTTTCGAACTCACTGATTCAGTTAACCAAACAGGAGAATGAGTTTTGAGTTGTTTAATGTTAACCCTCTTGTTAGATCAAATGGTTGTTTCGCATTTTTTTTAGTTTTCTATGTTTCGCACGACAAATCGTTTTCAGATTTACGTTGCTTTTATCTGAAACGTTTAATATTGTTGCATTGGACCTTTTTTGGATGGCACAATAAATGCGGCCGGGCCGAAACCCATTTTCAAAATTATCAATACAGGATTTAACGTGAATTCTTATTTTTCGATCCATAATTTGCGAATTTTCAAAAAAGTAGGGTGTCGGGGGGACCGTCAAAGTTCAATGTTTGTCTTTTTTTTTAATTATTTGAATGCAGCTCAGACACAACCATTTACGGGTAATGTTATAGCTCAGTATCGTCAAAAATGGTCTTGTGCCCTTTCAGTACTAAATACTTTAACTATATGAACTGTGAAGGCGTTATTTTGAAAGTATTAAAAGTCCAATCTTTAATTCAATCGCTAAGAGACACTCATTCCAAAAATAGTCTTTTTTTAAAATGTTTAAAGATTGTCGAAAAAGTTGCTCTATACTAACCATTAACGTCGATAAATCGACATCGGTTAAAAACTTGAAACATATTTCATAACTTCGTCATTATGCGTTTGTAAAATAAATCAATTAAAACAAGAAATTAACATGAAGGCCCTACAATCATGGTTAATATACTTGAACGCCCCATAAACCGCTCCTATTCATTATTCTATCTCTAAAACCGAAAATCAAGCAGAGGTAATTTTCGGTGAAAGTGTGGAAAACTAGGGCAGACTGCGAAGCAAACGTTTCCCATTTCTGTGAAATTACACCTTAAGGAAAAACGCCGTATGAGTCTTTACACGTTGCAAAATTTTCTTCAATAAATTGCGAATTTGCTGGAAAACTTTTGGATATTTTTCTCCCATTTTTTCGCAGAATTTCAGTCGCAGTTTAATTTACAAAATCTGAAAATTTAAAGGAAATATATTCTTAACTCTCCTTTCAAATTTACATTTTATCACGCGGAAAAAATTAAATTGCTGATCTAACAATTCAATTACTAAAAAAAGTGACTGCAATATTTCAACGTAGATTTCACAACACAAAAATGCTACTTTAACCACCCATGTGGTTAAATTAGCTTACAATAGTGGTTAAAGTAGCATTTTTGTGTTGTGAAATCTACGTTGAAAGCAGGGTTCGAAACTCACAGGCGCCAACGCGCCAAATGCGCCTAAAAAATCGGTCATGGCGCCTAAAAAATGAAGACTCTGCGCCAAAATGGCCCCTAAAAGTTGCCCCCTAAAAATTTGGATTTTCATAAGAAGTCACATAAAGAAAGAAAAACAAATGTATTTGAATTGGAAAAAGCTCAGAACTGTCAGGACTTCAAGTGAAAGCTTTGTTTTTACGATTTCATTCTTAGTGCCCTTGTTTTCTCCACGAAAATGTCTTGCGTCTAACTTTTCACTAAATGCCCTGTAATATGTAGGCAAAAAGTCAATTGGGCCCCTAAAAAATCTTCGATGGTGCCTAAAAATCGGGCTTGATGCGTGACATGGCTCCTAAAACTCGAAGGTGAGTTTCGAACACTGGTTGAAAGATTGAAGTCACTTTTTTTAGCAATTTAATTGTTAAATCAGCAATTGAATTTTTTCCGTGCAGAGGAAAATTGGCAACTCTCGATTGTTCATACGGCGTTTTTCAGTAGCACGGTAGAGTATGAATGAATCGCGGCGTATTTTATCCATGTTTGGCAACATCGGACAAGTTGCCCGCCATAAAGAGACCACCGCCAATGGAGACGTGCAAACAGACGCACACTCCGTCACCGACGAAGAAACGCGTATCCAACACGGACTCCGCATCGGAGTTAAGCGGTTTCACAGCCGTAGACGCAGAACAGGTGTGCGTAATAAGCCCGGAAGCCTCGTTTTCGTGGCTAATAGGGGCAATAAATTCCGGTATTTTATTTCCATCTTTGACAGGTCCGGCCGGCGTCCCCGCGAGGGCCGTTGGCGGTTCCTCCGGGGGAACAACGGGGATTCGGGTCGCGCTGGGGAGTGGAGGTCGGAAATTCGGCAACACCGCGCCTAATGACTGCTTAAAACCGGCAGATTTTCGGCTTATGACGATAAATCCGTTTGATGGAGCGGATTACGGCCGCGTGTGCTCCGAGTGAGGAGGAGGCTGTGCCGATAAAAACAACTGAGGGGCAGCGCGTGAGCTGCCTGGAATTATCGCTGCTGGAAAAGGAGTTTTTTTGCGAAAGCGGGAAAAATTGTCAAGCTTATTTAAGGACATACTCATTGTCTAATTTTGGGAACGCGGTCATAAATTACGTAACGCACTGGGGGTGGGATAGGGCAGCCGTGATAGCAGAGAGGGCAGTACGTGCAAAAATTAAGTTTTGCAGGGTTGCCACAGTCTGGGAAAACCGGGAAATATCAGGGGAAATGACGAAAATGGCGAAAATGTCAAGGGAAATTTGTTGAATCACTTGCTTTCTAGAATGGGTTTGAGATTTTGAACAAGAAATTTTTCCTGAAAACTATTTTCAATCACGCCTTTATAACCATCCGTCACTGCTTTGTGCTTTAAATAGTAGTTCAATGGAGATGTTGAATGTGTGAGGAATTTGCGATTTGACTATTGATTCTCATGTAAAAGTTCGCGAGAAACACGATAGTGCCACTGTTTTTCCCTGAAATCAACTCCTAAGCTCAAAAAAAGCTCTCAAAGTTGAAGCAAAATGGTGGGGATATCCTTCGCTATCCTGAGAGTCCGCCTCTACATCAAGAGAACTCTCCATGCAAAGATAGGGTGCAAATACATTGACAGAGCTGCCACTTTATTTTGGGAATCTAAAACTAAACAAGCGGGAAAGCTCTAATACGTGGGTATTAGAGAAGCGCTCAGCGGTGAGCGCAATTTTAATGAGTCCCAGATTTAATTTACTACCTATTAACTGAGTATGTTAAAATTTGCAATAATTAAAACATCTAAAATTGTGCTTCCTCCCCCCCCCCCGAAAAAAAATCCAAGATCCATAAGAAAAATAATGATCCATTACTTAAGTACCGAAATATTAATACANAAAGTGGCCATTCTGCCAATGTATATGCTCCCTATCTTTGCATGGAGAGTTTGTCTTGATGTAGAGGTGGACTCTCAAGATAGCGTGGGGTACCCCCTCCATTTTGCCTCAACTTTGAGAGCTTCTTTGAGCTTGGGAGTTGATTTCAGGGAAAACCAGTGGCTCTATCGCGTTTCTCGCGAACTTTTACACAAGAATTAGTAGTCAAAATGCAAATTCCTCACACATGCAACATCCTAATTGATTTATCGCAAAACACGCCACACCACTGCAAAGAATGTCGGTTACTTTTTCGCACTGTGCATGCGAAGAGTGAAGGATAGAGGCACCCCACCTTTCACTTTAAAGGTAATCAAAAAGAGGGACTAAATTTTTCTCTCTCCTCCACTCATGAAAGGAGCGGCATCGATGGCTCTTTCCAGATGAGTGAGCACGGTGTCCCCGGCCGATGCGAGTCTGCCCCCGAAGCTCGAATTTTCCTGAGGCACGAATCGTATTACATCGTCGCTCGGCTAAAAAAAGAGCGTAACTGCACACTTACATGAGCCCAGGATAGCATTAAATCGTATGAATGATACGGTCCATCGCGCAATGTAGTTCCGTCTTTATGTCGAGAAGGCGACAACATGACCTACCTCCACGAAACGCCCGCGTAAATATTCACTTGCGCCGACCGACGCGACGCTGCTGTTTTACGGGGGAAGGTCGTAACTTCATAATGGATTGAGCCTCGAAGCGCATAGATGCAAGTGCAATCCGCGGCTCACGTTCGAATAGTCAGTGGTCTTTTTATGACACGAAGGGACGGCCGGAACGCGCGACTTGAATATGAAAGAAGCTGGGTGGATCTGGTCCGCGTACCGCAAATTGCTTAATTCCTAATTTGAAGGCGTAACGTGGAGAGTGTCATTACCGAGCGCTGGACGCGATCTCTCCAACATTGGACCTCTCTGAAACGCTGAGCTGGAGTTTTTTTTTTTTTTTTTTTTTTTGCCGGAGATAGTGCACTTGTAGGCTGGTATTTGATCCTTCCTTTCGTGACAGCTCTTGAGCATGAAAATTAAAGTCGCGCTTTAAATACCTAAACGTAGGATAAAAGGAGAGAAACATAAGAAAAAAATAAAGAATTTAAAGAAAGGAAGAAGACCTTAAATAAAATTTAAGGATGTTAACGAATGAATAACGCGAAGAAAAATTGTAACTACACGACTGCTAAAAACTTCATGAGAAATGGTCAACCAATATTTGAAACCAGCCACCATTTATTTCATTCTCACGGAAAAAAAACACATTGGATCTAGAGTCCAGACTCTTGAAAACATCGACAAGAAAAAATACTCTTGATTCAATCAAATGTTTGCTTACATCAAAAGGAAATCCGCTCAAATTAAGAGGCTTGGTTCTTGATTTAAGCAAAAATCCGATTGAATCATGAGTATTTTTTCTTGTCCATGTTTTTAAGAGTCTGGAATCTAGATACAATGTGTTTCTTTTCCAGTGCAAGAAACTACGTAGTAGTTATGAAATTTACACATTTTTGACCCAGCAGAAATCTAATTACCTTCCAACTCCCTCAATCCTTTGAAAGTATTATTTTTATTTTTTAATAATTTCAAAGGATTGAGTTTGAGGTTTAACTTGATCGATCATTTGTAAGCATTCCATTTTTTGGGTTTGGAAATTGTAATGCTCTAGATCGCAAATATTTAGTACAGAAAAAGAGATCAGTCAATTCAGTCAGAGCCTCGAGGCGAACAGCCAGACATAACTCAAGACATAAAATAAAAGCTGACTCAATGAAAGCAAAGCCATCACTTTTTATTTTTATTTCATTTTTATTTTATCCTCTTCCTTTTCCGGCCGTCAACGAGCTGTACTTTTGCGACGTTCCCAGCCTTTCACGAAAGTTCTCATTTCAGTTTCGTTATTTTTTTGCGCATCAGTTCAATCCTCAGTTTTAAGACGCTTAAGACAATAAATTAAGAGCCGATTTTCAACGGTGAAACTGCCAAACTACCAGTAGCGTGGCGTGCTTTGCGATATATCGATTTTTCTGTCATTTAAACCTATGGTAAAGAATCAATTATGAAGGTGTTCGCTGCGAACACCCTGTTTATCGATAATTTTCGATAGGTTTAAATGGCCGTTCAATCGATATATCGCAAAGCGCGCGACGCCACTGCAAACCACGTGTCTCGTTTTCGATGTTTAAAAATCTCCATTCCCAATTTATTTTTTCACAGGTGAATAAATCATTATCATCTCCTGAAGTTTCTTACAGAATTTTCTAGGCACGGAGAAGAGATAGCATGGAAGTTTTTAAACATTGACGGTCAGTAATTTTCCATGTTAAAAATAAAGTACGGCAGGAAGTCTGCAATGTCACCAGCTAAGATACGTGGTTTAGGAGTTTCACCATTGGCATGGCAATGAAAATATTGGATGAGAAGCTTTCCGATAAGTTTTGTATAATAAATTATTCCACGTAACTTTCATGAAACTGTAGTTGAATTATATGATATAAGGTGTCTTCATGGACTCCTTTGACCCTCTCTTTTGAATTAGGTAAAACAGGCTTGACCACCACCCCTTCTCATTATTTCAGAAGAACGGAACAAATCTGGAAATCTGGAAAGCGGCAGAACTATTTCCGCATATGAGAATTTTATTTTAAAAGAAAAATGAAAACAAGTGGAGACTTTGTTAACATTGAACTAAAACGCCACTCTTCATGTTTCGTTAAACCAATGAAAGTAAGCTTAGATCTATCTCCTCCGAAATGGTTGAGTCACACCTGAACGGAATCTTGTAAGAAAAATTACAATCATTTTTAAAAAACCGGCAACGTTTTAAATTCCTCTCGCCCCATTCGCAATAGTTTGACGGATTTCGTCTCGCTCATAGGCTCATAAACTACGGTAACGACACCTCGCAAAACCATCGGGGCTCCCATTTGAGAGTCATTAAAGTTGCTGCTCACCCTGTTGAGTTCTTGAGTACTCCGTCAATTTTTTTTAAAAGCTGTAAAGTTTCGGAAGTTAGGATGGTTTTTACGCTGACCGTCAGAACGACATCTCTAAGGATTTAGTGCAAAATATAGACGGAAACTGAAGAACTTGTGATGTTCCCTCGAGGATCTTATCATTCCTACCGACCGAAGTTATTATTTTTGCTTTATGAAGTCATACAATGGGCCTGTTGCAAACTTCTTCTAGAGCAAAAATAAGAGTTGTGTCTTATAGAAAATGGCTCAAAAATCACGGTGAGCGTATCAAAAAAGTCTGAAATGCACTCTTAACTTCACAATCGGCGTGAGAAATTCACAGTTTCACGTTTTCCTCGCGTTGATAAAGATCCTGTCTTGATAGCGTCGGTTGTATTGAGTATTGCAAAACATTCTAATATGCAAGGGTTGAATGCATGAATGGAACGACTCCTCAAACGAAATGTTCACCTATGTCGTAGTATCGTTTTCGAAGCGGGAAGCTCAGAAAAACGTAAATTTCTTACGCAGACTCTGAAGTCAGGAGTGGTTTTTAGACTTTGCCGATGCGCTCATCGTGAGTTTTGAGCCAATTTCTATAAGAGACAACGCTTATTTTTGCTCTAGCAAAAGTTTGCAACAGGCCCATTAATGGGGAAATGAAAATGGAAGCTAACAGTGTGAGAAAATGCAGGTGCACCCTACACTGTGTTATTTAAAATACTTATGCGCAGTATTTTTTCCGAGCAAAAACTCAACAGGTCACTAACGGCCTTTAGGTATGGAAACCGTGTTTATTCATACTACCGTTTCTTCCTCATTGATTTCACCAATCAACCGTGAGTTGCATTTCCAACCTGTTGCCATTCGCCCTTGCGAATCCCTCTCGTAAATCCCGCTAGGTGATAGGACAAAATGTCCAAAAATAAATGTCCAGAGTAAAAATATGGCCAATTTGAAAAAAGTCCATGTCCAGTGCGGGTTTCATTTCATTTTGCATTTATTTATTCCTCTGTATCGCTGAGAGTTAATTTCTGATTTATATCGAAAACCTAAATTTTGATCATTGGGTTATTTCATTCACTTCAGAAAATATTCAATTTTTCTATTGCCTTAGGCGCAACGGAATGGCGTTATCCCTTCACTTCCCCAATTCCAACCCTTCTCCTCCAAAATCGTTATCCCGGGATCTTCCCGCTCAAGTTCGGTGGTGCAACTCCTATCCACAGATCTGATCGCATGGCATCGCTGCCTTTAGCTGGCATAATATATGCATCCTGTGTATTGTTTGTGATGAATCGATTTACAGCGGAAAGCACGTCTGTCAAATCGGAAGGAAAATAGTCAGATTTTAAATGACAGCCGAACGCAATGAACGGACCAAAACAGTAAATATGGCAACCGTGTGGTAGGTTGATAGGGTTTAAAGCATTAATGCTCCCATCCCTTCGTTTCCGGGGATTCCGCATCACGCGCCCTAGGAATCCAGCCAGACAAAGACACCGCACGAAGTGGATACGAGTGTAAAATCAACTATGTCAAGTGTAAACTTAATAAAGATGTGGGGGTTTTTGCTAAACATCGTGGTTAACGTACGAAATTTGAATTTTTTTCATAAAATCGCATGAAAACAAGGTAGCAACGAAATTTCCCAGTTTGTTAGGAGTTAAACGTAAAATTTTGTCTGAAAAGAAGTAATATTCTGGTTGGATATGAACTGGAGTTACAAGCGATTTCGCCGTAGTATAATGTTCAGAATCAACTAAAATTAAGGAAAACAAGCAGTGAACTCCAACACAATGTGTTGATAAGGCGCGTCATTAACTCACACATATCAACCCCTTTAGTTTTTATTTACAGAGATTTCAAAATAGGCAAGTAGCACAACAAGAGAATTCATACGATCCAACTCTTCGACGACGCACTTTGACGAGACCGTGTATTGTGAATGTAGAAAGCCATTCGAACGAGTTTAAGTTTTTTGATCTGCCCCCAGCAATATCTTTTCAGATTCTTAAAGAAAAGTGCTACGGAATAATTTAAGCGAAGAAAGGAAAAATTCTGTCAAACTCCTGAAAGATACAGTCGATTTAAAGGTATTTTTAGGGCTAAAGTATCCAAATCACCGGTACCTATTATAAATCCCAATGTATTATTGAAAAGAAATTGACTCGATGTAAATGTAATTGCATTAAATATGTCTTGATTTTGTTATTTTAAACGTATTTCCATGCAAAGAAGTTCAACCATGTCCATGCTTTATTCATTCATGAATTGCAAGTAAGCAATCTACATCCCGAAAATCTACCGATTTGCCGTAAAAAATTGCAGAAACTTGATATACCAGGTCGATGCACTCACTCGTTGAATTTACCAACCAATTTCGTGGGTGCAAATATATAAAAATCAATATGCTATAGTCATTTTGGGTGCATTTATTTTTCATGAAACAATAATAATTTCAATCCCGAAAAACCATCAATTTTCCGTATAAAATCGAAAAAATCGAGATGTGTCAACTCCCTGACGTGAAAATTAACTTCTACGTGTAAAAATATTTACACATGGATATGCTGAACAGAAACCATGTGTGGACACAGTTAGGATACGTAGCCCCAGAATACTTTTAAAGCGCCTTTACTTTCCAGAATCTTGACGGAATTTGTTTTTGGCTTAAACGACTCAAGAGACACTGTAGTTAAAAAATATAAAGAATTTTCGATTTTGACACAAAAAAAAATGTTCGTTCAGGCACACCTTGTATTGTATGGTGTATTGCGCTGGTATTCAATCCTTGCCCTCAGATCAAAATTCTTACAAGGAAGCCCCTTGCAAAAGGCGAATTTTTTGTAATTTCTCCCAATTTCTTCTCCGTTATATAGTTGACCTGCTTGCCAAATTCTAAAGGTCAATTATATTTAATTGTAATTTATACATTTCTTTTTTCCCCTTCATTTTATTTTTTGTTTGGAGAAGTTTTGTTGATTTCTTCGGATTTCGAATACTGTAACTTCTCTTCTATTCGGCCGCTTTTTATGAATGAGACCTCTTTCAATTCGTCTTTGAACGAAGAGTAAGGAAAAAATTGCTAAGTACTCGCGAAACAATTTTTTCGAAAATTTGATGGATCCCAGCGTGACGGTGAAATGGGTAATCGAGTGAAAGTAATTAGGTCTGACTGTGACGAGGACCGCGAGGGTCGCCTTTTGTTCTTCAGCTGGGAAGCGACGCGGCGAACTGAGGCAGGACCGGGACACTACCTGGGTTTTGTGCCTGCCTGTGCACTGTTTTGGCCTGATAGGGGAGTGAATTTCTGTATGGGCCACGGTTAGCACATGGTCTAATGAGTCTCGAGGCTCATCACAGATTGCACTTACCACTATCCTGCTGGCCCCGGCTATCAGAGCAAGGGGTACCAAATTTTGAAAATCATAACATCGTTGTGGAGATCTGTCAAAGCAACGTTTTAAACGAAACGAAGAAGTGAAATTCTCATTCAACGAGTGCCGACCTGATCAGCCATCCTCGAATCAGTTCGCTTGCTTCTGCTTATATATGCATATTTTAAATCAGCGCGTCGCATTCTAAGGTTTTTTTAAAAAAAACCAAGTAACGCAGACTCTTGGTATTCATTACACATAAACTAGAGAGCCCCAGAATGAGAAACAACTTTAAATCATAATTATTGACGGATAAATAAACTTTTTACACGCTTTGGAAAATCTCAGAAGTTCGCGGTAGTCACTTTTCGGTAAGGAACTAAGGGACTCGGTTATTGTATCGAGTGGGGGGTCGAAACGATCGCAAAGGCGGTATACTACGTATACGCGCCAAAAACAAACAATAATTATAATAAGTATTAAACAAGGGAAAAAACGCGAGAAAATATGTAACTCCACATAAGTTTTTTTTGCCAAGCACGGGATGATTTTATAATCACTTTTTTAGCTGTTGTCCTTCTGGGGCACTCCTATCGATGGTTCAAGTCAAAAAATGTGCGGCTTCATTTTAACGTTTAAAAATATCCATGCCTCATTTTTAGTGACGTTAACTTTAAACTCTTCTATCACACTTACATGTACAACATTTTCTATAGCTTATTTTTTGGGAATCTGGCAACTTTTTCCGCTGATAGCTCAAATCACCCTGGTAAAAATTGGCGATAAAAGCTGCGTTTCAAAATACCATAGGAATTCTTATAGCCGGCTAAAGAAGGTTACAGAAAATCATATAGCTGGTTGTGGACTGCGGAGAAAATCATACGGCTGGGCAAACGAAGCGACAAAAAATTATACAGCCGGGCTTTACACTTTATCGCCTGGCTGTTGCTTTTTCGCCATCGATTATAAACGGCCATAAGAAATTGTGTAGAAATTCGTGTGCTTTGGAAATCATTAAATTTGACACGGAGCCACCATAATATTTAAAACACACGTTATATTTTCCTCTAATACATATTTTTTTTCATCAATTAAAACGAGAATAATCCATACAGCATGTACAAACATTTCAAAATCATTAGTTGAATAATGCTGACTCCGCCAGATTAAATATTAGAGCCTAACACAAAGCGGAGCGGCGACGCACTAGCGCCTACAAACCTAACAGGGATACTTCACGCATTGCGCAACGCGTGAAGTATCCCTGTTAGGTTTGTAGGCGCCAATGCGCGTTTTGCGCTGGCTGCCCGCCTGCCGCACCGCAGCGTGGCACGGCGCTTGAAGCAACTATTTCACACCAGAGGTATTGCACAGTATCATACGAAACTGAAGGCGCTCTAATATATTAGGAATGGCAGGCATCTATCAAAAGTACGGAGCTTTCCTCGCAAAATAAATCAAGATACCACGGCCCAAAAAGAGGTCAGTGGTCCAAAAACTCACTAAGTCCTAGCATCCAGCAGTAACGTTTAGCATACACTTTATCGCATGGCTGTGAGTTGCTTAATCGCCATTGGCTATTAAAAGCTATAAAAAATTGTGTTGCCGGGTATAGAAGCTATTGAAAATCTTACAGCCGGCCGTAGGTCTATGGTATTTTGGAACATAGATTCTACTCCCAATTTTTACCAGGGCAAGTTTTCCGACCCACATCAACCGAAAAACCCATTACCAATACCTTTTTTTTCCCCGTGACTGAGGCCCCTTTTTCTGCGGATTGACACATAAGACAAACTTACTATTGGAACGCATTAAGCAAAATCAGTTGTGTAAAATAATTATGTATAGCCTACCAACATGTTTCATCATCTTAAATATTTTAACCGGATATCAGGCATTCTTAACTACATGAATTGTAGATTATTAAAACATTAATCTTCTGAAAAAAAATATATACGTTTTCCTACAAGTTTCACTAATAAATACTTGTATTTTGTTTACAGATCGCAGTGTAAAGAGTGGAATCCAACTCTGTCTAAAATTTATACATGGGCCAGAAACATCTATTTACCGAACCCACGCCCTCTTCCGCGTCACAAGATATTTCATTCCCGGATCAAAATGTCTTGACCATCGGATCGCACGAACGATAGTCCAACCACATCATCAAACCCTCACTATGAGGTGTGGCGCGTGCAGTGAGCATCGAATCTTGCCCAATCAAACCGAGTTCGATCAAACCATGTTCCATCAAACCGCAATCCACCAAACCGGCGCGTGAATCGCTCGTGGTATTTATACGCGTTAGAAATCAACCCGAGTTTGATCAAACCGCGTTCCGTCAAACCGGCATCCGAATGTCTCGCGTGTGTTAGTAAACTCAGCTATGTTCGAGTGTGCGTCGAACGGTACAGTCCGGGCATCCCCGGTCAAAGACGGCGTGCGGACGTTCACGCATATGCTGGCAGCCGTCGTCATCAAACTGATTTGCTCAAACCCGCTCGGCGGTATAGGTCTTAGTTTGAAGAATGTCTGGTGGCGCGTCCGGTACAAAGCGCCATCGTCATGTGACGGAGTGAAAAATCCGAGTGAAAGTTCCGTGTGTGCGTCGTTCTCCACCGCATCGGCCTTCCTGTGCGTCACGTATCCAAGTTTCGTTGCTCAGTGTGTCACGTTTCTCTCTCTCGCCGTAACGTATTTCCGAGTTTTTACGTTCCCAGATCTCTCAAATCATTTCCACCACCTCGTGAATAAGGAATCCTTAGCTAGTAGTTTGTCGCTCGTGCATATCGTGGCCGCAGCCTTGACGCGGTTTCACGTTTGTGTCGTGCGTGACGTCACGTGTCACGTTTCTAACCTCATGTCCGTCACGCATCGGTTCCTACGCTTCATGGCGGCGTTGGACAGTTGTCTGCGGAGGGTGGTCTGCCGGCGGAGTTTTGTGATACTGCTCCTTTGCGCGAACCTGGGGCTCGTCGCGGAGGGTCGCCTAGGGTCCAAGAGGGACCTGACGAAGAAGGAAGTGCAGATTGTTCTGATAGCCCCAGCGGACCCAAAGCTCCTGAAAGACGAGGGGCTGGAGCCGTTGCCAGCCATATCGCCAGCTGTCCAGCTGGCAGTCAAGAACATTTCGGACCCACAGACCGGACTCCTGCCCGGGTGGAATATCAGCGTCATCGAAAAGGACTCACAGTGCTCCTCCGCCTGGGGACCTATCGCCGCTTTTGAGTACCATCAAACTGCAGGTAAAATCCTTTTATAATATAAACGTAATAGTCGTAGTTGCTTGATTGGGTTCCTCCTGGGAGGAGACGAAGGGGACGTCCAGTGAAAGGGTGACGACAGGGGGTTTTAGAAAAAATGAGGGTTTGCCAACTCCCTGAAGGGCTTTGGGAGGATAGGGGACTTTGGCGGCTAGGGGTCGCAGGGCGCCAAAGAGCGCTGTAAAAGCGGCACATACGTACATACATAGTCGTAGTACTAATCTACAGCGCTAAGGAAGAACGACGTATAAACCTTTGAGAGTTGCCGAATTTCCCATGATGAAACACATTTTTTGACAACATTCATGCATATTTTTCTTGAAGTTTTCAGATATTTTAGATTAAATTGCGTACGAGATCGTCTAAAAATTTTGGAAAATAATATTCGCAAATTTTCCGGTAAATTCGGTTTTCATCGGAGGAAACTTGGCAGGGTCTGAGAGGCTCATACGGCGTTTTTGCTTAGCACGGCAGTAATGTTTGCTTCATAGGTGGATCCAAGGGGAGGAGGGGTGAGGTAGGGTGTGCCTTATTTTTGAGTTTTGCGAAAATCAAGTTGGTCAACCCCTAAAAAGTTTCTATGTAGTCTCTAAATGAACCCCCTAAAAGGAAAAAATTTTAAAAAAATTTTAACCCGTGCCTCAAAGGGCCTAAAGGGCCTAAACCCAAAATTCAAAAATTTTGGCAAGCGACACATCAATTCTGAAGGAAAATGGCAAGTTACGGC
>NW_017547118.1:3382686-3433438 GCF_001854935.1 Bemisia tabaci | reverse complement strand
CGCGCCCCGCCAGCCCATAGCCTCACGTCGTCATTGGGCCGTTTGTGACCTTACGCTTCAAGATACGGCAAAACGGACAAAATTTCTGCCCTAGAAGGGCCGTAACTTGCCATTTTCCTTCAGAATTGATGTGTCGCTTGCCAAAATTTTTGAATTTTGGGTTTAGGCCCTTTAGGCCCTTCGAGGCACGGGTTAAAATTTTTTTAAAATTTTTTCCTTTTAGGGGGTTCATTTAGAGACTACATAGAAACTTTTTAGGGGTTGACCAACTTGATTTTCGCAAAACTCAAAAATAAGGCACACCCTAGGGTGAGGGGGGCGCAGCGCATGCCTCCCTCCATTCGCCTGGCCCAAAATTTTAAATCTATGTGGACGCATTTTGAGGCTTGTGTGACGGAGATTTTCCATCAATTTCTTCAGGAAAATCACGTTTTTCTTCCGTTCAGCAAAGAATACTTCCGAATCGTTTAATTCACTGGATCCGGATAGTTTTTGAAATTTTAAATTTATTCGGACGCATTTTGAGACTTCTGTTACGGAGCTTTCTTATCAATTTATGCAGAAAAATTACGCTTCATTTTACTTTCAGCACAGAATACTTTCAAATTTTTGCATTGAAAACATCCGGAAAAGTTTAGAAATTTTAACTTTATTTGAAAGTATATGGAGACCCCCATGACGGGAATTTTATAAAATACTAGCTGAATGGACACGGTTCTTATTCAGGACTCTACATTAAGAGCAGAGGCGGACCGGACTTGCTTCTCGAAGCGGCCTGAGAAATCGCCAAGAGACAGGGCCTATCACGGTGCCGAGTTGGATCCCCCCTCCCCTTATTATTTTCCGATATTAGGCATAGGCGCACATGCACCTATTTTGTAAAAAATGCCAAAGTTAGGTTTGATTGTCAGAGTTCATTTTTGAGTGGATGTGATACCAAGAATATCTCCCTCAAAAATTTCCTCTCGGAAATTTGTGCACAATTGTGATAAAAAAATAAAATATCCACTTTTTCTCCCTGGAAGTTACCTAAGTTCGGCGATTTCCAGACGATGGAACGCACTGAGAAAAAACTATGGCTTATAAACCTATTAGAGGGAAATATGGAACACCACTAATAGTAGTACCTCTACATATAATAATAGCACATATACCTTAGTTATGGTCTCTGTACCTTAATTAGGTACAGAGACCTTAGTATGGTTCACAGACCGAGAATCATTAGTTTATTTACGACTATTATAGGTGTTCCATATTTACCACTAATAGGTTTATAAACCATAGCTTTTTCTCAGTGCGTAACAGCATTCCAACTTGAAAAAATTCCACTCGTAAATCATATTTTCGCCGGGAAACTTACGGGATTGCAAAATCTCAACGATCTTGTGATCCTAGGATTGCAAGCTCGTGTGCACTGAGTTCGGAAATGGTGTACACCACACTGAGAAAAAGCTATGGTTTATAAACCTATTAGTGGTAAATATGGAACACCTATAATAGTCGTAAATAAACTAATGATTCTCGGTCTGTGAACCATACTAAGGTCTCTGTACCTAATTAAGGTACAGAGACCATAACTAAGGTATATGTGCTATTATTATATGTAGAGGTACTACTATTAGTGGTGTTCCATATTTACCTCTAATAGGTTTATAAGCCATAGTTTTTTCTCAGTGCAGGAGCGAGGTAGGTTCGGCAAAACACAACTTACCTACGACTTGAGCACGCACTGTGGTATACGCGTAATGCATGAAGTATCCTGCAGACTTGTAAGGTGCTACTCGGCGTCGCGCGAGCACCGTGCTGTACGTGCAATGCATGAAGTATCCTGCGGTCTTGTAAGGCGCCAATATGCGCCGTGCGCGCTAGCCCCGCGCCGGCTGCACTGTGTTGACGGGATTATTCCAACTTGCGGCATTACCGATATTCAGCTTATGGTTTTGATGTTTTTGTACAGTTTATTAGATTAATTTCATTTCAAATGGTTAAACATTACATGAAACCTAACTAATTTTCTTCTCTTTATTCACATATTTTCACAATATAATTTTAAATAGATGCATGCAAGTGAAACTACTTTTACGCGTAGGCTCCCTCGTTGCTCAGTGATGTATTGGTGATCATTTGAACTACATTTTACTATTTGGAACCACAATTTCTGGCTCATTTGCAAAAAGACTTGTGTGCACAAGAAGACTAACGGTACTTCGGTACATGTGTTGTTCCTAAATAAAGCCAGAAATTGTGGTTCCTAATTGCAAAATGGAGTTAATTTGACCAATGAACCTTTTTGAGGCGAAAGGTACGGATTTGACGAAGCGGAGGGTATGGATTCGATCGACATAAATCGATCGAAAAGTAGGAACGTGAATCGATCGACATGATTCGAGCGATACCGATTCTAGCGAAAAATTATTGAAAAACGGTGTCGAGTTGATCGACATGAATCGATCGAAAAATAAAATCGTGGACCGATCTATGATCAAGCCTATAATAATATTTACACTTCTATTGTTGACCAGCGGGCCGCTTATTGGAATTGATAGACAAAGCTATAGACAAAGAAGACATAGGGGGTATAAAGCAATCCTATTGGTTGAAATGGGTGGTTCTCATAGACTGAGGGGGAAAATGATAGATTAACTGTCGGGTCACTCGTGGGTTGCCGTTAGTTAGTCTATTGCCTATATCCTTTGTCCATTACAACCATCCGCTTCTACCAATAGGATCCCTCCAAATCCTTATTGTCTTCTTTGTCTATTGCTTTGTCTATCAATTTCAATAAGCAGCCTGCAGGCCCCCCTTGACCCCCCCTTTCGTACGCCCATGGAAATCATGATACTCAAAATAATTACAGTGAAACGCTGAACTGAAATCAGTTTCGATGTTCTCAATTCCCACCTAGGCACCTGGTCCCTCCACCCTCACTGACATTCCCTAAAATATTTGGGCCTGTCCGGGAATTGAACCCGGGACCTCTCGCACCCTAAGCGAGAATCATACGACTAGACCAACAGGCCGGTTGGATCGAGAGCAGCTAAAATGCATAACAAAAAGAAATCGAGCGGATTCGCGTTGTGAACAAGAATTCAGAGCTTGAGGCCATAATAATAGCAGGTTCGCCTTGTCTCGCTGTGCCACTCATTAAAGCATTTCATGCGAGTGTCCATCGCCCTTGACTCATGCGAATTTGCTATATTTGGCAATGATGGCAGCGTTCTCCTGCATACCGCGTGCTGTAGAGGATAATGTCAACAATAATGATTCCGGTAAATATCCAGCGCGCCCGGTTTGCATACTTTTAGGTGGAGCCCCTCGCTGAAAAAAAAATATCGGTGTATTTACTAAGAAAAGGATAAAATTACCAATAATTCAGGGTTCTATTTGATCCCAGTTTTTTCTTGGTAAAATTACCATTTATGGAATTGGTAATTTTACTGGACCTTGGTAAAAACGCCGATATTTTTTATCGACTGTGGTAGAAATACCGAGATAAAATGGCAAAGTTACCGGGAATTGATTACCAGTAAAAGTGGTATTCTTACCTGAAAAAAAACAGTAAAAATACCGGTTTTTAGGTAAGCTACCAGTCTGTCTTGGTAAAATTACCAATAATTGGTAAAAATAGTGGGATGGTAAAGGTACCAACGGACCGTGGTAAGAACGCCGAGAATTTTTTTTCAAAGCTGTGATTTGGTATCGAACGCAGTCCGAAATGAATGTTTCAAAATTTTTCTATAATCTGAGTGAAGGAAATCGTTCATACGAGTTTTATAAAAAAAATATAACTTAAACGATCATTAGTTTAAAAAAACGGTAAGCTTCTTTGATTAAAAAAAAAAAAAAAAATACACAAAAAGTAATTTTTTTTAAATGAAAAAAAGTAGCGAGGTAATCATCTTTGGATCAAAGGCAAACTTTTTTCATGTATAAAAACATATTTTTAAACATTGTCTTTTATGCAGCCGAGCAATGACAAATTAACTAAATTATTGGTGTCACTGGATACCCTTTCCGATGATATTTTAGCTTTGTGGGTCAGCAAATGGGATCAGAGTAACGGGCTTTTACGATTGACAGATTTAAAATCGACAAATAAAATATACCTGTAATTGTTGCATTCAATTTGTTAAAATAACAAAACAAAATACGTTTTTTCACATTCAGCTACTTCAGACTTAACCCAGGGATCCGATAAGGAATTTTTGGAACATAAGATTGGTGCAATAAGCTTTCTGGGTGCAGTAATCCAGTTCGGTCATCAAACTTTAAAAATAACATCAGTAGTTTTGAAAAATGTCTTCATCTCAAGAATATATATTTGAAAACGTTTTGAAATATTTTGAAAGTTAGACCCTTCTGTTTCCACAGATAAGACGCTCGTAATCTCTGGAATATATCTCGATGGTGCAATAGGTATCATTAGTATTCAAGTACTTACGTATGAAAAGTAAATCGCGGTTTTCGTTCAATTTATTTAAGTGCTCCTACACAAAAACCTGCAACGAGTTAGGTAGATTATCCTCAGCTCCGAATCTATCCGGATTGCACGTGCAATATCTTGGATTTGCGATGAGACTCGTTAATTCTGCGGGAATCTTAACACGTTGTTGCCGGTTTTCAGGAGGAACATACTTGAAATATCGACCTCTCTCTGTTATTCTCCAAACAGTAAAGCGAAATATTATTCTTCAGTAAATATGATTTTTTTGCCACTCTCACTCACTGCTAGTGTGGCTTTTACGAAAAATTGCAATTAAAAAAATTAAATTGCTGATTTATCAATTCAATTGCTAAAAAAAGTGACTGCAATGTTTAAATGTAGATTTTACAACAAAAAATTGCTACTTTAACCACCCCCGTGGTTAAATTAGCTTACAATAGTGGTTAGTGTAGCATTTTTTTGTTGTTAAATCTACGTTGAAACATTGCAGTCACTTTTTTTAGGAATTGAATCGTTTAATCAGCAATTTAATTTTTTCCGTGTGTTTATATTTTCCTTTGATTATTTGTCAAAAATCAACTTCACCAAACCTTCGGTTTGTACGATGGAACTTCGTCATATTGTCTCTGCTAAAGCTACGCATGCGCTGGAGGGACCTTCAAGTATGCCACCCAAAAACCACCAAATAAGACACAGGACAGGTTGGCACAGTGGTCAGCGTGTCTGACTCAAGACCATATGTCCCAGGTTCTAATCTCGATGATGGCGACTAATTTTTAAGGAACGGACTAATGGATCTGAAGAAATAGACTCCACTTGGCCTCGCAGGGTATAGATTCGATCGTCATGAAAAATGAAGACGCGCGTGAATCGATCGACACCATTCGATCGACAAAATTCGATCGATTCACCGAGTTGTCGATCGAATCACGTCGATTGGTTCACGTTTTCATTTTTCTATCGATTTATGTCGATCGAATCGACATCGCTTTTTTTTAATAATTAATTTGTGGATCGAATCGGTTTCGTTCGGTTCACGTCAATCGATTTACGTTTTTATATTTGATAATTTGTGTTTTTAATCATTTGTGGATCGACTCCATACCTTCCCTTGCTGGGCTTAATCCCTGAAAATGTGAAAGTATGTGTACTATAACCAAGTGCAATTGCTATTTGTCTAGCGACTATTTTCCTTTTTCTGGTGGGTTGCCCCATGCACTGCGACCTCTCGATCTATTGTGCCCAGTTGTTGGTTCCTGGTTAGTCCCAGAAGCCCTCCCCTTCAACAAGTTGGAGGAGAGTGCCCGCAACTAACTCAGGTGCTAGACAGTCATCCCAGGAGTTATCTCCTCGGATGTCCTGTCTTTTCTTTTCCAGAGCTTCACAGTCGAAGATGATATGCTCTGCAGTTTCCTCTTCTACCTCACACAGCCTACACTTTGGTTCATCCTTGAAGATACCCATCCTGTGCATGTGCTAGCGACTATTACTGAAAAAAAAAGTATCACAATCTCAACCATACTTTTAGCTGATTTTGGCGCCAGCCATAAACGTGTAGTTGCATTAGCTAGAAGGGTAACGGCACCAGACGGCGATTTAGTTAATCCAACCACACTTATGCTGAATGTAGGGCTCGAGCTAGAGGTATGGTTTCACAATTTCAACTGACTTACTTTACCTCTGGCTTGTGCAACTACTCCATCTGGAACCAAAATCAGCGAGGAGTAAAGAAGGAGATTTAATTGAATTATGGGTAAACAAGGTTAAAAAATTATTAAATCACTAAAAGGCAGGACGTTTCGAGCCGTTACCAGCTCATGCACTGAATTCCAGTGGTTACGTGATAACGGCTGGAGTCAGGTCGCCACTCAATTTTTTACTTGTTTTTATGTGTTTTTGCAGCTGAAAATGAGCTGGTAACAGCTCGAAACGTCCTGTCTTTTAGTGTTTTAATAATTTTCTAGCCTTGTTTACCCATATTTTAATTAAATCTCCTTCTTTATTCGTATATTTGGGTTATGTTTTTGTGCTTTATCATCAGCAAGGAGTATAGCTGGGATTGTGATAATTTTTTTCCGTGTAAGACCAAAGTTAACCCGAACTAGAAAAGGCTTCAAACTCTTAATAAAAAAAAGAGAAACAGTATACAAACAAACAAGACCTGCGACTCCGAAAATCGGAAGAAAAAGTAAGCTCTCACTTCCTGGCAACGATTCCGCGCCGAACAAACTCCCCTTCCGATCTGTGCCGACAACGACTCTTTCCGTCCGACTGAACTCCGAGACGGATTTACATCTACAGATTATTCAGGAACGCGCACCCCCTTTGCAACCCCCGCCACTTTACTGCCTCTTCAAAAGCTCGTCCCCGAAAACAAAGTCCGACGCCGCTCCGGGACCCCGATACGATCCCGCAGAGAGTCTCATCAATTACGATTTCGAGCAACATTTGTTCCGCGAGAACGTGTTCAACCCCCAAAGTTTCAGCCAAGAACCATCTTCGCGTCGTCGGCGCGGTGTACTACGGGAAACGCAACCGGCAATTGGACGTAGTTATGCCGGAAGGATCTGTATCGACGGCTCAAGTGCGACACCACGTCGTCATCTTCCGGCCGAAGTATCGCAAGCGCCATGCAACGTTTCAAAATTTCCGTCGCTATTTTATTTGTTTACACTGGGAAAAAAATCGAGTGGATCTAGAGTCCAGACTCTTGAAAACATTGACAAGAAAAAATACTCTTGATTTAATCCGACTTTTTCTTGAATTGAAGAGCCAAGCTCCTTGATTTAAGCGGATTTCCTTTCGATCCAAGCAAAAAGTCTGATTGAATCAAGAGTATTTTTTCTTGTCAATGTTTTCAAGAGTCTGGACCTTAGATCCAATGTGTTTTTTTTCCAGTGTTGGTTGAATCTGTTTGAAAATTTTGCTGAAATTCGAAGTCTTTGTATACAGTTACTTTTGATAAAATTATAGCACGTGTTTGGCCCTTTTTTTTCCAGACATGACTCATTTTTGCGGAAAAACTCTCATTCATGGAGATTCTTGGCCATCTTGGTTTCGGAGAAATTGTTGGTTGAACCCGTTTGAATATTTCACTGAGTTTTATCGGCAGTGCAAAGAAAGGCAGCCCCCTTCCCTGGCATGGCAGCGCAAGAGCAGAAGTGTTTTGAGCTATGAGCTATGCGGTAAAAAACAGAACCATCGCAAGGAAATATTCGCCATTCATACTTTTCTCGGCAGAGGAAAGAGAAAGTATGATTTTACGCAGCACCGTGAACTTACGTGCCATGGAAAACCGCATAAATAAGGAGCTAGAAAGGACTTCGGGAGCAAAAAATTGAAAAGCGAAAGATTATATTCGTATGATAAATTAAGGAGATGGGGAGAAAGTTCACGGGAGAGGGGCGGCCGGCGAGTGGGCGGTATAAGAGCATTAAAGCGGAAGGGAAGATTAAAAATTTTCCGGGGAGCCGAGAAATTTGTGACGTGGTCGGGGGTGGAGTAAAATATAGGGGATGAATGATAAAGGCGCGGAAAAATCACTGCGGCCGAGGCGTAGCGCACAGTGGATCGAGTTAATAGGGGCGATCGGACAAAATTTGGAAACTTTCAACGCCTTTAACTCCATTCATACAAAATTTCGAGGTTTTAAAAGTGATTCCATTGGTTTTCTCATAACATTTTCTTCTGAATGCACCCGTTGAAATTTAAAATGTGACGGAAAAGGCATCAAAATTTGCAGTTTTAGTTATGAATGTCATGTCCAACCTCTCTAATTGACTCCATCCGCTGTGCGACGGCTGGCCCTGTCTCTTTTTGCGAGTAATGCACCAAAACACACCACTCGCTCAGAATTACGGTCGATGTCGGATGGTTTTTATTTGATAACAAATTGCATATTTCACAGGCATTTGCAAGCCATAAGTGAATAAATAGAAAATAATATATTTCAGAATTAAGATAAAAAGATTGAGGTACTGATTATTTTGCTTTTCATGTTAATATAAAATAAGTATTTTGTGAGTATCCCTAAGCCGTTTCTTGAAAAAATAAGTAACTCACAAAATAAAGAGAATGCCGACTTAACATTCTGGATGTAAAAAATGTATGCGATAACTCCCAAACCGCTGAATTACCTGCCACAGCATATTGTCCTTTTATACCCAGAGATACGACAACTCACTTTTGGTTGGGCTGAAAGTGGCCTAAAAAAGTACACTTCTGATTGATTCTCGCTCATGGAGTCACAAACGAGTGCACCAAGATGGCGGTGACTCGAATGTGAACAAAAAATAATGAAACTATTACGTAATTGTGGTTTATCAAGAGTGAACTGTTATTTACATCGGTCCAAAATGAAATTTGATTAAGAAATTATTCACAAACCAATATCATTTTCTTTTTAATTGATCAATTTTGTTGATGTTGTTGTTTTTGGACGACAGACATCGCAGGATTCCTTTATCCTCATCCCTCAATATCGTTCGTTTGGGTGCACTCGTTTGTGCCACCATGGCCAGCCAAGGCCGGCTGCCAGTCAGCTGATAATCGAGTTGTCTTAACTCTGGGTATAAAGGGACTCTACCACAGCCGTTTGCTTTACACCTTGAAATTGTCATAGTAACTGCTGCGAGGTTAATTCAGTGTTTTTTAAGTTGTCGCACACTTTTTTACATCCAGAAGGTTAAGTCAGCATCCTTTTTTTTCGGTGATACGAAGTGAAATTTTGCAACGTCCAAATGATCATACACTGTTTTTCCTTAGCACGACAGCACAGTCATCCAGTCTAACCACCTCACCCTCTTTTTCCCCTTTCCCCTCGCCCCCTCCCCTTGAGCCCAATTTCCCGTGTTTTAAGGTGATCGGTCGTCTCGTCGAGGGCTGGAATCAGACGAAGACGCGACTGAAATTTTTAAGCAACGCACTCGAGCGGCTGAAAACGCGATTCGCGGAGCTTATTTATGCGAGCGCGACCGGGGGCTTCGAAACTCATTAGAAAATGGGCTTAGGAGGAGGCGCGCGAAATGCTGTGGCGGAACGTCTCAACCCCGCGCTGCTCCGGCCGGGAGATAGGCGGTTTTTCGGCTCGTGAAATGCTCGTCCTCTCGCGTGGATGTTTATTTTGTTTCGGGGGCGGAAACGCCAAGGAGATGAGTTTTTGAGCTTGCCGGTGGAACGCCTCCTGAAATTCCGAACGTCAACTTTGACGTTTTGACGGCGCAGGGTGAAATGGAACCGTGAGCGATCGATTATCGATAAACCCTCGTTTAAAGCTATGGTAAAGGATCGATTCTTAAGGTGCCCGTTGTGTAAACCCTGTGTATCGATTCTTTTCCATAGGTTTGAACGGCAGATCAATCGATATATCGCAAAGCACAAAGCCGCTGAAATGGAAGTCTTGATCAGCGAGAAGAGTGACGAATCGAGTGCAAAACCGGAGCAATGCGCGAGCGTCATGCTTAATGAGCAAAATGCTTGATACTAAGCTTTCAACTTGTAAGGAGCGCAGGTTGCATAAGCGAGGATATGAAGTAAACCTCAATTTTGACTCCCTAACTTTTTACCTACTTTAAATCTACAAAGAGATTATCGTCTATTCTGACATGCTAAGGAAAAACGCCGCATTCGAATGCTGCCAAATTTCCGCTCAGCAGATTTTTGTCTTTGAGGAAAGTTAGGAATATTTTTCCTCGAAATTTCCACGCTTCATGGATCGAATTACGAACGAAACCTCTAAAAACTCGGAAAAGAAATATTTAAAAATGTGTCTGTAAATCCGTGATTTGTCGATGGAAATTTGGCAATGCCTGATGGCTTATACGACATTCTTCCTAAGCACGGCAGTAAAGTTCCTTCTCGCCTTGCACCTTCACTTAAATTCGCGCGTATCGTGATTTTGAGCCATTTTCTTTGAGAAACTACTTTTATTTTTGCTCTAGCAAAATTTTGTGACGGACTTATAAAATCGAGTAATCCTCCATACAAAAGATCCTCGATTCGGTATTTAAATCCTCTACTTTTTTTCTGAATTAAATTCTGGATGTCCGTGTGGTATCTACAAAGTTGAAGGCGCGATGGCGCGAGGCGTGAACTCGCAATGCTCCGTTAAACGATGTCAATAATGAGATGTCGCTAGAATTCGGGAGAAAAGTTTGTAAACGAGACCCGATTATGTCTCTCGTATCTTCGGCTGTGTTGCTCTCGAAGCCCTTGCAGCACCACTACAGATAATACGACAAGCGGAGCCAACACAATATGGAAATGGAGCAAGGGAATGGGCGCGTGTTGACAACGGCGCAGAGATACAACTATACGTACTTGATGGATGTCCGTGCGGTATCTGCAAAGTTGAAGGCGCGATGGCGCGAGGCGTGAACTCGCAATGCTCCGTTGAACGATGGTAATAATGAGGTGTGGCTAGAATTCGGGAGAAAAGTTCATAAACGAGACCCGATTACGTCTCTCTTATCTTCGGATGTGTTGCTCACGAAGCCCTTGCAGCACCACTACAGATAATAAGACAAACGGAGCCAACACAATATGGAAATGATGCAAGGGAACGGACGCGTGTTGACAACGGCGCAGAGATACAACTATTCGTACTTGATGGATGTCCGTGTGGTATCTGCAAAGTTGAAGGCGCGATGGCACGAGGCGTGAACTCGCATTGCTCCGTTCTACGCTGACAATGAGGTGTACCAAGATTAAGGAGAAAAATTAAGAATCGAGGCTCGAATATGTATCGCCTATCATCGCCTGTGCTTGAATTTTCTCCCTTTTTTCAATTTGATGTCTGATTCTTTTTCACGGTGTATTTGTAGACATATACATATATAATGCTCGTATTTACCTGGCCCATATAACCCGCGGACCATGTGTTTTCAGTAAGCCACTTTGTCCTGGCTTGGGCATGTGCGGGCATAATTTTTTTCATTTTTATTCATTAATTTTTAAAATTTGTCTGTTTTCATACTTTTTTTAAATCGTATCCATATGATTCAATCATGAATATCACGAGAACCCATACGAATCTGAAAGGTATTAAAAACCTGGACTTAGAGTAGACTCCTGATTCTGGCCTCAATATATCTCATTTCGTATTTTTAATCCAGGATTTTAATTTCAGACCGGAAAACATGCGTTCCAGGGACGTATCATATTAAACTCGCATGAAGGCTTCGACCGAAAATCTTTGATTATCCGGTTGTGCACCCGTCTCCCGCGGTTATTGAAATTCAGCGGGCGTTTCATTGTTACAACACGTTCTCATTGCGGGGGCGTAGGATTAGGCGTTTGATCTTTCACGAGTTCGTCCCGCAATATCGCGAGGATTTAAACTGACAAGACCGGAACCATAGATTTCGCTAGAAATTGAGAGTTGATCACCGTGGCATTCATGAATTTCATCGGTGACAGAAAGGTTGCCACATTGTAAGTATTCATTTTTTATGAATGAGAAAATCGTTCGAAACGTAACAAGAAAAAACGATAAGTTGCATAAAAAATAGTTAGAAACGTAAGATAGAGAAATGATAAGTTGCTTAAAATCATGCTTTCTCTCTCCACTGCCGAGAAAAGTATGGACAGCGAATATTTCCTTGCGATGGTTCAGTTTTTACCGCAAAACTCCATTGCAAATCGGCAACATTGTGTTTCTCCATTTAAATCTATGGAAATGTATCGATTTTTGGAGGGGCTAGGTGGTCTGACAAGAATCGATTATTTAACATAGGTTTAAATGGAGAAAATTCGGTGTTGCCAGATTGTTGGATCCGCTTCTGATACGTTGGCGTCGATTAATTAACGTCGGCAGTAAATTGGTTCAGTAGCCCGCATTTTTTGTAACTTTTAATCCGAGCTCTTTGTCTCTCTAGCAATTTCCAACTTGCTATGAGAGGTATTAGCCAGTGAATCCATATTAAAAGGATCAAATCCGCACACGGAAAAAAATGACATTTTTCATGTAGATTTTACAACAAATTTTTTTTTAATTTAACCAACCCCGTGGTTAAATTACCTTCCCACTATTGTGAAACGTACATTCGAAACATTTCGGACATATTTTCCAACAATTTAACGGTAAAATCAGCAATCCATTTTTTTTTTTCGTTTATTTTGACCATATTAAACCAAATTCTAATGGTTAGAATCTATTTTTTCCTGAGAATCATGATGAATAATGATTATCCCCAATAAATCCTTTTAACTGAATCTTCTTGTTCAATAATTTGCTATCATTTTGATGTCTTAGGTCGAAAATTAAGTTTCATTGATTACGAGGGTGCAAACCTTTCCTCGTGATTAATTAACGAAAAGAAAACCAACCGAAACCAACCGTTTTTTCGTTTCTATTCATGTATCCAATAAAATTCAAAGAATAGTACGGTCATGCCGAAATATAAAGCTCTAAGGACCCAAAGAGGGCAGCCAACCTCCTAACACAAAAAATGTCACTACCAATCTTCCGATTCCAATATCTTAAACCAAGCTGGCCAAGAATGTTTATAAACGAGCGTTCTCCGGCGAAAAATGAGTAAAATACAGAAACTGAGTTGAATATACATGCCTTACAAACGACGGGTCATGAAAATTGTAAGAGTAAATCAATCTGAATAAAATAAATTAATAAGTTGGCTGCCCTTTTGAGCCCTAAAAGCTTCATGACCTAGCCTAAAATTACCGATGTTCGTACTCTCCTTTTATAGGTACTCTACGCGGACCATAAGGTCCCATTTTTACGCGCATAGCCTCAAATGCCGGAGCTTTTCGGAACACGAATCGGCGGCAAGTCGTTAAAATACCCCATCCCTTATTTCTGCCCGAAGCGGAGGGTTGATATCGTTTTTTTTATGGTTTAAATTCAACCACTTACCACCCACCAGACAGCTCGGCAGTCAAATTCCTCAATGTTATCTCAGGGGGACGAATATCAACAACCCTTCTTCCCGGAAAATACTGTCACCCATCGAGGACGTCTCGCCATTTTAACGTGAGCTCTGGTAAACAAAGCGTTTTATGAAGGGTCGGGCTCATCTCAAAAAAATAGTTTTGCCTTTACGTTTTAAAAACGGCAATATAACGGAGTTTGTCTTAGTGCTCAGATCAACAGTCCGGTGATTCCACAAGGAAGGACCGGAAGTTTCTTGTTCCGACCAAGAACAACGTATCTGTCAGAAGAATCTAATTGGGTTGCGTGGTTGCTACTCAAGAAGCTCGATCAGCGTGGGAGGGAGTTTCAGGGGTACTAAACAAGCAGAAGTGGCGTGGCATGAATGATCGATTATCGATATTTCTCCATTTGAAGCTGTAGTAAAAAATCGATTATCAAGGTGTTCGCTGCGAACGGTTTAAAAATCGATTCTTTACCATAGCTGCAAATGGAGAAATATCGATAATCGATCATTCACGCCCCGCCACCGTTCGAGTTTGATCAATCTTCGCCGCCTTTTTCTTAGCGGATTCAATTTTCGCTGGCTGCGCCTTCAGAGCGACGGCACCGCAGCCCACCACACAGTGGCCTCTTAATTATAATTCCATTTTCATTATTTTTGATTAATCTAGCGCCGTTGTTTGCCTTGCGTTGAGTGATTTTTTTTTTTTTTTTCATTCTTCGTCGATAAATTTCGCGTCACTCTCAACTTTTCTGAGTTGTTGTTGCCGTGAGCTGCTCTCTTCGGTAGATCTTTTATTCATCCGAAGTGATGTCTATGGAAAATGTATATAATAATCGCGCTTTTTTAAGCTCTCTTCGCAATGAAAACGCTTATCTCGGAAGCGACGTATTTGACAAATCCTGGTAGAAGTAGCTGAAGAAAAATTTCAGAATTCATTGAGAAAACATGTGGTTTGAATATGTTGGATGCATTAAAATGTAAATAGTAAACATTTGTATACGTAATTTATTTTTAAAAATATCGTTTTATAAATTTTATACCGTTCACATAATGATTTGAAAACGAATTTGCTTTTTCTTGAGAAAATCTTCTTGGTCTCCAAGTTTTAACATTTTCGAAAATTGAAGGTGGGTTTGAAATCTGCTTCTCATAAATGTTCTGCTGGATTATGTAGTTTATAAAGACACATGAAAGTACATATATTAATTTAAAATGTCCCTGTAAATAATATAGAATTGCATTAATTTATATTTATCTACAGGAGTAAAATCGGTAATACAACAAAGAAAAGTACCCTTACGGTGCCTCTTATGCATCAAATTTGTGAAAGTAAATTGCCTTCAACCAATTTTTAGGATTTAAATTTTTCAAGCAACTTTTCACCTTCGATATGTCTATAATTTTTACCTGTGATAGAAGCAGAATCCCGAAAAACAAATTTCAGTTAACTTGAATTGATCATGAATCTATTATACCGAGGGAATACGAGGCCAATGTTTTCGTTTTTTGTTTCGAACCTGGCAACGCCAAAATAAGGCAAGTTTGTTGTTCTTTCCTCGCGAATAAGCGAAACTTCCGTTCATTGTGTACTTTAGAGCTTGTTTGTGTTTGGATCTCGCTATTCCATTCATTCTGCTTAGCGCAACAGAACATGAAGCTTCGATCCGACAATTTCCCAAACCATTTGACAACCCAGCATTATGTAATACGCTTAGGTACCCGCGAAAATTAGATTCCTTGAAATTGGCAAATTTTCATCTTCCACTTCTATGATTTTTGCCCCCCCCCTCCCCCGTCACTGCTTTTTATTGTCATGGGACGCTCTCATGACTTTGAATTCGTTTCGCGTCATTCCCCATGTTCTTTCATTACTGAGGAATGGCCTTTACAGATCCTACGGGTGCTGCATGGTTTTTTGTTAATTTTTGGCTTTAATCAAACACCGTTGTGTCAATCGGCCAATAATCACGTCCCTGCGCCAGGTTTATAATTCGTGATCCGCAAGTTATTCCGAGCATTTACATTTATGGAGAGTACAGACATGTCGGAAAATGGACCTCATAGAGCCTTAAATAGCACCCAACCTCCTAATATACAAAAAATGTCAATGCAAATCTTCAGATCCCAATATCAAACGAAGATGGCCAAGACTACCGTGCCGAGCAAAAACGCCGTAAATCCATCAAGACTTTCCCGCGTTTTTTGTAACTTAACACTTTATAAAATATAAACTGATTTACTTATGCACCTCAAATTTTCAGGTTGAGTTCTTGCTAGCATTTGAGAAAGAATTTCGTCAAAACATTGACCCCAAGTACACACGTTTTTTGCTATAATACATTGTTTCCAAAAAAGTTAAAATGGCATCTACGCCGTTTTTGTGTTGCATATATGGCAAAAGAATAGACGGATTAGATTTAAGTCGGCAACACTGTTTTATCTCCAATTATATGTATGTAAAACAATCGATTCTTGGCGAGGCAGCTTGACTCTCTTAAGATCGATATTTTTCATGGATTTAAATAGACCGTTTTCGATAGTGGTTCGATGTATCGTTTGGTTCAAAACAATAGAATGTAGTCTCAAACAAAATTTTCAGGCTTTCAGTCGGAAAAGCTGAAAATAAGAAAATTCCTAACTATTTCACCTTGCGATGCCATTTAGTACCCACAAGAATCAAAAAATCTATCA
The DNA here is from genome assembly GCF_001854935.1 of Bemisia tabaci. Lineage (NCBI taxonomy): Eukaryota > Metazoa > Arthropoda > Insecta > Hemiptera > Aleyrodidae > Bemisia > Bemisia tabaci. Next base: position 3,417,409 of record NW_017547118.1, on the reverse strand, counting down.
GAAAAACCCCGTTTCCTCAGATTACTCGATTGATTTTTGAGGCTATGTTTATATGTTGAACCAATCGATATCGATACAATCTCACCTATTTGATGTATCGAAAATGATCTATAGAGGGCAAACAGTGTCGTCAACTTACAAAACTGTACTACGCCATGCTCAGTGGTCATTGCCAACCCATCGGGTTGAATTTTTGAGAGGTAATTGGCCTCGTGAACGTGGTAGACCTTTCATTGTTTCTTTAAAATGCTAAGGTGTAATGCGTATTCACTTGTTAGAATGAGGAAGGTCTAAACTATAATTTAACAGTGAAAATGTTGACGATCAATCCCATTATTAAATCGGTGAGAAGTGTAAGGCAAACATATTTAAAATGTGTAATTGGAGACTCTCCTCGAGCATGAAGTCACGGTATAGTTAGTTTAACGCGAGATCCTAGAGATAGTGAAAAAGACGAAAGAGGTGTCTCTCATTCACTCATTTCCAACAGTCAACACGCAGACGATTTGTTTTCCATTAAACCGTGGTTACTTTTCTTTAATGTTGTTTGAATAAATTAGTATTTTTGCCCCAGTTCGTACCGGTTGGATTGTTATAACGCTCAGATCCTTGGATACTCTGTTCCCTCTCCACGAGAATATACTCAACTTTCATCAGGCCCCGCAGTTCTATTTCGATGCAACATTAAGGTGATTCAACGGACGCCATATTTTGTGTCAAAACGACGTGCAATATATCGCATCGATTGGCTCCATTTTTTAATTTACTTATCATTTTTCTCAAATTTTGAGATCGCGATTCTGTTGTTAGGAGACTAAAGAATTCGCTTACCAATTTTGACGAATAATTCAACGCAATATAGGCGTGGTTTTTTTTATAGAGAAAATATCACATTCGAGTGCAGTTGCGATATCAGTATCGAATGCGATATTTTTCCTTTAAAAAACCACGTTTTTATTACGTTGAATTTGTCTGTCAAAATTGGTGAGAGAATTCCTTAGTCTCTTGACAACAGAATTGCGATCTCAAAATTCGAGAAAAATGACGAGAAGCTGAAACATTGGAACTAATCGAAGCGTATCGCATGTCGTTCTGACACAAAAATATAGCGTCCATCGAATCACCTTAATCACTCCTGATAACTGTACTGCCGTGCTAAGAAAGAACGCCGTATGAACATTCGAGAGTTGCCAAATTTCCCCGGATAAAATATGTATTTTTGAAGAAAATTATGCGTACTTGTCTTTGAAATTCTCAGACGGTTTAGATAAAATTACGACCAAAATTGTTTGAAAAAATTGAAGAAAAATTTTCACCACATTCCTAGTAAACATTGGAAAAAAAAAAACACATTGGATCTAGAGTCCAGAATCTTCAAAAAATAGACAAGAAAAAATACTCTTGATTCAATCGGATTTTTGCTTGAATCAAAACGAAATCCGCTTAAATTAAGAGGCTTGGTTCTTAATTTAAGCTAGATTCTGATTGAATCAAGAGTATTTTTTCAAGAGTAAAAAAATACTCTTGATTCAATCGGACTTTTGCTTAAATCAAAACGAAATTCGTTTAAATTAAGAGGCTTGGTTCTTGATTTAAGCTAGATTGTGATTGAATCAAGAGTACTTTTTCTTGTCGATGTTTTTAAGAGTCTGGACTCCAGATCCAATGTGTTTTTTCCCCAGTGAATTGGGTTTTTATTGAAGAAAATATGGCAACGTCTGAAGGCTCATACGGCGTTCTAGCACTGCCGTGTAGGCCTCTGTTGATTGCTAACCCTTGCTCGAACTGATTAAAAACGCTTTTCACAAACGTCCCGCCTCCCGAGCGTGATTTCCCGCCAATGGCGAGGCGTAAATGGTCAATTATCGATATTTCCCCATTTGAAGCTGCAGGTGAGAATTGATACTTAATCCGTTCGCTACGAACACCCTGTTAATCGATCCTTTGCCATAGGTTTATATGGCAGATCAATCGATGTATCGCAAGGCACGCCAAGCCTCTGCTTCACGCGAAATCACGCGCGAATCTCGGCGGGTACGGAACACCTCCCGGGTGTCATTTTTCACCGGCGCGTTCGAACCGAACGGCCGGACGCATTGTTTCACGCGTGGAACATCGATTGATGCGTGCGGAGGCGGGGGTGGAGATCTCCCGTGGGCGGGGGAACGAGGGAACGGGGGGGAGGTTGTAATCCAGGGCTACATCATTACGGAGCTGATACCTTTTGATTGAAACCGCCGGGCGCCGCGGCGTCACGCGCGCCCTCGCGCCCGAAGCCACCTGTTGATCCCCGCGTCATGCGACCAATTGAACATGAGTTCTGGCGTTTGAGCTCCCGGGAGAGGGATACACGGGGTGGCGGATGTCGGGCTTATTGAGTTTCGGGAGAATCCGCGGGGTGAATCGGGATTGAATGAGGAGTGGGAATCATTGGTGATTCTTGAAGGTTCGCAACACTGTTTTTCCTCCATTTAAATGTGTGTAAAACATTCGTTGCTTGGTGACGCAGCTTCTCGCACGTAAAATCGATATTTTCAATAGATTTAAATGGAGGGAAAACAGCGTTGCCAACCTCCAAGAATCGCCTAACGTGAGAATGCAAAACATTCCGAAGCGAATTGTATTTAGAGGTTCAGTATACCACTTTTGTGCCCGAACCTCTGAGCTGCCGCTCTATTTGAGTTCGGAACTTCCGATTCGGTGACTGACGAATCGCAACGTTGGTGCGTGATTTTGGCACCACCTCGCGAGATGGTTCTAAAATAGACTCGACCTATCGAAAACCAACGGATCCCTAGTGGAAGTGAACCTCATGCGGCAGGAGATCTGCAGGTGGTTAACCATCCGCGGCGGGGACTAACCTCCTGCAACCTCCTGCTAACCTCAAGCAACCTCCCATCGCATGGGGTGAACACCCTGTTCCAGGAAAAAACCGAGTAACCTCCCGCGAACCTCCCGTAGACCTCTCGCAAGCCTTAGTGAGCTGCATGGGGTTGCAGGCCCTTGCTTGAGGTGATTAAGGCTTGCGAGAGGTCTGCATGAGGTTCGCGGGAGGTTGCTCGGTTTTTTTCCTGGAACAGGGTGTCCACCTCATGCGACGGGAGGTTGCTTGAGGTTAGCAGGAGGTTGCAGGAGGTTAGTCCCCGCCGCGGATGGTTAACCACCTGCAGACCTCCCGCCGCATGAGGTTCACTTCCACTAGGGATCTGATTGGTCGAATCTGGTAACAACGGTGTCCACTGGTGTTGGTGATTGATGAGACAAACCGGGACAGAACTTCCCAAAAGAGGTTTGGAACACTAAATAAAATGGAAAAAAGAAGGAGTAGAAATGGAAGAAGAAAATAAGTAGGTAGAAGGGGAAGAGATATACGAGGAGAGAAAGAAAAAAGGAAGCGGATCGATGGAAAGGTAGATAAAGATAAAATGAAGATAAGTGAAAGAAAAAAAGAATGAAGAGAAAAAATAGGAGTGAGAATACGGAGGAGACAAAAAAAACGGATTAAGAACAAAGAATGACACAGAATCAAGATTAGCGCAAATGATGGGTTGCTTGATTTCTGTTCGAATTTCCAGTCCACAAACCGCACCGGAAATGCGAATACCGGAAGGGTTAACTGGAGGGATTAAGGAAGTTGAATTTTACTCTCTCTGCAAGTGCGGAAAATTCCGAACAACCGAGTTGTGAGTCTTATTTGGACGTATTTCTATCAAACGGAACTATGTGCATTATGACGTGAGCCCTGTTATGGGTTATGCACTTATCCTTATGGGTCTCAGTGCTCAATGCTCATGTCTTAATGCACATAGTTCCTTTTGGCAGAAATACGTCCATTTGTGCTTTCATGAATCAACTGCTTTGTCGGGAGACTCTTCCAAAATCTCGGAGATGCATCTTAATCCTCTTTCTATTTTTCAATTTAAAATAATTCGCCTTTTTGCGAATGGCGCGCGATTTCTACATTATCGCAAACTGTCATTTCAATATCATGTAATGTTGTTGAACAGAGCTAGAAGTTAAAAGATGAAGAAGTTGAAAAACCCAAGAAGAAAAAGAAGTGAAATTATGAGATTAAGTGGAGAGATGAAGTTTTGAGAAAACGTGTTTCTTAGTGTCCGATGCTGAAATTTTATTGAATGAATCCTCGGCGCTCTGGAAATTGTCAGTAATCAAAGTTAATTCGAGTAATGAAGAGCCGACAGGTTTAATACCGGGTTTGAAGGAGGAGCTCATTTATGTCATGTTGGGAAGGAAAGACGTAATTGAATATTTTGCAGCGTGCTTTCATGGTTAGGTTTTAGCGAAACAACAAATAAACAAGCTTAAAATATGTTAGAAATTGATATCGATTTGCACTAAAAGGCGTCAGATGATGCTTGCTCGCGAAATAGCGGGAACGTTTACGTATACTGCCGTTTAACTGGAATTACGTCAATTTGTGCGAACTTACGTCAATTTGTGCGAACTTACGTCTTTGATTCACTGCTCTCACATAACGCTCGTTGTTTACAAATTGTAAGATTTTTCTGATACAGCTGAATCAGTAAGCTCATTTACATTGAGTTAGGAACTATTTGAAGGAGGCTCAATTTCGGAAATTCGGACTTATAGGTACTTCCCTCTTTGATAGTACGGCGGCGTTCAGATTCTGTAGTTGCAGCGTTCCCACTCACGCAAGTAGTGCCAGAGCTCGACAAGAGAGCCTGGGCCCCTGCAAAAACCACCGTAATTTAAGCCATGCAACTATTCGTGGTCCTGTGTAATCATGTAGTATACCCTCGTATTTGAAGGCGATTTCTCGGGATCGCGCGTCACCTGGCGGCATTTCCCATTTCAGACCATGTATTTCAGCAGATTAGGTCATTTTGTCATATTGCCTCCAATATTTTTTCAATTTAGAAACCAAGGATTTCCTCGTCCTTGTTCTTTTTAGTAGTTTCATTTTCATAAAATTGCAAATTTTCCATTGTATTCATTTGACTTTTTTATTTCTTCCTCCTCAAAATTATTTTTTTCTAAAAACTGGTCGGATTCTTGAAAATGTCTTTTTCTAGGTATGTAGATTTCATTATTCAGATCAATTGTCTGTAATGGTCACGACTTTTAATGACGCTTAAATCAGTGGCGTGGCGTGAATGATCGATTATCGACATTTCCCCATTTGAAGCGACGGTAAAAGATCGATTCGAAGAGGTGTTCGTAATTAAATTATTTAGTCTCATTTAAAAGACCATATTTTCACTATAGAATAAATCAGAATTGAATAATTTTTGAATGTTTCCTTTACAAAATATAGCTTCTAACTCACTGGATAAAAAAACACATTGGATCTAGAGTCAAGACACTTGAAAACATTGACAAGAATAAGGACTCTTGATTCAATCTGATTCAAGCTTAAATCAAAAGGAAATCCGCTCAGATTAAGAGGCTTGGTTCTTGATTTAAGCTTAAATCTGATTGAATCCTTTTTCTTGTCAATGTTTTCAAGAGTCTGGACTCCAGATCCAATGTGTCTTTTTCCAGTGCTGTTTAAAAGTAAAAATTTACTAAAGGTTTGGACGATCTTTGTCGATTCATTTTCGATAGGTTTAAATGGCAGATAAATCGATGGATCGCAAAGCACGCTATGCCGCTGAAGCTTACTCACTGATTTTCGTGCCGAAGCTAAATATCTTAATTTCGATAGATTACATAACATCATGGATAAAACTCACCACTCATGACACGAAATTTCAACATTTTACCTTCCGAAAAAGAGGACACCGGAAGGAAATGGCCGAAATGTACTATTCCTCCTCGCGGCAGTCCGTTCATTTTTGCTTCACCCCTTCGCCTCGCCCGGAAACGGGGGTGTTGAGTTGATGGCTGATGGGGGATGATTAGGGGTTGATCCCTAACGACTTGAAAGCGGCGTCACCAAGTTTCCTTTAAAAAATGTTTCTCCCGCCGTTTTCAGAAAAAACCGCTTGTCGGTGTAGGAATCCCATCACAGTTGCGTGCTTTTTGTTACCTCGTATTTTATTCCTGTAATTTGCACGTTTCATGTAAAATTTATGAGGTACCAAATGGCAACGCTGTTTAAGAGCGAAGACCCCCGTGGAAGGACCAGAGGCGGAGGGTGGCTATTTGCGTGGGGCGAAGATGGCAGGATAATTGACCGTGAAACGGTAGCGTTCAAAAAGAATTCGAGGGCCATTCACAACTTCAGCTGAAGGGCCCGCGGAGAAACCTCGCGTGAAACCCTGATCTAATAATTCGATGTGACCATGTCTCGTGGAAGAGTTGGAATACGCTCGCTGACGGAGTTGGCTGTATTTGACACAACGTGAAGGAATGGTAAATTCTACCAATCTTCAAGTCGATTCTGCCAGAGAACGGTTACCTGTTGTACCAGTATATAGTAACGTTTACCTTTCTTCTGGCAGAATTGACTCTGAATTGACGCTGTGTGAAGTAGGTACAGCAGAAAGGAATGGTAAATTCCGCAAATCTTTTTTTTCAGTTTAGATTTCTTGTCTTTCCAGAATAGAGTCTTGGATATTTAAGGTGAATTCTCAATGAACGCTAGGCACGGCCGATATGTATCAAACAGCCATTTGTGGATTATTTTGGAGAATCGAAAGTGTAGTCTCTGGATGAATTTGTAAAAAAATGTTCGTGTCAAATATTACCTTTCAAAATTTAACAATGAAGTCAATGGTACTGTTTCTACTCAACCATCAATATAGATACATATCACTATGGAAACGGTGCTTTCAACTTTATTTTAAGATATTGAAGGCTATTTAATGGCACGAGCATTCCTCAATGATTGATCTAGAGACTTAAGTTTTAAGTTTTTTAAAAAAATGGATCTTGTGGTTACAATTGAAAAATGGGAAACATCGACCGTACCTAGTATACATTGGTCCAAACGTTATAATAGGTTTCAGGACATTTTGTCAACGATTTTTTGTCCGCGCGCCTTTTTTGTCCAGTAGTTTACGCCCACACGTAAAATTTTTAAAACGTGAAAAAAACTTTTTTTTTTTTTTTTTTTTTAAAATTTTAAAAACGTGACAAATATTTGTGAAACCTTTTTCAAGCGACATTAAACACAATAAGCCGCAGTTGTGCCAACTGAAACTGCAGAAATGAATAAAAGAGGGAAAAAACCAAGAAACACGCACTCTTTAGTTTTAACCCATTTGTACACCGATCTTTAAGAGTCAAATACGTCAAATTTTGAGCGTTTGGTTGCGCGTACACCTCGCTGCAGCACAATAAAAGCACAAAATGTAAAAGAAAAACTTAAAGTACTTTGAAAATCATAAAATTTGACACGCAGCCACCAATATTTAAAAAACACACATTATATTATTCTCCTTTGATAAATTGATACATATTTTTCCCCATCAATTTAAATGAGAATAATCAATGCAGAGTGTGCAAAAATTTCAAAATCCGTAGTTCAAAAACGCTGACTATGCGAGTATAAATATTAAAGGCTAAGAGAGCGGAGCGGAGCGGCGCACTGCCAGTGCGAGAGACTCACTGGCGCCTACGAACCTAAGTCGACACTTCACGCATTGCACAATGCTTGAGGTATCCACTTAGGTTTGTAGGCGTCAATGCGCGTTTCGTGCTGGCCGCCCGCCCGCCACGCGGCGGCGCCTGAAGCAACTATTTCGCAACAGAGGTGTTGCGCAGTATCATACGAAATTGACCGTATTAAGAATGACAGGCATCCTTTAAAAGTAGAGATCTTTCCTCGCAAAATAAATCAAGATACTTATCGTACACTGGAAAAATCTAAGAGCCTTTAGCTGAGGCAAATATAGAGGTTCATCCGGTTCAGGTATAACAAGGTGGGAAATTCTTGAAAGATAATTAAGTCCTGTTACACCAAAGCGGTGTAGAGAGCTTTAGTGAATTTTGTCTCATTGAATTGACGCTCCCCCATTTTTACCAAAACTCTCAACTATATATTATTCTCCGTTGGACCAAACAGACAAAACAAAAAAAAACAGGCAAACCCTCATTCTTCCAAGACATTTTACATTTCCATCCAAAAAAGTCTTGTGCGATTGTCGTTTGTATTTACATGTGGGCCAATTAACTTTGGGTCTCAACTGGCATGTGGACCAAAACTCCCGTGCCGAAAAAACGCGTGGACGTTTACTGGGAAAAACAGGTTCGCGGACAAACAATCGTTGACAAAATGTCCTATAACCTTATAATAAACTCATTAGCATGGATTAGAGGCGGATTACATTACTAAATATTTTCTTTTCGCTCCCCTAGTTCACTACCTCATTTTTTCAAATCGAAATTTTTCAGAGAATCTCGCTCACAATTCACTTAAGGGTGTTTGAAAATTTCCAGAGCAAATATGTTTTACTTTTCTCAAAAATATTGCTTTTACTTTTGCATGAGATCAGAGGAAAAATCACGGAAATTCCCAGGAAGAAATGTCCAAGATCCTGCAGATAAAAACGCAATTTGCGAAGAAATACCTGGAAACATTGAAATATACTTACGCTCCTTTGTAAGGGAAACAGCGTCACACCAGCCGACTCGTTCGCATCATCTCATCGGCCATTGGCGTGGCGTAAATTACGATGTATCGATTGTTATGCCATTTAAACCTATGGTAAAGAATCGATTATTAAGGCGTTCGCTGCGGACTCCTTGTTTATCGATCCTTTTCCATAGGTTTAAATGGCAGATCAATCGATACATCGCAAAGCACGCCACGCCACTGCATCGCTCCTCTGACGTAAAGGCGTACCTCGATTTCTACGTAGCCCCTGTGCTCCGTATAACTCTATGCTTTCTAAGGCTCATGTGAAAATCTAGAAACTTTCTTACGTCAGAGGAACGACGTCTGTGATGTCGGAGGAATAGATTACGCACTTCAGCCGTTAAAGACTTCCCTTTCCTTTATGCATCCTGATGTAATCAGACTCAAGGATCCGACCAAGATGGCAACGTCGAATATTACAATTCCTCAAACTTCCCCGACGAAAGCATCCCGCGCCAGACAAACAAAAGTGAGTCCTCGTAAAAGTCAACAAAGTTAAATGCAGATTGACACAAGAGGATAAAATGCAAATCGATAATCCCTACGTGTTTCGGAAGTGAAGCGAAACGCTTTCGGAGCGCAGCTCCTCATTGGAGGCGTGTCGACTTGTAATAAATCGATTAATGAGCCATTTAAGTCTATGGAAAAGGATCGATTACCAGGATGCACCTCGATAGTCGACTCTTTACCAAAGCTTCAAATGGGAAAATATCGATAACCCATGATCCTTGATACGCCATTGCTTTTACCCGGCTCTGGTCACGATTTATACTGGGAGATCGGCTTTCGTTGATCTTCTTTGGGTGGTGGATTATGTTATTTCTCTGTCGCTCTCCAACCGTCTGTCCCCTCTTCGTATATGTTTCATTTTTCTTCTCTCTCTTAACCATCTTTTTCGTGATGACACGGGGCGAATACTTGTTTACGAACAGCTCAAATCTTTCGCAACTAGAATTTTGGCAATTTATTTTTTCCACTTTAAAAATCGAATTACCGCTCTACGGAGAAAAAAAAAATGTGACATCGGCGTTTCTCAGACGATGAAACTTAACTTTATTCAAAGGCTGCAAAATTGTCTTGGACAATGCAATTTTTATGAGGACATGGGGGCTAAGTCCCTGGCCACTGCGTGGCTCAACTTCCAGTCAAGGCTCGTACCGCAGACCCCTTGTGGGTTAATCTAAATAGAATGGGCTCATTTATGGGCTGTATCCTATCGAGACCTAAAAACAATTATCGAACTATATGAAAGGAGATGAAATAAAACAATGATGAATATGGTATGATTAAATTTTGTGTTTAAAATGTTAACGATTTTTGCGCGGAACCCAAAAATAAATCGGCGAAAATCTCGGTTAAAAACTTTCAACGGTTTTTGGTCAAAAAACGTATTGGTTAGAAATTCCCAACAGTTTTCGGGTTAAAAAAAAAAAAAAAAAAAAAAAAAAAAAAAAGTTGCGTTTATCGTATTTTTGGGCTGCAAATGTTTCAAAGGTTGCGAGGGGGGTTAAATACATAGAAATATCTCAATTTGGTGCGATATTGTGCGTCAGTGTTTGAGGATTTTTTCCTTCAAGTTATTAGCTGTGTCGGCTCACACATAACACAAGTATGTAACGACACTGCCTAATGACATCATAATATTTCACTTTTCCTCAACAGCCTTGATTTAATTTTCGACGGTTTGCTCTTGAGACTACTGTAAGGCGTTATTTTCAGCTGTGAAACCGTTGTCACCTCTTCAGGGTGTCTACAAGTCCGAAATTTCTCGGAAGTCCAGAAATAGTACTGATTTGTATGTGCATGCTCGGAAGTACTGAAAAGGAGCGAAAATTCCGCAAGAAAGGTCCGGAATTTTTTCCCTTCGTGCCAGGTGTGTTTTTTGAATAAAGCCTGGGAAGTAGGCACCCCCTGCGCGTCGATACTTAGATTAGTTTTTGCCTGCAAGATCGCGATTGTGCAGTCAGTTAATCTTTAAGCAACCAATGCTGCCGTGCTAAAGAAAAACGCCGTATTAACATCCGAGAGTTGCCGAATTTCCCCTCTTCAAATGATAATTTTTGAGACAAGTAATGAATATTTCTATCTGAAATTTTCTGATAATTTAGACCTTTTTACGAAGAAAATTTTCCAAAAAATTGGGAGGAAAATGTTCACAAGTTTTCCTGAAAATTCTCATTTTACCAAAAGAGATCTGGCATAGCACGGAGGTTCATACGACGTTCTTCCTTAGCACGGCAGAATGTCTGCGTCATTTTCGTCGTAATTTAAGCGAGAATTTAGAATCTTCGAAATTTTTCGGATTTCGTCAAATCGAGGTCCTGACTAAGCACTGAATTTCTCTGTTGATAAGGTATTGAATTTCTTGGGAATATACTGAAAAAGTATTTTCTGCCTCTTGCTCCCTCGTGTTATTTTCCTCAGATATCGTTTATCCTAAAAATCCAATCCTTGGCGAAATCATCCCTATAATTTTGGCAACCTCGTGGAAGCATATTTACATTTAATAAGGGCAAATTGGTGCTTGAACAATTGTAAACAACTGGTTGATAGCTGTTGGCGCGTCCAATCTGTTTATTACCCCGAAGCCCGCAAGCCATCATCTTCTGTTAAACGGAACTAAGTGCATCATGACGTGAGCTCTGTTATGCTTGTATTCTTATAGGTTTCAGGGCTCATGTCTTAAACCACATAGTTCCGTTTGGCAGAAATACACCCATCTGTCCCTCCCACCATTGAAATTGAGGCGTTCGTCTGGGTAAAGAGTCCGTGGGCTCAGGGTTGGGGTGGATTTTAATAGCTAATGGCGGAAAATAACTGGACATTCACCCGCGTACCGCCTCAGGCGTTTGCTCGAGAAAACGGACAAGAGAAACTCCGGCGCTTTATCCCTTCAGATTCATCACGGGTTGCCGCATTCCTCCATTTTCAGGCGTATTTTATCGTAAGACTCAGGGATCCCTCATTCAAAAGGCGAATTTCCGCAATGAGCCTCTAGACAGGGTAAGAACTGGAGGCTCTAAGCACATGAATCTGCATCAGAATTTCGCGTAGAATTCAATGGTACAAACGGGAATTCATGAAACCAACTAATAAGCGAGATATTTGCGTAAATAGACTGCGCATTTTTGTAAATCCCGCNTGAAAACAGCTGATAAAAAGACAGCAAACAGTACAGTAAGATGCGTAGCAACAAAACTTTTCCGAAAAACAAAAAACAAAAAACCCCCACTTCCCCTCATCCAATTTATGAGTTTGTAGGGATTTAAAAATCGGGGACGAACCCCAGAAAATAATTTATAGTTTTCCCGAAGCATTGAGAACAACACCTTTCAAATGAACCAACGCCCCTCGCAATTAGTACAGTGGTTGATTCACAATTTCATTCTATTTTTCAAATTAAATATTAAGATAGTCTGCGTTTTTTAACTCATGATTTTGAAATGTTTGTACACTCTGTATTGATTATTCTCATTTAAATTGATGGGAAAAATATGTATCAATTTATCAAAGGAGAATATAATGTGTGTTTTTCAATTATTGGTGGTTCCGTGTCAAATTTAATGATTTCCAAAGCACTTTAATTTTTTCTTTTAAATTTTGTGCTTTTCTTGTGCTGCAGCGAGGTGTACTCGCAATGAAACGCTCAAAATTTGACGTATTTGGCTCCAAAAGATCGATGTACAAATGGGCTAAAACTAAAGATTGCGTGCTTCTTAGTTTTTTTCCCTCTTTCATTCATTTTTGCAGTTTCTGTCGGCACAACTGCGGCTTATTGAGATTAATGTCATGGTAGGGGCATTTTCACTTCTTTGAGATTAGCACCAAAACACAAGTTGGGGGTAGTACCGCAATAGTTGCGTCAGTAACCTAACATATTAAGGTTAGAGATTAATGTCAGAGATTAATGTAAGAGATTAATGTCATGGTAGGGGCATTCTCACCTCTTTGAGATTAGCACCAAAACTCAAGTTGGGGGTAGTACCGCAATATTTGCATTAGTAACCTAACATATTAAGGTACTACGGCAATTTTGTTAGTTGGGTCTTAACTCCTAATTCCATTTTTTCCGTGGACTAAACCGCCTGTGACAAAAAATTTCCCTAAGGGTAGATTCCAGGAAATATCCGAGGAAAAAACGAGAGGGAATGGGGGATAATGGGGAATTGCCACAAATTATTTGCAAACAGTCGATGAGCAGGAGGTATAAAAAATCAGATGCGTGATGGGGATGGGAGCTACGGAAGCGGGATGAAAAATTATTCCAAACGCGAAAAAAATTGAGGCCGAAATTGATATTTGATTACAACGTCTCCGCTAAACGGGAATATAGGGGGTATTCCCGACCCGCACCCTGTTGAACGTATTTTGTCGTCTGGTAACGCAGGTTCTCTCGAGTTTCTGATGCTTTTCCTTATTTCGTTTCATAACGTGGCCCGCGAAGCTCGTTAGAGCGTGGGTCCCCCTTAACCCCCCCCCCCTCACACCAAATATTTTCATCTTCATTCTTCCTATCTCGACCCACTAGCGTTTGTGCTTCTGTCTCCAGAAAATCTGAATTAATGTTGCCAAGTCGGTTTTAACGCCTCATTGCATAGCGTTGCATGAAAGCAACAAATGGTTTCCAGCTTTATTTCTATGCTGAAGTATTAAATTGAATCAAAGCAAGAAATGTCTTTGGGGAGCATTATAAGCACTGGAAAAGAAACACATTGGATCTAGAGTCCAGACTCTTGAAAATATGGAAAAGAAAAAATACTCTTGATTCAATCAGATTTTTGCTTAAATCAAAAGGAAATCCGCTCAAATTAAGAGTCTTGGTTCTTGATTTAAGCAAAAATCCAATTAAATCAAGAATATTTTTTCTTGTTTTTTTTAAAGAGTCTGGACTCTAGATCCACTGTGTTTTTTTTCCAGTGAGTCTGATTTCCTTACTTTAAAAAAAAAAAAAAAAAAAAAAAAAAACTACAAAAATCTATTCCAACAGACTTTACTGTCGAAAAAATACTGCACGATGCAGATTTTCTCTCCAAAATCAACGATTAGCTCATGCAACAAAGGGTTAAGTTCAAATATCATACAACAGCATGAGCCGCAAGTCAATTTTTGCGCAAAGATTGCTTAAACGTGTGCACCCTCTACAGTAGTTTACTATTTACTACCTTCAACCATTGGTAGCTATAACCACTAAGACAGCATTGTCATCCTAGTAATAATGCCTATTTAGTTGGAATTTAAAAAAAAAATGTTAAAATATACTATTTACGAAACCGTTTTTGTCTTTTCTAACGTAAAATTTGTGTGAAATTTACGGTGTGGCCAGTCATGTAAAAATTGGCAACATGATTTTGTCAATTTTTAAAAAGCACTCACGTTGATGTCAAACAATTTTATTTGTAATTAAAAGTAATCGACGCATCTGAATCTTTGCGATATTTTTACAATTCAAAATACATCAAAATATCAGAAAGAAAAGTTCTTTTTCCGTATTCTCGTTCGAAGATAGCTGTTCTTGCGAATATGAACATACTGATTACACTTTTAAGTAATTTTATTCACTCAAAAATCGATTTTTTTCGTTGTCTTTTTTTTGTAACATTTTATTAGGTATTTACAACTTGAAATGGGGTCAACAGTAACCGCGCCCGAGAAGAAAAGAATAATTTTACCATCAAGTATGCAATTTTAAGCGTAGGATAAACGTAGGGAAGATGAAACTTCCCTTTCCTCGGAGATTTCGCATCCTTTTACGGCCCTATTTTTAGGATCGGCAAGAAAAGAACGCACTGCGACACTGTAAGAGCACTAAAATGCAAGACCCCTGTGATTTGATTAGATTTAAATTCCAATTTTAGAACGAGTTATTCAATTCAAATTTTTTCCACCGCGCTGCTACTGCATAAAGAGAATAACCCAGTTTGCTCCGTTTACGCTCTTTAAACCTGCGACATCTTTCGTTCCAAATTTTTCCCGTTGCATTTTTATTGAAACATCAAGAAGAACCTTTCTTTCCGTGTCACCCTTTAGTCGTTCAATGCTTATCGAGTTACAAATTTCGAAATCTTTCTCTCGTAGCGTGTACCCTTCTTTGCTTCTCAATTATACCTTTTCTTGATAACTCCCCTACACTGCCATGCTAAGGAAAAACGCCGTATGAACATTCAAGAGTTGCCAAATTTCTTCCGATGAAATGTTTATTTTTGAAGAACGTTGTGAATATTTTTGCTTGATATTTTTACAATATTTGGAATATTTGGATCAAATTACGTACGAAATTGTCTAAAAAATCGGAAGAAAAATATTTTTAAATATTCCCGTAAAGTCTTGATTTATCTAAGGAAATTTGGCAACGCCTAAAGGCTCATACGGCGTTTTTCCTTAGCACGGCAGTACAGATGATGGAGTTTTCCTCTTATAACTCGAATGTACACAGTTAAGGAGGAAAAAAATTTACTCTAATCAAATGTTGAGGATTAGATCGAGTTAAAGCTGCGGATCAATTCCTAGGCAAAGTGATATATACAAAGAGAATAAAGAGAAAATGCAACGATTTTAAGGCATTACGATGGAAAAAAACCTCGCATTCGATACAGAAATCGATAGCTGAATCGAATGCGAGGTTTTTTCCAAGCACTATTCTACTTTCATTCCTCTGAATTTGTCCAATTTTTGGGCCTAGAATGATTCTTTAGGCTTATTCGCAGGGGCTATCGTCCTTTTTTTTACTAAAAATTCAAAAGCTGCCGAAGTGTTTGACCTAATCGATGCGATATATCGCATATCAGTTCTACCGCGTTGCTTGAGCTTGACAAATCGTCACCTTCCAGGCAAAGTATCACAAGCGCCATGCGGCGTTTAAAAATTTTCGCCGCCATTATATTTTTTTACAGAGAAATTTTTCAACGAACCTGTCCAAAAATTACACCGAATTTTCTTTGTGCTGTCGATAAAATTTAGTGAAATTTTCGAACAGATTCAACCAACAATTTCTCAGTAAAAAAAATAAAATGGCGGCGGAAATTTTTAAACGTTGCATGGCGCTTGTGATACTTTGCCTGGAAGGTGACGAAATCACCTTCAGTTGAGGTCATGCCGAGAGATCCATAACGGTTTGGGTCAGCAGCGGGCCGATTATTGAAATGTATAGACAAAACTGTAGACAAAGAAGACATAAAGAGTAAAGAGCGATCCCATTGGTTGAAATGGGTGGTTCTCATAGACTAGGGGGTAAATGATGGACTAAATATCGGGTTTCCCGTGAGTTGCCGTTAGTTAGTCTATTACCTACGTCCTTTGTCCATTGCAACCACCCGCTTCCACCAATAGGAACCCTCCATATCCTTTTTATCCTCTTCGCCTATCAATTTCAATAATCAGCCCGCAGGTTGCCATCCTTTTTCTTCTCTATATCCAGTTTTTATCCATTTATGATAAGAAGTGCATGACTTGGAACTAACCACGAGCTTGACTTTCTGTTGCAGACATGTTCTTGGGCCCGGTGTGCGAGTACGTGATCGCGCAGGTTGCCCGCTTCTCGGGGGTGGTGTGGGGGATCCCGGTGCTCACGGCCGGGGCCCAGGCCAAGGTGTTCGACAACAAGACCGACGACTTCAAGATGCTCACCCGCATGCTCTCCGGCGACAACCTCATCCAGATCGCCCTCAAGCAGATCCTCTCCGACTTCGGCTGGAACCAGGTCGGGCTCCTCTACGAGAACTACGAGGAGGACCGCGGGCACTCCAAGTGCCACTTCACCCTCGCCGCCGTCTACTCGGCCATGGGCAAGAAGTCCTACCACGAGGGCTTCTACCGGGTCGCCACCTACAGCTACTTCCTCGAGCAGCTCCAGGTCATGTCCACCAAGGCCCGAAGTGAGTCCCCGATGACGTCCTACGCATGAGCAACAGCATGTCAACCTCACTTCCACTTTCCACTCCTCACTTGCACCATAACCTACAACTTACTAAACTTGACTAACAACAAACCAATTACACAGAGACAACAAACCGTCCACTGGCCTCATAGCGACAGGTGGAAGCTTTTACTTTCTTTCGGGGATTCAACACTGGGGCTTCTACAGGGTCGTCACCTGCAGCTACTTCCTCGAGCAGCTCCAGGTCATGTCCACCAAGGCCCGAAGTGAGTCCCCGATGACGTCATACGCATGAGCACCAGCATGTCAACCTCCTTTCCACTTTCCACTCCTCACTTGCACCATAACCTAAAACTTACTGGACTTGATTAACAGCAAACAAATTACACAGAGACCAGACTGGCCTCTTGGCGACAGGTGGAAGCTTTTAATTTCGGGGATTCAACATCAACACTTCCTTACGGACAATGGAGATGTTGCATCTGTGAGGAATTTGCGATTTGACTGTTGATCCTTATGTAAAAGTTCACGAGAAACACGATGGTGCTACTGGTTTTTTTCTGGAATCAACTCCCAAGCTCAAAAAAAGCTCTCAAGTTGAGGCCAAAATGGAGGGGATATCCCACGCTATCCTGAGAGTCCACCTCTACATAAAGACAAACTCTCCATGCATAGATAAGGAGCAAATACATCAGCAGTGATGCCGTGTTTTCAATTTTTGAGTCCCCAAATAAAGTGGCAGCCCTGTCAATGTATTTGCTCCCTATCTTTGCATGGAGAGTTTGTTTTGATGTAGAGGTGGACTCTCAGGATAGCGTGGGATATCCCCTCCATTTTGGCCTCAACTTGAGAGCTTTTTTGAGCTTGGGAGTTGATTTTAGAGAACACCAGTGGCCTCATCGTGTTTCTCGCGAACTTTTACATAAGAATCGACAGTCAAATCGCTAATGCCTCACACATGCAACATCTTCATTGGACGTATTCCTGTCAAACGAAGGAAGGGAGAGGGGCGGTGCTTTTGGCGGGTGTTGTAGAACGTGCGTTCCGTCCCATACTCGCAATGCTTTTCCATGGCGCTTAGTTCCGTTTGATAGAACGCGATATCCGGGAATCTAAAACCCTTTGAAGGAACTCAATTTGGCGCTTAGTTCCGTTTAACAGAAATACGTCCACACATAAAGGAGCAACAGTCATCACTCTTTGTTCGGCTGTAGATCTACAAACTTGGTGGATTTCGAAATTCGGGTGGCGTCTTGAGCCAAACAAATTTTCCAAACTTTGATTTATTTGCCAAAAGAACCTGCCAACTCGATGTTAACTATCAATCAAGGAGGTCAACGGCTGAATGTGCCAAAAAAACCTGCCAACTCGATGTTAACTATCAATTAAGTAGGTCAACAGCTGAATTTTAAAGTCCCGAAATTAAAAGCTTCCAACATTGCCAAGATACTAGTGGAGAGCTTCTTGTCTCTGCTGACAGCAAACTAACTACATTACAGCGGTTTAAACCGTTTGTTCCTTATAAACATATGAGATTGATGCCCCTTCCTTGCTCTCATGCTTCGAAGACACTGACATGTATAACTTTTTGACTAATTTGTGAAACCGAATGGTAAATTCTACTCATAGCCAAAAACTTGAATGGAAGTATGATGTAACATATTTTCGTAAAAGTGATATCTCGCATACTCTTTTTCGGATAGTTTGTCGTCAGTGTTTACAGGTACATTCCATAAAAATTTCGCACGCAATGTCCGTTAATTCTAAACCGAAAAAATATGCGTATAATACAAATTTCTCGCATATCTAGCGAGGAAAAAACTGGGAGTGAACAATCTTTCAATCCTTCGAAGTTTCATAGGAGACAATCGTCTTTTGCCAAGGGCATACTGTTTCCACGATTATTTTTCAACTGTATTTCCACGATGAAAATTCTATTCAAGATGTTCACAGAGCTGATCAGTTTCACCAGTTTTCTTTTAAGGACACGCAAGAGTTATCTCACTTCGTCAGTGATAAACGCATGATCTCCTTCCATTTTCGTTGCCTTTAAAAATTTACGCCATCCGATGGATGTGCTTTTTAGTCGCAACGCTCAATCCTTACTTTTCTAAAAATGGTAAACGCAGCAGCAATATAACATCCCAGTATTCCCTGTAATATTTGGGTTACATTTTGCAAGAAGGGACCACTATCTCTGGCTCTTCCATAAAAGCACACATCTACGTAGGGAAACCAATGACATGTATGTTATTTCTAAAATGGGCCAGATGTAGTGGTGGCTTATTGCAAAATTTAATCCATGTTTTATTCCCCTCGATTTTGCCTACTCATTATAAACTTTCAACATCCTATCAGTTTTGATAATCCTCGAGGTTGGCATTGTGTGTGACACGCTCATGTGTTATCAGTTCACACAAGCCGTCTTGTCAAAACTTTCTGATTCTTGCCACGGAGTCACCTGACACGCGTCAGGTGTATTATATCATCGACGGATTGTTGACTGAGACATCACAGCATGACAGGTTCTCAAAACCGCACGCGCGCTCACTGAAATCCTTCAAAAAACAAGAAAAGGGGAGCAAAAAAAACAAGAAGAAAAAATCCAACATGAGTATGTTGGAAAAGCGTGCCGAATAACTGAAATGTTGGACAAATACCTCTTATTTTCACGTCTTTGCTTTTTGCATCAATTGGTACTTTTTGCTAAATTTGGGAGAAAATATTGATTCATGAACGTTGAATGTAAATTAATTTTAAAGATTCCGTCCAATTATCTTGATTTTAAGCTGATATGCGGCATTTGCGCACGACCGTGATTTGGGCGAACTGCCGTGCATCGAAATCGCGTTCAGTTAATCTCTTTGGATTTCGAACTGTAACTTCTCTCCTATTCGGCCGATTTGTACAAATGAGGTCTCTTTTTATTTGTACTTCAACGGAAAGTAAAGAAAATATCGCTAAATAGACGGAAAACAATTTTTGAGAAAATTTGGTGGATCCTGGCATCACGGTGAATGGTTAATCGGTTAATCGCCTCGCCGTCTTTTATTGCCTTGCTCGAAACCGGACACCCAAAGCTATATCGCGAGATAACTGTAGTGGTTTAAGTGGATTTCGGCAGGGGCCATGGTTAGTACATAGTATAATGAGTCACGAGGCTCATCACAGATTGCACTTACAGTGCAAGACGCTCATTGGCTATAGAGTTTTGGCGGGAAAGAAGGTTCTAGAGGAGTTTTGAAAGGATGAAGAGAGAGAGGAAATTCGTGTTTTGTCATTTATTACAACGCATTATGGTGACACATTTGAAAACACTTTACACACACTGACGGTACATGAAAAGCTTCTCTGCTATAATTAGGGTTAGTTAGAATCGTAGTTTGATGTTTAATTCTTGTCCATCCGCTTGAAATATTAAGATTAGTCGGAACAGCAACTTTCTTCGATGACTATTGACCGAGATATCGCGCTTTAAAAATTCAGTTTATGACGTCATCCACTGCGGCAGTGACACCCTTGGTTTCTTCCGCCTTGCTTTCATCCAAGTTACACGTTGAGTAACCATTTCAAATGTGTATTTCCCTGACTGATGAAAGCAAGGTGGAAGAAATCAAGGGTCTCACTACCGCGGTGGATGACGCCATAAACTGAATTTTTCAAAGCGCGATATCTCGCTAAATAAGCCACGTAGAAAGTTGCCGTTTCGACGGATCTTATTATTTTTAGCTAATCCACAAGAATCAAGCATCAGAACGTGATTCCGTGACCAGCGGAATTGACCCATTCATAATACACGAATAAAAGGCTTTTTTTTAAAAAAAATCCCAAAAAATCAAGCTTTCATTAAGTTCGGCCCATCCTCCTTGATTTTGATCTAGGCTCTGAAACACAAGGAGGAGATGGTTAGGCAATTTTCCTCCTGCCATTTCCTTTCTTTCGGACGGTCAAAACATTGAAATGAGTCGATTTAGCAGAACTAAATCTTTATGTGGGGGTTTATTGTTCCTACCCCAAAAATTGATGAAAAAACACTCATCTTGTCGCTCCTCTGACGTAAGGACGTATCCTGATCTCCACTTGAGCCCTATTTTCCATATAACTCTATGCTTTCCAGAGCTCATGAGGAATAACAGAGATACGCGCTCTTACATCTGAGGAGCAACGATCTGAGCCGTGGATAAAATTCACGCCTTGACCCCTATCAAGCCCTCGCGTGGATGGGAATCTAAAAAGTCCCATTCTCAGCGTCAAAGGCAGGGAATTCTTCCGCAGATTATACAGCGTTCGCAGAATCCTTTCAAACTCCCCCATGTCTGTTTTTTCTGCACATTGATTCAAGTTTAGTATCTCAATTCTATCCGAACGTGTGTACCGCTGTTTAGAACATCCCTTAAACTTTAAACGACTCTCTAAACGATGTACAAAGGGATGAAATGGGGAAGAAGAGATCGGAATGATGTTACCCGGAATGACAGGCGATGTTGAGAGATTGGGTCGAATTCGGGGGTTTCTCGTCGTTCGGCTGCGGGTAACGTCGTGTTTTTGCCAAATCTGACGGTGACGGTAATTGAAATGCCGGGCGAAAAGTTCCATAATAAAATACGCCCGCCGCCACGAGGCCAAGCGTACCGGAAAAATAATTGAAAGGTTTCAACCTACTTTTGATTAAAACAAATAAATACACACAAATTATATGTTTAGTAGAATAATATAAATTTTAAACATAAATCTTATTTTAGTTTAAAAGTTAGTAATTGTATTAAATGTATATAAGTCTTAAATGTATATAAGTCTAAAATTTGACAAATCTAAAAGTTTAACATTTAAAATTTAAAAACTAGAGCAATATACTAAAAGAATTTATTTAAATTCCACCAGCAGTTGTGGTCAAATCTAGAGTTAACTAACTAAATATTTAAATGAATTATATCGATTATAAAGATATTAATAAAACAAATTATAAATAAGTAAAGAAATAAGTCAGAATTTATTTAATTGTAATGGTAGTCACACTTCATCGTTCTTTATGCAAAAGGACGTAGTCATCACATTTTAGCATAGAATTTTTTTTGTGGCAAATTGGACTTAAACGATGAAATTTTCGGGCATATCTAGAGAAAAATTATACTGATTTTTCCTTTGGCCACGTGCCAAAATTGCATTGTTCTTATCTTGGGGAAAATTGAGTTGCAAAAAAACGAATGAACTATGAAAAATAAAAAAACCCTAAAAAGTCGCAATAAAAATACTTTTATTAACTTTTTCTCACGGTTACTCCAATATTTTTTGAGAACCTTTAGGGGATGGGGGAGGGGTCAGTTAGTCTTATTTTATTCAAAAAGAAAGTGAAAGATTGTCATTATGGATGCCTTACAATGCGCCCGTTGAATACTTCAGCCAGAGCAAAGAGGAGAGATATTTCTGAAAGGAAATTGCTCAATTTTCTAAAAGAAACTTATCGACGGTGTAAGTCCGCAACCATGTATTTATTGGTTCGTGACGTAGCAAACTTCCTGCCATACTTCCTTTTTTAAATAGTAAGCTACTCACCGGCTTTCTTAAAAACTGCCGTGATTTTTCTTCTATGTGCAATCCGAATTCTGCAAAAACTTCATAGAATGATGTCGATTTGTTATTTTTTATTTCTTAAATAAATAAAATAGGAACGGAGATTTTCAGACACCACAAACGAGATACATGATTGTGGACTTACACCGTCGGTATCTTGTTTTTGCTTTAGCTGAAGTTTGCAACAGCCCTATTATGACAAAAATCTGGCCAAAGTGCCTAACGTTGATATCAGTGTTCGAAACTCACGGGCGCCAACGCGCCAAATGCGCCTAAGAAATCGGTCATGACGCCTAAAAAATGAAGTCTCTGCGCCATCGTGGCCCCTGAAACTTGCCCTCTCCCCCCTTCCCCAAAAAAAGAATCATAGTTTTTCTGATCGGTGATTTTTCGAAATTTCTCCCAAGAAACAGCTACTAGTTCCTTTAACTAAAATATCTTGCGTCTAACTTATCATGCACTAAATGCGCCGTGATGCATAGGTAAAAGGTCTATTTGGCCCCTAAGAAATCTTTGATGGCCCCTAAAAATCGACCTTGATGCGCCACATGGCTCCTGAAACTCCAAGGTGAGCTTCGAACACTGGTTGATATTGCGAGGAAGGTTAAAAATCAATGCCAAAAAGCCAATGAAAAGTTCAATTTGACAACGGTGTAGAAGACAACGAGATACGACGCGCGACGCGTCGAAGCGTTTGGAGCGGTTAAAATCCCATCTCAGACTGTCGTAGATCTTTTGCAAAGCTCCCATTACCCCCTAGTCGCAGAGGGGATGTTGAGGGGTGCCGGGGATGTCACGACATCAAAAAGCCGGCGATCCTTTTCTTCCGCGTCAGGGAACAACTTTGATTCCGTTCTCAATTTTCATCTATTTTTCAAACCGTTAATCCTTTTTCGATTTATATTTGTCGCGAGCAAATTCTTAAGCCAGGCATTTTGTTAAATGCTGAGGCAAGATAGTCACGTATTCTTACTTAGTATGCAGTGGCGTGGCGTAAATGATCGATTATCGATATTTTTTCATTTGTAGCATGGTAAAGAATCGATTATTAAGGTGTTCGCTGCGAACACCCTGATAATCGATCCTTTTCTATAGGTTTAAATGTCAGATCAATCGATAAATCGCAAACCACGCCACGCCACTGTTAGTATGTTGGAGTTTTTTGGCAACGTGCGGTAAAAATTCAGTATAAGGCTGAAAATCTCAATACAGAGAGAAAAAGCCCGAATGAGCACAGTTTTCCTTCAAAGAGATATGCTGTTTGGTGCAACACTAGTTACGTCCATTCATGAAGGTAACTGCAGAACGCAGGAAAATGGCAAAATCCGCACGATGGCAAATATATAATATTTTATCTCGAAGTTATCAGACTTTTTCGATTCAATTCAAACAAAATCCTCCAAAAATCAGTAGAGAATCATTCACATTTTTTTCTGAAAACTCGTTGTTTTTTTTGAAAAAAATTTGACAACACCTACCCCTACTAGCTCATTCGGTGTTCTTTCTTAGAAGGGCAGCATAGTGGCGTACACTTTATTTATATTCGCTCGTTGATGAAAAATTGATCTCTCCGCAAACTCTCTCCATTCATCGCTCAGCTTTACGCGAATAGCCGTGTTTAGAGCAAGCATTAACTGTTGCTCCTGTGACGCTGAAAGCTTCTGATTTCTCCCTGTTAGCCAAGCTTTTATACTAGCGTCAAGCCTCTCCCTCGGAACATACTCGAATTTAAATTCAATGAAGTAACTGCGTGAACAGAACTGAATCTGTTTCAAATTAGAAGTCACCCGCGCGGAAGGACTTCAGTGAACAGGCTTGCTTTCAGTCGAACCCCATTTTTCATTCACATCCATGCAAACAGCGACGTTTTCCAGTCTTTATTGCGAACTTTTGCAAGAGTTTTAAAGAGCCGCACTCATTGTCGTTCTTAAATGAGTTCCTTTACCTACGACCCTATTGGTTTTCATCTAGAATAAGGGGATTTGAAGAGGTCCTTATTATAGCACCATAAAAAGGACAATTTGGATCGCATTCAGCAAAAAAGAACCAGCACAATTACATCGTTTTCAAAATCGCACTGAAAAAAAAAAAAAAACTGCTAAAATCAACACATGAAATAGTGAAAAAAGGTGACAACTCATCAAAATAGATTAAGAACACCGGGTTGATTTAACTAATTTGGTGATTCGTCACCGTATTTTAGCAATTTTTTTTTCAGTGCGTGTAACTTATTTTCTTTTAAAAAGACTTGATGTATGGGTATTAAAATTTACATAATTCTTTTCCTCTAAAATTCACAATTTGTTGGTGGGAAGCAAAACCGATTTGCTATTCAAGGAATTTTTTTTAGATAATTATGAAGAGGCAGCATTTACATTTTTCACTCGAGTAAAATTCATGAGTGTGGCTGTGCAAATAGTTTTTTGCAACGATTTACAATGATTTGCCTCCGCAAAGAAAAAAATAAAAAAAATACGAAAGAAAAAAGTTTCCGAATCTTACAAACTTTAAGGTAGCTCTTAAAATGTCCAAAACCGGGAAAGGTTTTTCCGGCTTTTTCCAAAAGAGCCTTGTGTATAGGGCTCATGCGTTGAAGCCGATAACAGTGGCGTGGCGTGAATTGCGATATATCGATTGTTATGCCATTTAAACCTATGAAAAAAGATCGATTATCAGGGTGTTCGCAGCGAACACCTGAGTAACCGATTCTTTACCATAGTTTCAAATGGCGAGATATCGATAATCGATTATTCACGCCACGCCACTGGCCGGTAGCAAAAGCGACAACGGAGCCGACTTCCGTGCCGCTAATGTCAGGCGCTTTAAATATAACTTCCATTCATTCTTACGGTCTTCAACTAACGAGCACACTCTTTATTTTCCACCTGCCTCTGGCTCCGTTTGGCAGAAATACGTCCAAATATCATTGCCAAGATAGGGATTTTTCGATCAAGCTCATTCGATAGCGATTCAATAATCGGCCCGCTGTTTCAGAGATGACTACGGCTGTACTGAATACGGCCCTGACTCTTACATTAGGTGACTGAACAATCGCGGTGATTGCATCGGGAATGTCTGAAATTCACTTTTTACTTTAGCACCTGTTCGAGAAAATTTCAATTTCATGGTTTCCCGCCTCAAAAAAGTAAACGTATGCTTAGGAGGAACGCCGTGTGAACATTCAAGAGTTGACAAATAGCCCCGAACGAGAAATGCATTTTTGAGGAAAAGTGCATATTTTTCTTTGAAATTTTCGGATATTTTAGATTAAATTGGGTACAAAATCGTCTAAAAAATGTGAGGAAAAATATTCAAAATTTTCCCCGTAGACACTGGAAAAAAACCACATTGGATCTAGAGTCCAGACTCCAGACTCTTAAGAACATCGACAAGAAAACGTACTCTTGATTCAATCAGAATCTAGCTTAAATCAAGAACCAAAGCCTCTTAATTTAAGCGGATTTCGTTTTGATTGAAGCAAAAATCCGATTGAATCAAGAGTATTTTTTCTTGTAAATGTTTTCAACAGTCCGGACTGAAGATCCAATGTGTTTTTTTTCCGTGAATTTTGTTTCTATCGGAGGAAACAGCCGAAGGTTCACTCGGCGTTTTTCTTTAACAGGGCGCAGTACGGTCAAGGCATTTGCAGATTAATAATTTCCCCCGATTTCAGAACCTCACACAGACCTAAAAATCCCGCCGCAGAGTTTGCAGCAGACCCATTTCGAAAAAAGAGGGTTTTGCGTTGCTCCTGCTCCATACGAATGATTAATTCCAGTGACTGGTTCCCGCGTCATCGGACGTGCGAAAATTAGGTTGCGGATTCAATGAATGGGATTGTTCCGACTGGGTTGCTGGGTTCTCGGAGCGCCACTTCGGCTCTCGTGTGTGAATAGGATCGTTTTGCAGGAGACCCGGCAAACAGCAGTCGGGAACTCACTTTTTAAATTCAGAAGCTTAAATGGGGTTTTTCTCATATGAGCTTCCTCTCAAGATTGAATTCGATTACTTTCCACCTCGTTGCCATTTATAAGCTTATTGAAGTTGAAACCATCAGAGTTCGTATGGAAAACATCACTGAGACTCGAAGTAGTCCTATTTTGGAAAAAAAATCACGGGGGTGCGTTCAGAATTGGTTATTACGATTCTTCTGTACTCTATGTAATTAGGTACCATGAAAATTATGTCATTACTTACTTGATGGTTGCAGTTAACACAACAAGATAGGCTGGATAAAGCGATGAGTCTGGAAACAACGAGCGGTTTGGTTAAAGTACACTGGAAAAAAAACACAATGGATCTAGAGTCCAGACGCTTGAAAATATTGACAAGAAAAAGGACTCTTGATTCAATCAGATTTAAGCTTAAATCAGAAGGAAATCCACTCAAATTAAGAGACTTGGTTCTTGATTTAAGCTTAAATCTGATTGAATCAACAGTCCTTTTTCTTGTCAATGTTTTCAAGAGTCTGGAGACTAGATCCAATGTGTCTTTTTTCCAATGTATAGTGGTATTTTTAATATTCAATGCTAGGTGTATCAATGTCGCAGGCAAATAGTGAAATCAGGCATTTTGTCAAATGCCTAGGCAAATAGTCAAATATTCCAACTTTATTTGAAATTTTGATTATTTTCCTGATTTTACATCACAAAATAATTTATTGCTCATGTGAAAAAAATTCTTGGTAAAAATTTGCATCACACAATAGTATTTTAAACAATTTTTAGCTTCTGAGCAGCCATTTATCTTGGAATTTTCAGCATGTCATATAAAACAGAATTTTCGGAATTTCAACATTCGAAAATATGAGAAGCAATTGAAAAGGAAGAGAAAAAAGGATTTGTAGGTTCCATGAGTTATTCTTCCAAAAATATTGAAAACTCGCGAGCTCCTCGCTATAAATTCACACTATTTTGTAAACTGTCAAAATTTAACTATCTTGCCTAGACATTTGACAAAATGCCTAATTTTACGATTTGCCTGCGACATCGACAAGGGGATAAAATTATCTCTTTAGAGGCGGTCTACAAGCTATGTAAGGCACTTTTTCGGCATTTTGGACCCCCCCTTCTCCCTTGTGACGCTTTTGTAACGTAGGATCCTACCATTTAAAGCACAAAAACAAATTGACGTAACGCTCTCCTCGCTACGTTACGGAGCGTTACGTAATTTATGGGCGGCCCCGGCCCTGTATGGTAAAAAACCCGATTCCATAGGAATTTTGATATTTGTTTCCAGAGAAGTAAAATGAAACTAAAAAAAGATGGAGAAAAATAGAAGAAAAATAATCAAAGTTGGGTTCCTAACATCTAAAATTTGACGTAAGAGTAACAGACATGTTTTTCGGCTTTGATTGTCAGTAAAAACACATAATTTTGTCGCTTTGTCTATCAACTATCGACAGTCCTTGACTTTAAAAATTGTTTCGTTCATCCGCATTTAGATCCCGAAATATTTCGTCTTCATCGGCCGCTATTGACGTCATCAAATGACTCAATTTAAAACCGAGTTGCATCGAGAATTAGGAATGCTTCCATTTCGGGAGCGTCCATAAATTACGTAAGCGTTGTTTACCCTTTCGTCCCCCCTAACGCTTTTGTAACCAAGGTTTCTCTCCTTTAATACGTAAGAAGACAACGGTGAAATGATGTCCTTGACCCCCTCCCCCCGCCCCCGCCAGAGCTTCGTGTGATTTATAGACGTTCCCTTATTCAATTTCGGACTTAATGTTTTTATTGTTTTTTAATATTATCAAAAGCTCAACGAATATCTCGAAAAATGCTCATTTATATCGAGACTTGGCACCCTCGTCGGAAGTCGTTCGAGTCACCTGTCCCTTGAGTAGGCGCCGAAAGCGCCCTCTTCATGCAAATCGGAGACAATCCGCGAGAAAGGACGAGATAAATAGTGTTAAAAGAAGCGCGCTCATTAAACTTTTGATTAAAAAACCGCGGCGAGGCGAGTGGATTTGCGATGAAACAAAAGATTCGCAAATGGATTTCCGCAGACCTCTCTTGAGGGTTCCCTGCACCGACGCACAGTGGATCGAGTCGATGACAGAGCACTGAAAAAAAAATCTCGGTGTATTTACTAAGAAAAGGGTCAAATTACCAAGAATTCAGGGTTCTATTTGATCCCAGTTTTTTCTTGGTAAAATTACCGTTTGTGGAATCGGTAATTTTATCGAGAAATCTTGGTAAAATTATTGGACTTTCTCGGTAATTTTACTGGACTTTGGTAAAAACGCCAATTTTTTATCGACTGTGGTAGAATTACCGAGATGAAGTGGCAAAATTACCGGGAATTGATTACCAATAAAAGTGGTATTCTTACCTGAAAAAAAAAAAAAAAAACATTAAAAATACCGGTTTTTAGGTAAGCTTATGAGTCTTCTTGGTAAAATTACCAATAGTTGGTAAAAAAAGGTGAGATAGTAAAGGTACCAACGGACCTTGGTAAAAACGCCGAGAATTTTTTTTCAGTGAGGTCGCACATGAAATTTTTGACGAAAATTTCAAATTTTTATGTTTATATCGCCACATTTTAAACTTTGAGGGGTGCTTCTTGAAGAAAAGTTTACGAAGAAACCAATGCAATCACTTTTAGAACTTAAAAATATTGCATGAATGGAGTTATAAGCGTTTAAAGTTTCCAAATCTTGGCCGACCTCAGCCATTGACTCAACCCACTGTGCGACGCTCGGATTTCTATCGGTAATACGTTCCCACTGACTCCGCGCTATTTTTTGCACGTTGATTTCATTTAGCTCTCCGTTTTTCTTTCCTCCTAACTCCTTTTCAGCCGGGGAAAATTGTTTCATTTAATGCGTCATGAATAAGGCACTTAGCTCTAGAACTCGCAACACTCCAGCAGTTCGAGTGAAAGCGACCGGGGTTATTTTTTCTCGCGACCATATATCTCGTGTCCCGGCGGCGTGGCACTCCGAATTACCTGCATTTCTGCATGCCATTAGGAGAGTCTCAAGGGATTTTATCTTCTAGAGACTGATTTGAAAATTAATACAGCGTGGGATAAATCGGATTCACTACCACAAAAAAATACTTCCCTCTCGGCTGTTTTTTATGGCGCACGGTGGATCGACTCCATAGGTGAGATCAGACTAAATTTGGAAACTTTAAACTCTTTGAACTCCGTTTATACAAAACTTCGAGGTTCTGGTTTCGTTGGTTTCCACGTGAAATTTTCTTCTAGGGGCACTCTTCAAAATTTAAAATGTGACGAAAGAAACATCAAAATTTGCAGTCCTAGTGAAACATTTCGTGTTCGACCTCTGTAATTGACTCGATCCACTGTGACGTTGGAGAAATTAGCGTGATTCGATGACAGCCATATTTTGTGTCAGAAGTACTTGCGATATCGCATCGATTTCGCAGACCAAAATGGAGGGGATATCCCACGCTATCCTGAGAGTCCACCTCTACATCAAAACAAACTCTCCATGCAAAGATAGGGAGCAAATTAGCAGGGTTGCCGTGTTTTCAGTTTTGGAGTCCCCAAATAAAGTGGCAGTCCTGTCAATATTGTATTTGCTCCCTATCTTTGCAGGGAGAGTTTCTCTTGATGTAGAGGTGGACTCTCAGGATAGCGTGGGATATCCCCTCCATTTTGGCCTCAACTTGAGAGCTTTTTTTGAGCTTGGGAGTTGATTTCAGAGAAAACCAGTGGCACCATCGTGTTTCACGCGAACTTTTACTTAAGAATCAATAGTCAAATCGCAAATCCCTCACACATGCAACATCTCCATTGCCGTATTGCAAAGCACGCAGCGCCAATGTTGAATATGTTCTCTCTGGCCTCTATCTTTCTCAAGCGTTTTCAGCGGCAACATCGGAGGAGAGCGAACCCTGAAAGTTAAGCCGTCGCGGCCGGAAACGGAAACGAAGTAGTTTCATTTATTCTGACAGCGGCCCACTCTTTAATAACAACCAACACGCTCCGAGTTAATTTTTCAAATCCGATCCAATTTCAGCGCCCGCCTCTTTCAAATTTGACAGCTGACCCGCACCCCTCGCGAGGGGCGCGGGGTGCGGGCCAGCGTCAGCTGCACGGCCGACAACAGTCACCGAAATTCACGCTCTGTAGGTTTCAGGGCCCATTGTCCGGTTTCTCCCGGAAGAATGTATTCAAAATCCCATGAAATCCATGCTAAATGTTTCTATAGACAACCCACTCTCAATGTTTATATTTATGGTAAAACTGAAAATTAAAATAAAAATAAGTTCAAGACAAACCACGATCCTATTCATTTGTATGTATAATTAAATTACCTACATGCCGAAGCTTTTTGAGACCCCAGGTCCCATCATCAGGGCTTACATAAGCAACACATGCAAAACTACAAAGAAACTACAAAGCAACTAAATAAGCAAAATGAGGAACTACATGGTAAAGGCAATTACATAGCAATTCCGAGATTAAATATCAAATTAAATAAAAAATTAATAATTAAATTAATGTTTGCCACTCTCAATGGGCAAGAGCAGCGAGCTGATTATTGAAATCGATAGACAAAGCTATCGACAAAGAAGACATTGGGAGGGTTTCAGGGCATTCCGTCAACGATTTTTTGTCCGCACACCTGTTTTTTCTAGGTGTTTACGTCCATGTGTGAGATAAGCAACATTGACTTGGTCCAAGTGTCATATTTTAGTCCGTATGTAAAATATATTGACAATAATGACATGAGAAAATTGAGAAAGACGGAAGAGCTATTGTGGTAACTCATTTTTTAAATGAAATGTTATTTCCTTCTTTTGATCAATCTTTTTAAATTGTCATGAGTGAATATTTGGTTTTATTTCTATCCTTAAAATTTTCGATGAAAAATAAATCTTATAAACACTTTTTTTTAATGATAATATTACTTTCTTTTAAAAACATTTACATTGTTAAAACGTGGCAAATATTTGTAAAACATTTTCCAAGCGATGGCGTCGATATTTAAGTCAATGAGCAGTAGTCTTTGTGTCGAAAGAAACTATGCGCAAATGAATAAAAGAGGGAAAAAAACCGAGAAGCACGCAATCTTCGGTATTAGCCCATCTGTACATCGATGTTTCAGAGTCAAATACGTCCTATGTTGAGTGTTTGGTTGCGCTCAGCCACTCACACCACGCTGCAGCACAGTAAAATCACAAAATATAAAAGGAAAAATTAATGTGTTTTGAAAATTATTAAATACGACAAGGAAAAATCTTAATATTTACAAAACACACATTAAATTTTCCTTTCATATACATATTTTTTTATCAATTTAAATTAAAATAATCCATGCAGACTGTGCAAACATATAAAAATCATGAGTTGAAAAACGCTGACTCCGTGAGTTTAAATAATAGGCCCTATCCTAAAGCGGAGTGATGCGACGTGCTGCCAGCACGAAACGCGCTCTGGCGCCTACAAACCTAAGCAGATACTTCACGCATTGCGCAATGCTTGAGGTATCCCTTAGGTTTGTAGGCGCCAATGCGCGTTCCGTGCTGGCTGGCTGGCCGCGCCGCAGCGTGCCACGTATCACAGCGCTTCACTATTTCACAATAGAAGTGCTGCACAGTATTATATGTACTAAATTGTAGGCACTCCAACATACAAACAATAAGAATAACCGGCAGTTTTTAAGAGTAAGGAACTTTCCTTGCAAAATAAAACGAGATAAGAGAGATAAAGAAACATTCTTGAGTATGCCTTCAAGAAGATTTTATTTTGAATCAAGAAGAAAATAGGTGAACAAAAGCGGGTTTCTGCTTGATGTAAGTGACTTTCCTTTCTATAAAAGCATATTTTCTTCTTTAAGGAAACATTATTTATTTTATTAACTCAAAGGGAAATCTTCTTGGCGGTTAATTTGAGGATATTTCTCCTTAAATTAGGTCGCTTGTTCTCCTAATGAAGTTTAAAAATCATACTAAACGTTATTAAATACAGATGCTAGGACAGTAAGTTTTTCAACTACCGCTCTCTTCTTGTTGTCGTCACTCGACAAAAGAATGCTAAAATTAGCATAAAACCAAACAATTCATCCATGGAACTTTATGAAAGCTAGTCATTTACCATAACGTTTGAGATCACATTCACAAGAATTGACTGTATATAAGCTCGTAACATCATACATAGTCATCAAGTGAATCCCCTCACCCTCCTGCCTATATCCCACAGATTCCTCTATGTTCGTTTCTTGGGGCACGTTTCGACTATCGAGATATTGAAAGTACATAAAGATGTGACGTCACACTAAATGCGTCTATTAAGGTGATTCGATGGACGCCATATTTTGTGTCAGAACGGGATGCGATATATCGTATCAATTGGTTTCATTTTTTCAGCTACTCGTCATTTTTCTCCAATGTTGAGACCGCAATTCTGTTGTCAGGAGACTTAAGCACTCACTTATCAATTTTAACAAAGGAATTCAATGTAATAAAGGCGCGGTTATTTTAGAGAGAAAATATCGCATTCGAGTGCAGTTTTGATATCAGTATCGGATGCGATGTTTTCTTTTTAAAAAAACCACGCCTTTATTACGTTGAATTTCTTTGTTAAAATTGGTAAGTGAGTGCTTTAGTCTCCTGACAACAGAATTTCGATCTCAAAA
This sequence comes from Bemisia tabaci, assembly GCF_001854935.1. Lineage (NCBI taxonomy): Eukaryota > Metazoa > Arthropoda > Insecta > Hemiptera > Aleyrodidae > Bemisia > Bemisia tabaci. The sequence continues at coordinate 3,384,790 of NW_017547118.1, read as the reverse complement.
TTGGAAAAAAATGACGAGTGGCTGAAAAAATGGAACCAATTGATGCGATATATCGCATACCGTTCTGCCACAAAAAATGGCCTCCATCGAATCACCTTAAGGACCTACTACGTATCGTTCTATACGCATGGACGCGCGCTCCTTCTGCGTAAATCTTACTGGACGAAGTTCAGGAACCGCGTTAACAAAGTCATAAAGTTTTTGACGTTGAGGATGAACAGGAGGAGGAGAGGAGTCCTAAGCTGATGATCCGGATGATCCTAATTAAAATTCAAAGGTGGGAAAAACTGCCAAGTTGACTCGGAATTAATTACTTCGGTGCGCGGGGGTTGGTTTATTAGTAGCCATGTTATTATCCCTCCCTAGCCTTCCTTGCCACATCTCGAAGCTTCAAACTTTACACAAGGCGAAAGCGATGAGTATCCTAAGTGGTTTTCTTTCCGATCGAAAATCCAAGGAAGCTTCGGCAGTGGCGGTTCGATTATGGATTATCGATATTTCCCCATTTGAAGCTATGGCAAAGAATCGATTATTAAGGTGCTCGTTGCGAACACCCTATTTTTCGATCATTTTCCATAGGTTTACGTGACAGATCAATCCATATATCGCAACACGGAAAAAAAGAGGTAGGGGTTAAGTCCCAGCTGTTGGATGATATGGACATTTCCAATTGAATGTGGTAACATCCCGATTAATTGTGGTAGTACCCAAATAAATTAGGTTCCTAAACCAAATGTTGCAGTACTACCCCAACTTGAGTTGCGATACCACCACAATTAATTAGAAATGTCCATATCATCCAACAAATTGGGGTAGTATCACAATTTTAGGGGATAACCCCTCACTTTTTCCCGTGAAAACACGGCATGTCCCCGTTTAAGAACTGAAATCTTGGCGTTCCTCAGTTTTAGTGATCAAATGATGTTCCGGATTTTAAGAACCGCATGCACACGATGAGTGTATATCCAGAAAACTTTAAAAAAAGTTTTTCCATGTTTTATCTAATTTCTATGCCTACGAAAAAGAACGTATATACCCCTTTCGCATGAAATTTTACTCAACAGAGGCGCTGAAACATTGCAGGGTTCATGTAAGGTTGTTTCATTTATTAAAGTCAAATTGAATTCCTCCTCTCCAACAAGGTTTACGAACGACGAAAAGTGCTAAAGCAGCAGAGTGCAGTTTTAAGTTCCTGGAGCTATTCTAAATTGGCTTTAATAAAACCAGCTTAGGCTTATCCTCTACCGGGCACCCTCTTCTGCTCAGGCAAGCATAAGCCCACGGGATGGCCAACGTGCTAATGAGAAACGTCGTATGAACATTCTGACGCTGCCAAATTTCCCTCGTTAAAACATCATTCTTTGAAAAATTATGAAAAGGTTATCTTTGGCATTTTTTCACATTTTAGGCCAAATTGCGAATAAAATCATCCAAACAATTAGATGAAAAATATTCACAAGCTTACCTGAAAATGTGTGCTTTACACTGAAAAAAATGTGGTAAATTTTACCATACTCTAGCACAATGATCCAAGTATGACTATTAACACTAGAATCTGCGGTACCATTTACCATATGATGGTAAGTATCATCCGAGTTCTGGTAGATACCACTATAATTATGGTTATTTCATTAAATAGTATCACTGTGTAAAAAATCAAGTGGACCCAAGGGTGAATCGAGTAGAGGTAGTAGATAATGGATGTTACCATACATTTTTTTCAGTGTGTTAAAGAAAATTTGGCAATATGTACAGGTTCATACGGCCTTTTTACTTAAGAAGGCAGATCCACACTAAGTGGTTGCAAAAAAGGTCATACCTTCAAAAGTTACTCCGTAGTTGGCTGCAAAATTATCACTCCGATGAAGAAAGAGCGCAAGTCTATTTTCAAACGAACTCCAAATCGCATCCAGACACATTTACAGCATGCCGGTCAGTCGTAGAGTAACGGGGTTTTTGTCGAAATAAGTGTGAATTTAATGCATTGTTAAATTGGGAAGGAATGGAGGAGGGGTGCATCGGGAGGGGCGAAGGGAATAAAAACTCAGGAAGATCAAAAACCGAACGTGCGAACTCGAGATCCCACTGTAGGGGTTCTGGTACC
>NW_017547118.1:3369966-3382672 GCF_001854935.1 Bemisia tabaci | reverse complement strand
GGGGGTTAATTACTTATTCAACAAGAAGCGGTACCGTAGAATCAGCGTGATAATATTTTAACGCTTTAGCGCCGCGGCAGTCTCATTTGCATTCAAGGGGGGGGGGGATTTCACAGAGGTAGGAAAAAATATCTGAAGCGCTGCCAGCGATCAAAGTTCCTATTCCGTTCCCAGTTTACGTTTCGCGTGCCCTTCAGTATACGGCAATCTTTTTTACCCCACATTTAAAAACGCAAATATCATGGATGGTGAATTTATTAATCCACTAGGGGGCTGCGCCCCCTGGCCGCTCCGCGGTCCAACCCCCCGAGAGGCGCTTCGCGCCTCTAATAAGCAGATATCGTGAGATCGTTAAAATATCATTAAGAGTTAGGGAAAACCCGGTTTGGAGACGGCGGGAAGCATGTGAGCGTGCGCGGCCGGAGGGGAGCGGGGAGTGGAGGAGAAACCGGTTTGTGACATGATTAGCGTTACACCCTCAGCGTGACACCCTCAGCGTGACACGGCACCCTTGTGATTTTATACTATAGAGTAAGATTTGTCAGCGAGGGTATGGGCTCAATCGACAGTAACCGATCGAAAAATTAAATCGTGAACCGATTGACGTGATTCGATCGACACAGATTCAATCGATAACCGTGAATCGATGGATAAACCCGAGGATAGACCGACAAATCCGTGCATCTATGGACAACTTAGTGAATAGATCGACAAACCCAAGAATCGGTCGAGAAATCCGAGAGATGATAAAAAAAACCCGTGAACTGAAAGATAAAATCCAAGGGCCAATCGATAAACTCGAGAATCGATCAACTAACCTGTGAATCGATCGAATTTTGGTCCATCGAATCGGTGTCGACCGGTTTAAGTTATTATTTTTCGATCGATTCATGTCGACCGAATCCACACCCTACTTTGTCATCGTGTATAATATAGCTTTAGAGTAAAGCATGCAACTTTCTCTCATGTTTGTCACGCATGAAAAATCGCCCCGAAAAATAATTTAAGAAAACTTTTCCTTTTGAATTATAAAAAAATTTTGCTTGACCTAAAGGGAATATTTTTCAGGTAAAATTTCTAAATTTTTAGTCACACAAATCGAATGTTTTTCGGCGAACCGAATAGTACAATATCAACGCTGAGCGCAAGGTGGCCGTGTCACAAGACTGAATTCTCTTTTTCAGCGTACCCCAGTGACAGGCGTTCGATCATTGGCCTTGAACGGTTCCTTTCTTCTTGAAGAATGTGTACAATCAAAGTGGAACACAATTTATGGGCCTTTTCGACCATCCGCTTGATTTAAATAGGTTAAGCGCGAACGACCGAGACTCCATCAAAGGCTACCTGGCTTTTCCCCGAATTCCTCAAAGTCCACGAATCCTGCTCTGTTCTCTGCCTTTCAAGGAAAGAATGCCGTATGGAAATGATGGTGTTGCCGAATATCACGCTCTATATCGCCGTGCTAAGGAAAAACGTTGTATGAGCCTTCAGACGTGATCACACTCCTTTTATCACGTAACAAATTTACCGGGCAAATTGTGACTATTTTCCTTAAACATTTTCAGACAATTTTGTTTGCAATTTAATCTAAAATAACTGAAAATTTCAAGGAAAAAATGCATTACTTTCCTCAAATACAAAGGTTTTATACGAGGAAATTTGGCAACTCTCGAATGATCATACGGCGTTCTTCCTTAGTATGGCAGTATAATTAAAGTTATGAGTCGCAGCAAGATGCACCTTAAAACGGAAATTTAAGTTGATCAGAACCCCGAAAAAACCGTTTAAAGTTTTAAAAGAGAATAGATTTTTAGCTTCCGATGCTGGACACTTTCTATTACTCTCAAAAGTACCTTGTCAATACTGTAGGCAATTATTCGATTTGTTAATGATGTTATGTGGGTTGAAATTGAATTGTTCCAAATGCTAGCAATAGCACTGATAGACAGAAACAGCTTTTTTTTCGTATTCCGCGTGCAATCATTTTTAATCTTTTTTTAATAACTTCAACTTTAAATCCAAGGGTCAAGTCAAGGGCCGAAGGGTTGATTTTTAATAGGCAGGTTAAAATCAAAGAACGCTCCCTGTTGATCGAGTGCTCATAAGTTTAAATAATTTTAAAAAAATACACAATAAAGAGAAAGTTAGGCAAAGCAGTTAGGCTAATGGAGAATTTGCAGATGTCTGACATTTTGTGAATTTACCACCATTTGTGGTCCAGTTTGTGGTCTAGATACCACTGGGAAAACTGCGTACGAGGATATCCTTGGTTTCTAAATTGAATAATTTTTAGAGGAGATAGGACGGAACAACCTAATCTGCTAAAATACATGTGTTTTTATGAAAAGTTCAGCCAGATGATGTCATAAGGATACAACTTTCCTCACTTTCAGATCGATTTTTATCCAATTTCTCGTGTCAGAAAAAAATTATGAAAAATACTGCGAACTCAGCCCATTAAGCACTCTCACACGAAGCAATACAATTTGTGTGTGCAAATTCTCCATTTTGGTTAAATTTGTCTAATTTTCATAAGTTTATAAAAAATGATAAAAAATCACGAACTCACGTGTGCTAGGTATATTAATTTAGATCATCTAAATTAATACACCTAGCACAAGTGAATTCGCTGTTTTTTATCATTTTTTATAAATTTGTCTAGTGACTGTCCCCTACAAATGTTTCTATAAGATGCTTTCGTAATAAGTTTCCCCGGAAATTCGTCCGCTATCATTAGAGATCCGGCAACATTCAAATGTTCATATGGCGTTCTTCCTCAATGCGGCGGTGTTAAACGAACAAATTCGATTCCCACCGCAACGGAGCGAAAGATCACGAGGAAAAGTTTCGGTGACCGAAAAGCACCCCGGAGGTTATCCCCGGCGGGCTCAAAGCTTTCTCCGCGGAAGATGAACGAGGGTGAATATCGGGTGAATCTGAATGTAATTTTATTCCGGCCACTTTTTCACTTGAGCCACCCAGGAGCCGACGGCGAGATCAACACTTTCTCCCGACCTAATCGTATCGCTTAGGAGGAAAACCTACCGCGTCTGCCAAATTTCATTTTTCCTTAAGGTGATTCGTCACGGTTTCTAGCGGGATTCAACTGACGTGCGGTGTATCGCATCGATTATGTCAAGAACCCCGGCAGGTTGTGAATATTTCTAGCCATAAACATGACAATAGCTCATGAGCCTAAAGAATCATTATAAATGATGCTTTACAATAGCGCATCATCTGAGGCACAATTTCGGGAAATCGCCTTCAAATACGAGGGTTTACTACATGGTTACACCGGACCACGAATAGTTGCATGAAAGTTCGGCAGGGGCGGGTGCAGAAACTTTTCGAATCGAGATCATTGTCAGATCGAGCAGTAAACGCGCAACAATTTACGGTCCTTAGAACGGAATGACAGTGACTCCTCATCAGTCCGCAGAATTGCTGTTTTGAGTAAAACAGTATCTTTTTCTGCCGATTTCTCACTACCATGCGCTTTCTTCACGACATAACCATTAAAGATGCAGAACCTAGCACTCACCTCTAACCTCTGTTTCAGCTAGCATTAAATGCATGTTTATTTTGTGAAAGGTAAAGTTGTCAAGTACAAATATTAATCATCCTCATAATTTCGAAGTGTCTCTTTGATGATTATTAACAATGAGTCAGTTAGAAGCAAGGTATATAGCCGATTGAACAGACTTTTTCCAAGGAAATTCACGCGAAAATCCAAATGGACGTATAATTAAAGTTTACGTTCAAATCTTCGGGGCCAAATTGTGTGGTTTGGAACACTATTTTCGAATTTTTCAAATTTTTCGCGTTCGCTGGAATTTTTTCTTTGTCACTGCTCACCAGGATGGTTTAGAAAAAAAAACGTAAGAAACTCTAAATGAATAAACGATTTGGCAAACTTTTTCTCGTATACAGGGTGTTTCAGACCACCCGTACCAGGCCTTTTTCTCGGTTGGTATAGGTCGTACGAAGTCGGAGACCGCGGGGTTGAATAGGGAATCGACCCCAAAGAATCCGAATTTCGTGGTCCCGAAACCCCCCCNGTCGATTCCCTATTCAACCCCGCGGTCTCCGACTTCGTACGACCTATACCAACCGAGAAAAAGGCCTGGTACGGGTGGTCTGAAACACCCTGTATATGATTTTGATTTTTTTCCCATCCTAATTTCGTCGCAATCATCATATTTGTCTCGAAGGTCTTACATTTTTATAAATTTACTGCTGTCTTATAATGCTCCTTTTTTATTTCTTTTTTTTCACAAATTAGGAGAATTTTTGGTGAACCGTTTGAATCATTCAGTTCAGGGCTATTTTTGGTAGCACGGTTGTGAATAGGTTCAGATTCAAGTAGACTCTGCATCCGCCCCTGCAAAACCCACCGTGATTCCAGCCATGCAACTATTCGTGGTCCCGTGTAACCATGTAGTATACCCTCGTATTTGAAGGCGATTTTCCGGGATCGTGCCGCAGACGTTACAGTATTGCAAAGCATTGGTAGAACATTTAAGATTTCATTGATACTTCGTGATTCAGTTTCTTATGAACTTATTATATTCTTTCTCACTCCATAAAAACATTTATATCACTTCCCATATCATCCAAAAGTAACAGAAGAACACACATATTTTTATCAGTATATACTGCACTATTGGACTCCATTTCCCAATTAGGAACTACAATTCCTGGCTCACTTTGGAAAGAACGTATGCACCATTAGTTTTCCTCTGCACACAAATGTTTTACGGATGATCCAGGAATTATAGCTCCTACACGGAGAAAAAAACTTCGTGCTCGGGATCCGAAGTTGAGGTCATATGGATCGCTGAAGTTTTTGGATCACGCATCCAAAAACTTGAGGTTCAACTGCCGAAGTTCGGGTCGGACATTTGAAGTACTCAGATATGTACCCGGTACCGGATACTTCAGATGTGTGACTCGAACCCTTCGGTATGTACCTAAGTACTTCGGATGTCTGACCATAACTTCGGCAGCTGGACCTGAAGTTTTTGGATGCGAGATCCGAAAACTTCAGAGATCCACATGACCTCAACTTCGGGTCCCATGCACGAAGTTTTTTTCTCCGTGTATGTGGATTCCATTTTACAATAAGGAATCGCTATCTCTGGCTCTACTGTAAAAGCACCTTCCGGCATATGAAAACCGATGGCATACATGTTGTTCCTAAAATGAGCCAGAAATTGCGGCTCCTTATTGTGAAATGAGGTCCAATTTCAAATTGTAGTCCATTTACGTTGACTCCTTTCCTTGGTAAGACGTCGGAGATAGAGTACCTTCATAGACAGAGTATGGTCATTTCTGTGCCGGTTTTTCATTGGTCGCGTGAAAATAGGCTGACACAGTGTTCTTCCGGCCGTAAATAAGCAAACAAGTTGGCTATTATCAGCATGCAAGTTTGAGGTTGCCGGCCAGGTTGGCCTAGTGGTTAGCGCGTCTGACTCTAGGTCAATAGGTCCCGGGTTCGAATCCCGGTGGTGGCGACAAATTTTCATGGATCTGACGAGTGGATCTGCAGAAACAGATTCCACCCGGCCTTAATCCCTGAAAATTTGAAAGCCTGGAGCATGGATGTGCCCAGATCCTATAGATGTCTAAGGACAATAAATACTGTCTATCGATGGCTGTAGGTTCCAACGGAACATAAGCCAATAAACCAGCAATAAAAAAAAAAAAAAGTTTGAGGTTATGCACATCTTACATTCTCCTGTGATAAAGGCGAAAGGCGAATTAATAGGTTTTTCATGTGTTATTCGTAGATATGCCAATTTAAATTGTTACTGCCGCGTAATAGAAATCTTTGTCAAATTTCAGCTTCCTTATCAATGTCGCGGTGAGCCGCCATCTTGTTTGTTTATAAACTGCCGTAAGAGCATCATGAAGCTTAAAAACTCGTTGACCAATCAAAAAAGCGGCACAGTTTTCTTGTAGTAAAAAGATACGAACGGTCATACTCTATCTATAAAGGTACTCTAGTCGAAGACACGTCGCTGGACGTCAGAGCAACCTGAGAAACCGACGACGGCAACAGGGCGAAGCCTCAGCTCGGACAAAGTCTTTTCGGCCATTTTGTCAATGAGAAAAAGGTTAACTCGAGCGTACCTTTTCCGTCCGTAATCCGTCAATGTCCGGACGCCGCGTCGGGACGGGCCGGGGATGTGTAGCGGGGGAGGAGGGGAGGGGGTCCGGGAGAGGTTTCACGCAAGACCAAATGCATTGGCTTCAGTGCCCCCCCCCCCCGNCCCCCCCCCGGTCCCCGCATGTCGCACTCAGCTTGTTACCGTCAAGTGTCGTCGCGGACATGCATTTCACCGGGCCCGACTCCCCGGAGGAAGCCGATACGCGACGGTAGCTGACTGTATCGATAGCCAATGGAATCGGACGAATTCGAAGTTGCTCAAGTAAAACTAACGGGCCTCTCACAAACTTCAACTTCAGCAAAAAAAAATCAGTACACTGGAAAAAAAAAAACACATTGGATCTAGAGTCCAGACTCTTGAAAACATCGACAAGGAAAATGACTCTTGATTCAACCAGATTTAAGCTTAAATCAAAAGGAAATCCGCCCAAATTAAGAGGCTTGGTTCTTGATTTAAGCTTAAATCTGATTGAATCGAGAGTATTTTTCTTGTCGACGTTTTTAGGAGTCTGGACTCTAGATCCAATTTGTTTTTTTTTTCCAGTGTATTTGAAAAAAGCTTAAAAATTACGGTAAACGCATCGGGAAAGTCTCGACTACACTTCTAATTTCACCATCTGTGCTAGGAATGTGCGTTTTTCAAACCTTCCGATTCAAAAACGATACTACACTGAAAAAAAAAAAGATTGTTAGAATTAACCATTCCAACCTTCAAGTCGATTCTACTGGAGGAACGGTTACCTGTACCAGTATATAGTAACGTCTACCTTTCTTCTGGTAGAATTGACTCTGAATTGACGCTTTGTGAAACACAGCGTGGAGGAATGGTAAATTCTACCTGTCTTCAAGTCAATTCTGCCAGAGGAATGGTTACCTGTACCAGTATATAGTAACGTTTACCTTTCTTCTGGCAGAATTGACTCTGGATTGATTCTGTGTGAAATAAAGCGTGAAGGAATGGTAATTCTACCAATTTTCAAGTCGATTCTGCCAGAGGAATGGTTACCTGTACCAGTATATAGTAACGTCTACCTTTCTTCTGGCAGAATTGACTCTGAATTGACGCTATGTGAAATACAGCGTGAAGGAATGGTGAATTCTACCAATCTTCTTTTTCAGTGTACGACACAGGTAAACGTTCCGTAAAAGTCGTTCCATCCAACCCTTGCGCACCAGCATGCTCAACAATGTAATGGCTCAAACAATGCATTTCTTACGAGAATGCACGTGTGCAACGGGCCAGTTAAAGTTTCAGCTAGAGCAAAAGGGAGCATTATTTCTCATGGCTCAAGAATCACGATGATCGCAGCAGGAGAGTCTAAAATACACTACTAACTTCATAAAATCCATAAGAAAGGACCACTAGACAAAGTACGAATTTCAGCATTATGATACATGTTTCTTCACCAAAATTTCACGTAAAACACGATGCGCACTACGAAAATTACCGAAATCAACTCCCTCCGAAGATATTTAATGATTCTTGGCGCTTGAATTCAAACCACCCGCTCATGAAAACTCAATGCTCTACGTGATTCACATCGCGCGCTAAACGTTATCATGAACGTCTCTGCGATAAAAAAATCTGGCAACCTCAATCTTGACGCTTTGGTTCAGCTATAGCAAATAACTTATAGTTTGAAAAATACATGATGGGAAATGAACATTGCTCGATTGAGAAGCTTGCTGAAACCGTTGTATAGTGCGTGATTTGGCTCACGTAGAGCTTTGAGTTTCTTGTGAGCGGGCAGTTTAAATTCCTGGTAACCAATGTGAAATAAAAATGTTAATATCTCCGTTAGGAGTTGGTTTCAGTAATTTTCGTTGCGCGACTCGTGTTTTACGTGAAATTCTGGTTAAGAAACATGTATCAGATTGCTTACATTCGTACCTTGTCTAGTGGTCCAATGTGCATTTTTTTAAGCCTCTCGCTTTAAAAGCGATACTAACTGCGGCACATGTGAACGTTGCTGACGCTTCCGTGCGCAAATCTTGAAGAAGCACCATAGTGCATATTATAAACGCAAGGAAAATGTAAATGTAAGCAAGCCGGTTGAGAAAATTGGACGTATTTCTGTCAAACGGAACTATGTGCATTATGACGTGAGCCCGGTTATGCACGTACTCTCATGGGTGTTAGGGCTCATGTCTTAATGCACATAGTTCCGTTTGGCAGAAATACGTCCAATTCTAGGTCTAGTCATGTGTATTTTGGCGGGTTGGCGTCGGCCATGTTGAATATTGCGTAGCAGCCTAGAGCGCAAGGGTTGGAAGAAACCACGCGACGCCTCTTATGAAATGTTCACCTGTGCCGTAGTATTGTTTTTGAAGCGGAAAGCTTTAAAATCGTATGTTTCTTACGGAGACTGTGAAGGTAGGAGTGAATTTCTGCAAACTTTGCGACGTGGCAAAACTGAGGGTCATATCCATTTGTCAGCGTGCGATGTAACTATGCTCTACTCCTACATGTGTAAGTATAAAAATGACTTCAAAAGATGCTCTTTCATACAAATGCGCGCTTAGAGAGAAGAAAACCGTCTAAAATTTATGAAAAGAAAGGAAGGAAAGGAGAGAAGAAAAGTGCATCAACTTGATTAAAACTAAAATTTCGACTTTTGAACGCCAAAGGTAACAAATAGAAGATAAGGCTTTTCATTCATTCTATCAACCTATAGTATTCCTACCTACGTATAGTACGGTGTCATGCCATGTTTCTTCTTCCATATCTATCTCTATTCATCTTTTCATCTTTTCCTTTTAGCACCTTTCCACCTTTTCACCCCCGCGCCAGGCGGCACCCTTGTCCGCGACTCCGCGACTTTCGCATTCTTTCCCTACCTTTTTCTTCGCCACCTTTCTCTTCGTGCTGATCATCCCCTTGGCCAGAGCGCCAGGACACTCTGATTTCGGCCATCGCTCGGGCCTTAACGCCGGGTTTGCGATGCCCTCACATAGCGGTTAGATTTAGTGTCACATCACTGTACGTTTATTGACGTATATACATTTGTTTGTTCGCACGATATCTGTGTTTTTCGTTCATTTGCCATGTCCATATTTGGTACCACCACGGTACACCAACACTGGCACAGCTCCAGTACACAACAGTGGCACAGTCAAGTACATAACAGTGGCCCATCCGGTAGTCCAGTTCTATACATTACACTATCCACTATCTGCAAAGTGTCAACATTTTTAAGTGTTCATCCTCTATTTATTATTTACTTATTTAGTTGTTATCTACGGGCAATACTTTCCCTACATCCTGCGATTCAGATTTTCAATGCTTTCTTTATTTATTTACTTAAGTCTTTATTTCCTTCCTTCTCTCTTTCTCTCTCTCCCTCTCTTACTTGCTTTCTCTCTTTTTTGGAGATTATCAAATTATGCAAGTACCAGTCAATTTCCAATTTATACCATTGATCCTAATTCGTGAGGAACAATTTATTTTGAACAATTTACCCCCTCCCCCCTCTCCCTCCCTTGTCTTTGCTCAGCCGACTTGGATGAAATCTACCCTTCCTCTTCCCCCGTCCTCGTGCGATGAAAGTTTGCCAAATCCAACAGGATAACTCTCCAATCCGAGCTTAAAATTCGGCAAGTCTGCCAGCCGGCGAGTCGATTCGCCGTTTCCCTTACAAAAAAACGAGACTCCGTCTGAAGGTTGCAAAATTGACTAAAACAAATCAATCTCTTACGAAAGTAAACATGCATGATTCGCGTCGAAAATTCGTCTAATTTTTGCACGAAATCAGGATATAAAGCAGTAAAATTTTCAGTCATAGATTACAAAATCCTCTTGGTAACAAAGTGCAATATGCGCAGAATACTGCCGTGCTAAGGAAGAACGCCGTATGAACATTCGGGAGTTGCCAAATTGCGCAGGATAAAACATGTATTTTTTAGAAAGATTGTACGTGTTTTTCCTTGAAATTTGCAGACATTTTAGACAACATTGCGAACAAAATTGTCTGAAAAAATTGAGGAAAACCATTCACAATTTTCCGAGTAAATTAGGTTTTTATTGAAGGAAATTTGGCAACGTCTGAAGGTTCATACAGCGTTTTTCCTTAACAAGACAGAATTAGAGTCCCTTCAGACGGAGATTGTCTCTCAACGCGTTCTGGATTTCGTTCAGCGAAGCGATTCGACTGGTTTTGGGGCGACTTAACAAACGAAAAGGGATCATCTTCAGCTTGAATATTAGCGTTGGATAATGAACAGTTTCAGGTCAATGATGAATGAAAGTACCAACCTTTGTATCTCAATCATTCTTCTCTGAAAATTAACCTCCATTTACAGATATACTTTTGCCCGTGATAAGTCTCATAATTGAAAAATCGCATTTTCAGACTTGTACTACCGCTGGTGGTGGATCTAACTCCGAGTAATTACAATGATAAAAGCACCGTACTGTATCTGCAATGCGTGAAGTATTCCTGCAGTCTTGTAGGCGCTAATATGCGCGTCTCACGTACGCTGACCGTTGCACCGCGTTTGGCGCAATGCGAGAAGTATTCATGCAGTCTTGTAGGCGCTAATGTGCGTCTCATGTACGCTGACCGACCGCATCGCGTTTGGCGCAATGCGAGAAGTATTCCTACAGTCTTGCAGGCGCTAATATGCGTCTCATGTACGCTGACCGACTGCACCGCGTTTGGCGCAATGCGAGAAGTATTCATGCAGTCTTGTAGGCGCTAATATGCGTCTCATGTACGCTGACCGACTGCACCGCGTTTGGCGCAATGCGAGAAGTATTCCTACAGTCTTGTAGGCGCTAATATGCGTCTCATGTACGCTGACCGACTGCACCGCGTATGGCGCAATGCGAGAAGTATTCATGCAGTCTTGTAGGCGCTAATATGCGTCTCATGTACGCTGACCGACTGCACCGCGTATGGCGCAATGCGAGAAGTATTCATGCAGTCTTGTAGGCGTTCTTCTTTAGCACGGCAGAATAGTCCGGCAACATCGCAGTGTAGTTACGTTCTCTCGCGAGAGAAACGACGAATTGCCCGGCTTTCCGTTTACTCGACGTTTAGCCTATCTAATCCGAACAATTCAAGCAAAAAATTAGTTCAGGCAGACGAACGAACGCTACATTTTTTTCCCCTGGCCTAGAATTAAGCTTAACTCCCGTGCGTTAGCTCACGGTCGAACGAGCCCTCGATTTCGACCCCCCCCCCCCCGCGGAACCCCNTCGCGGAACCCCTTAGTCAGCGCTAATCAAGAGGGGCATCTACAGGGGGAAGCGATCGAAATCGGCGCAACTTTCGGGAACTGCTGACCCAGTCCCCTCCACCGAGGAGCAAGTTTTGAGCTGACTCGAATGGGTCCCCCGGGGTCGGGAAAGGGGGGGGGGTCGCGAGTTCGGACGTGAGACCGGCCGCACCCCGGTTCGTTACTCCTCGCCGCCGCCGGTCACCACTCATCGGACGCACCGCTGAGCGCTTCTCTAATACCCACGTATTAGAACTTTCCCGCTTGTTTTTTTCTTCTTATTCCTTCATCTTCTCCTTCTTTTTTATTCTCCGTCTGGCTTCCTATTTTTCCTCTCCTTTTTCCACGTCTGTTTTTTTCTTCTTCTGCACCTTCTTTTTCTCTTTCTTACTCTATTTCTTTATCTTCTTTCGCTTCTCTTTCTCCTTCTCTACCTTCATCTCCTTCTCTTCTTCCTTCCTCTACTATTTCTTCTGCTTCTTCTTCTTCTTTTTCTTCTCAATCTCCTTCTTTTCCTTCTCCATCTCCATTTCTTCCTCTCCTCCCGCCTATCCTTCTTCCTCTCTTCCTTCTTCCTCTCCTCTTGCCTCTCTGTAATCTGCTTCTCTTCCTTCTTCATCTCCTCCTGTCTCTCCCTCTTCTTTCTCTCTTCCTTCTTCCTCTCCTCCTTCTTCCTCTCCTCCTTCTTCCTCTCCTCCTTCTACCTGTCCTCCTTATTTCCACTCTTCTTCTTCTTCTTCTTCTTCTTCTTATTCTTCTTCTTCTTCCTCTTCTTCTTCTTCTTCTATCTCTCCACCTATAAAAAGGTCTATTTCCAAAGTCATACCGTCAAATTTGACCCACGATTCTGAAAATTTATTATTGTATTTCAGAAAAATCACAGAGCATTCACTCCTCATTATTTTAGAATAATTACGATATACCTCCGAGAACTCAACCTATCATTATGCAGCATAATGGCAATAAGTATTGGAGATACGGCGTTCTCCCTCAGTCCGGCAGGGTAGGCCGCCGCACTATTTTTAGTAGGGAAAACGCATCGCACTTAACAGTCCGTAACCCGTCCAGTAATAAACTATTCACAGCATAACAACTGATCTCCTCGGAATCCTCCCTCACTAAAAGCACCGACCACGGATCCCTCCGCAGCGGGAGATGGATGGACGGGGAGGGGGGCGGAGGGAGGGAGGAGGGGGGCGAGGATCCCGCGAGCCTACATCCAACCGGGCGCGCCTTTCGCGAGTGGGGGTCGTCAGTGATAAATTGAAATTTACAGATTGATTCCGCGAAGCCGGTAACTCCGTGGGGGGGGGGGGGGGG
>NW_017547118.1:3354430-3369895 GCF_001854935.1 Bemisia tabaci | reverse complement strand
ATCGCGGGGGGCGGGCGGGGGAGGGGGCGAGACGCGGGAGTTTCCGCCTCTTGTCGGGGCGGACTTCCGTTTTTAAAATAAATCACGCCGCGCTGCGCCCCCTCGCCTAGCGTTGCCAAAAAGGCGGGGATACGGCGTGCTTTTAGGGGGGTGGAATTTTGCGAATGGACCAGCCGACGCACTGGAAAAAAAAAACACATTAGATCTAATGTCCAGACTCTTGAAAACATTGACAAGAAAAAATACTCTTGATTCAATCAGACTTTTGCTTAAATCAAAAGGAATTCCGCTCAAATTAAGGGGCTTTATTGGTTCTTGATTTAAGCAAGAATCCGATTGAATCAAGAGTATTTTTTCTTGTCAATGTTTTTAAGAGTCTGGACTCTAGATCTAATGTGTTTTTTTTCCAGTGCGAGGTACGAATCTGAGCATTCTGATACGTGTTCCCTACCCAAAATTTCACGAAAAACACGGTTCTTGCAACGTGAATGTTTCCGTGTTAAGGAAAAACGCCGTATGAACCCTTTGGCGTTGGAAAATTTCCCTCAATAAAACACAAATTTACTGGGAAAATGTATAATATTTTTCCTTGAATTTTCCAGACAATTTTGTTTGCAATTTAATCTAGAATATCTGAAAATTACAAGGAAATATATGCATGACAGAACGATAGGGACTTTCATGCTCCGGCTTTCAAATTTTCAGAGATTAAGGCCGAGTAGAATATGTTTCTGCAGATCCACTCGTCATTTCCGGGAAATTATGTCGCCACCACCGGGATTCGAACCTGGCACCTTAGAGTAACCTCAAACTTGCTTGCTGATAACAGCCATCTTCTTTGTTTATTTACGACCGTTAGAAAATCGTATCAGCCTATTTTCTCGCGACCAATAAAAACCGGCACATATATGGCCATACTCTGTCTATGAATGTACTCTAGAGACAAAGCCAATAATCTCTGCAATTTATCACCTCTAGCCGTCAAACACGTAATTATGGACTGCTCTACCCTCAGAGATCTCCAATCATAGATCTACTCACCTACAATCAACAAAAATACAAACCCACTTACATGCGATGAACCCAATGTCACTACCAAACTGCTGAAACACTTCGCCTCTCTTAATTTAAAAATCCAAATCTTCGTATATACACCCGTTTTAAAAATTTTCTGTAAATACCTTAATAGCCTGTAACGCTGAATGTCTTAGAATATATTAACTAACTAACTAACTAAGCTTTTACGATTGAATGAAAGTGTTGCACAAGAGCAAACAGAGGTGAAAATTGATGAAATGAAAACATGGCTACATCGCACGTGGGCCGCAGGTCTCATATCACTCATGAATATGCTCCTGCGCCCACAGTTCCGGATTCGCGCGAATTTCCGGGAGAGCAGTTTCATAGAACCCCTCTCGTGACCGCGGCTCACTCTTCATCTCCGACCACCGTCTCATAATCTAGAATTACCAAAAACAATTTACTTAAAAGATGAAAAATGGAGAGGTCCATATCCGGGAACGTCAAGTCGTGCATGTTAATGTTAAACATTTCTACATCCTCAAGTTGGCTTCCCTGTATACAATTCTGCCGTGCTAAGGAAAAAGAACGTATGAACATTCGCATGTCGTCACATTTCCCCTGATGAAAAATGTACTTCGGAAGAATATAATGCATATTTTTCCTTTAAATTTGCAGATATTTTAGATTGAATGGAGTTGTTGCATGTGTGAGGAATTTGCAATTTGACCATTGATTCTTATGTAAAAGTTTGCGAGAAACACGATGGTGCCACTGGTTTTCTCTGAAATCAACTCCCAAGCTCAAAAAAGGCTCTCAAGTCGAGGCCAAAACGGAGGGGATATCCCACGCTATCCTGGGAGTCCACCTCTACATCAAGACAAGCTCTCCATGTAAAGAAAGGGAGCAAATACACTAGCAGTGATGCCGTGTTTTCAGTTTTAGAGTCCCCAAATAAAGTGGCAGCCTTATCAATGTATTTGCTCCCTATCTTTGCATGGAGAGTTTGTATTGATGTAGAGGTGGACTCTCAGGATAGCATGGGATATCCCCTCCATTTTGGCCTCAACTTGAGAGCTTTTTTTGAGCTTGGGAGTTGATTTCAGAGAAAACCAGTGGCACTATCGCATTTCTTGCGAATTTTTACATAAGAATCAACAGTCAAATCGCAAATTCCTCACACATGCAACATCTCAATTGTGGACTAAATTTTCTGAAAAATTGGGGAAAAAAATTTTTACAACCTTCCCAATAAGTTTATTTTTATTAGAGGAAATTCGGCAACACCTGAAGGTTCATACAGCGTTTTACCTTAAAACGACAGAATTAGAGTCCCTTTAGGCGGAGATTGTCTCTCAACGCGTTCTGGATTTGGCTCAGCGAATTGATTCGACTGGTTTTGGGGTGACTTAACAAACGAAAAGGGATCATCTTCAACATGAATATTAGCGTTGGATAATGAACAGTTTCAGGTCGATGATGAATGAAAGTACCAACCTTTTTATCTCAATCATTCTTCTCTGAAAATTACCGTCCATCTACAAAAATACTTTTGCTTGTGATAAGTCTCATAATTGAAAAATCGCATTTTTAGACGAGTATTACCGCTGGTGGTGGATCTAACTCCGAGTAATTACAATGATAAAAGCACCGTGCTGTATGTGCAATGCGTGAAGTATTCCTACAGTCTTGTAGGCGCTCTTATGCGTCTCAAGTACGCTGACCGAGTCGCACCGCGTTTGGTGCAATGCGAGAAGTATTCATGCAGTCTTGTAGGCGCTAATATACGTTTAAGGCCGGGTGTTTGGCGCGATTATTCGACACGAACTTAAGCATTCTAACACACGGTTGTTTTGCCAGAATTTCACGTAGAACACGATTCGCGCAACAAAAACTACTGAAATCGACACCTAGCCAAGATATAAACGTTTTACATTGATTACGGGAAACTCGAATCGCTTGGTCACAAGAAAAACAAGTTCCTACGCGAGTCAAATTGTGCACTACAATAGCTTTAGCAGACTACTCAATAGAGCATTGTATCTTTCCCTCTCTTAGTTGTACAAAGTGTGTGCAGCTTGCAGTAGCTGAGCCAAAAGCGTCAATATTGAGGTTGCCATATTCTCATAATGTTGAGACTGTGATAGTGACTTTTAGCGCTCAATTTAACCAAAGTATATTATTATTTCTTTCATGAGCGGAAAGTTTGAATTACTTATTTATTCATAAAAAATGTTATTTACCATTCAAAAACCAATCCGATCCAACCATCAAACCTAACCCAACCTAACACAATTATACAGATGCTACACTGAAAAAAATATGCCGGTAGATTTTACCATCTCTGACACAGTGATACGAATATGGTAATAAACACCAGACTCTATGGTGGCATTTACCATACTATGGTAAGAATCACCAGAGTTCTGGCGAATACTACTATAATTCTGGTTATTTCCACTAAATAGTATCACTGTGTAAAAAATCAAGTAGACTCATAGTAAATGTCACCATACTTTTTTTTCAGTGTACTACACCGATCGCGTAACTCTTTGGCCATCCGTCATCATAAGACGAACTGAGCGTTGCTTTCTGAAACAAACCTTTACATTGTAGGGCTCATAGCAGCGAGGGATCTCTAAAATATGTTTTCTCTATTAAGCTCCCAGCCGTCCGCGCTGCGCTTGGCCAGATCTGAGGAGACATCTCAGAGCCGTCCGTCGATTATTTGCGTTATTTCGGCGATTCTCCGGCAGATTGGATTCTCATCAATGTTTATATGAGTAGTGTGGCCACCCTATGACTTATTGTGTACGGTAATTTCTTGTTTCGTTACGGTATTTTCATATTAATGTGCGTTTGCACATGAAATACCCTCAAAATTTTCTGATTTTCGCTGATTTTGCGATTTTTGCGACTTTGACAGCTGTAAACCACAATATAAAAATCATTGTGTCCAAAATTTTCACCATTTTTCTCAAACGCTGTATTGTGAATGCTTATTGTGTCAATTTTCACCATTAGAGAAATAATTTCTGGATTATTTTGGAGTGTTCAAAGTTACTGATTTTCGCCAAATTAAATCGTAATTCCTGGCCCGGCAGGGTCAAATTAAATCATGAGTCAATGGGTTAAAAAGAATAAATAAACAACAGAGGTTCAATAGCTTGGACAGAGAAAGCAGCCGTGAAAAGTTGAGGGGGTGAAGAAGTTGGATGGGAAGGAAACTGAGGCCTAATTCAGGGGGGGGGGGGGAGAGAGAGGGAAGAATGAACTCAGCAGCGTTTTCGACGCCTGTCAGACCACCTGAATAAATTTTCGATGGAGTTCTGACGTTCTGACTCGGGCTGTCAATCATACTTTTTTTGTCGCCGCGCGCGGGAGAGCGTTTCGTCGATGATTAAAAAAAGCTCTTCGTCAATCAAGCCCGCGACATCACAAAGCCCCCGGCCGGAACGCGAGGGGGGCGTTTAGGGGGTAGAAAAGGGGGGTAGCCTGGAAAAAGATGTGATTATACGGTTCGGTAATCAGGGCGGGATGTGAGTTTTAGACGATGAGACTTCTCGATTTCGGGTGGAGTGTAAATATTTTTCTGCTGACTGTCGAGGATAACGAGGAGGAGTTTCAACAAATCGTCCTCTTATGTAGGATGACGTTGAAGAAATTCCTGCCCTGTTATTTTTATATCTTGGCTGATTTATGAGTGCAACAGGGTGTCTACCGTCAAGGGAAACCGCGGGAAAACTGGAAAATATCAGGAAAGTCGATGTTATCAGGAAAAATTGGTCATGGATTTGGAAATTTTGAGTGCACCAAGCTAAAGTTGATTTATTCGCGCAAAAAATCAGAAAATCCTGTTTGAAATATAAGAAAACATACGAAAAATGTCAGAAAAATCTAAAGTTAAAATTTAGTAGACGTTCTGTACAAGAAAAAGACGCAATGTTTCCTCATGTTTTGCCGTAAACTTGTTCTGAATGGTCGCTGAACGCTATTAGGAATCGGTCATTGATGTTACCAAAATAGGCCAAGGTGCTGCATTGGGGATTAAAAGTGGATTTTCCCGGCTTGAATGCGAAAGCACTGCTGTCAAATTCACGAGTATAACAGCATGAATTTCAAAATCCGATGATTTTGATCGATTATTATTTGTCCAAATAATCTGTCTAAGTTTAACTTTACAGGTTGAAAAAAATAAATATAATTAATAAAAAGACGGTAAAATCCATTGAAAAAAATTGATCAATTCCAACTGTAACTGTAATTGAATCAGTGAGTTCGAAAACACACCAACTCGGAAAAAAGAAATTGTTCAGGAAACACCTAAAACTGTGCAGCGGGCGAAGACGTTAGTTTAAGAAAAAAACTTTTTGGTGCCAGAGGACAAGTATTTAGAGAGTTTGTAAAGCACCAAGTTGAAATCCATACACCATGTTTGATGACAGACAGAGAATTCAGCGTTCAAAAATTTCCGAGTTGGTGTGTTTCCGTTCTCACCGACTTTCAAATACTGATTTTTCATAGTCTGCCCTGAAAACTTTATATTTTTCGACCTGAATAACGCTTGAATATTTATATAACTTGTTGGTACAAGTTGAAACCGAAAAAAGAAAATCGCAGAATCGGATGGTCACCCGTTTCCCTTGAAATGGCCAAAAATTGGTATTTCCAGTGAAATACTTCGATTGTTCCCTTTTCCCGTCGCTGTTTCGAGCACTTCCAATTTCAATTTCGAAATTTCATTTTGCGTGCAGATGCCTTCATCCATATGTGTTACTAAACCGCAAAAGAGGGAAAATCGAAAAGAACCCGAGTTGGTGTGTTTTCGAACTCACTGATTAAATTGCTTCGATCAACAAACTGCTCTGGCAGCGTCGAGCAACAATGATTCGATTAAGCGCTTTTCTATCAGCACGAGTCCATCAAAACCTCCTGCTGCTCAGCGTCCTGCCAAGGCGACCACAGTGGCGAGGCGTGAAAGATCGATTATCGAAATTTCCCCATTTGAACCTGTTGCGATGAATCGATTATTGAGATGTTCGTTGCAAACACCCTGTGTATCGATCTTTTTTCATTCGTTTAAATAACAGATCAATCGATATATCGCAAAGCACCCTGTTAATTTTGTCCCTCTCGACCAACGCGACGCCGGATCAATAATTTTAAATGTGTCAATCAGTGTTGTATGATGGAAAAACAAATTATAGATCAATATTTGATATGAACTAGCTTGCATGTGATGGAAGGGAACCAACTTGAACATACTGTTTTCAAAATCTTTCAACCTCGTCTCTGGGGCCATTTTTAAATCACACTGAAAAAAAATATAGTAGATTTTACCAAAAGTGGGCATGCACAGTGAAACCAGTATGGTAATAAATACTGGACTGTATGGTAGAATTTACTGTACAAGGGTATGTTACAACAGAGTTCTGGTGAATAATACCATAGTTCTTGTTATTTTCTCTAAATGGTATCACTGTGTAAAAATAAAGTAGACTTATAAAAGATGTTACCATATTTACTATTGTTGTATGATACTATTGATGTTACCATATTTTTTTCTCAGTGTACCTACCGGTAAATTTACGGTTTTTTGACACCCCTCCAACCTTTTGTGACGATCCAAAGCGCTGTGCTGGAGGCCCCCTCCTAAAAAAAAAAAAAAAGAAATACCTATAAGTTTGACCGGAACCCCTCCCCTAATGATTTTCTTTTGCTCAGTGCAATGTACTTACGCCTTTTATTTTTTCCATGAAGATAGATTCTTTCATAGATGGGCCAGTAGGAGCGGTTTCTGTGTACAAAGTGTGATCCATGATGCGTAATTCGAATTTTCATGTTGACGGTGAAACTACCAGACCACGTATCTCGTTTGCGGTGTTGGAAAATCTCCGCTCTCATTCTATTTTTTGAAATATAACAAATTTAGTATTATTCCTTGAGGCTTTCACAGAGTTTTTTCCACAAAGTGAACAAAAAAGCAGGGAGGTTTTCATTTAAATTATACAGTATGACTTGAAGTCAACAACATCGCAAACCTAGATACGTGGTTCTGGTTTACATATTGACGAGGTGCTACGGTGAACGCTCTCCAACGTCTTAACGTTGGAACCGTCGTCTTGTTTGGGATTACAGAAGTCCAATTGTCTCGAATTCGGATTTTGTCAAACTGGAGTCTTCCATTAAAGTAATCACTGTGGAGCTGCGAATTCAGTTGCAATTTCCTTTGCGCGTCGCCGGAGTTTAAGCGACCCACATTTATAATGGGTCAGCGGGCCATTATCGGTGGTGTCACACGCTATTCTGAAACAAGGTTGCCCGATTCGATACTAAAAATCACCTTTTTCCATTGATCGGAGTGGATTAAGAATGGCAGTTTGGCAACACTGACCGGAACCGATTTCCGACTTCAATTCGTGTCCCGTAGGGACAAATGTGTGAGCATCGGACTCTAAACACCGCGCTTTGTGAGTAAAGTGCTTGTCGGACAGTGGAAGTGTCGCGTGAGAAAACCGTCGACTCAAATATGAAATATCATAGAAAAACCGCTTTAATGGTCTCTCGTGACGCAGTAATAACTTCCGGTGATCACCTTGATCCTTATCCGGCGATGACTTGTGAATGGAATGGTGACACCACCAAACTATTTTAAAAAATTCTGCTTGAGTATACACTCGCGCTGAACCACGTCTCAGGTTTTTGGGAGCTTTTAAAGGGGCATATCAATGTTTTCTTCATTTTTTTTTCAATCCCTCCTCATAGCTCTGCTAGAATTTTTAGTTTTGCTGAAAATGTATCTTCTATTTTATCATCAAGACCCACAAGAAGTAGAATAAATACGAAAAAGTAACTGTGCAGAAACCGTAAAAAAATAAAAAAAATCAAGTTTTCTGCCAAAATATAAAACACAGTTTGCAAAATTTCAAGATATGTTTTTTTATTTCTGACGTCTGTCCGTTTTTAAAATACCATTGATTTTCGTGAAACTCTGCAAGAATTCCTGGATATTTTATGGATTTATATGCATTTACATTTAAGTATGAACATTCTTCAAAATTTCTATAAATAATTACCATAGAGTTTCTGGAAATGGATGATTTTTTTGCCGCAGAGGTCTTCAGAACAATTTCAGCAAGGCCTACAAAAATCCCTCCCTTTTTTAAACAATTTAATCTCCGAATTGAATTAATTCTTTCGTTCTTTTTTTTCACATTTCTATTGATTTCTCTTTCGTAGGATGTTGATAACTTTGTATTTTGAAGGAAACTTTAAATAAATGTATTTACCAATCAAGTGCCCTGGTAGTTATTACTTTATTGAATCTATTTGAAATTGCCTCAATATTTACGGATCCGATTGACTTTTTTGTTGCAGTAATCGTATTGTGTGCCACGCCTCCAAAGGTTCGTGAAATCATGCTCGCAGCGGAGGAACTTAATATGATTGACTCCGGAGAATACGTATTCTTCAACATCGAACTGTTCAGCAAGTAAGTGAACTTCTGTCCTCTTCTTCGACGTTCTTCAATTTCTCTGCCGCATTTGCGTGAACCATAGATCTTTAGAGTAAAAAATTGATCGGAAGAAGCGCTCATGCTTATGCATTGAATCGCTTAAAATTCATGCCTATCTTTATGTGAAATATAGAAATCTTGCAACAAGCATCGCTAAATTTGCCGGGCTAAGTAGGAACGCCACATAAACCAAAAAGTCAGAAAATTTCAAGGGAAAATATTCCTATCTTTCTTCAAAAGTAAATATTTTCTGAGAGGAAATTTGGCAAAGTCGAATGTTTATTCAGCGTTCTGAACTTCTCATCCAGCACGGCAGAAATGTCCTTTAGACTGCGTACGGAGAAGAAATCAAAGCGCGATACGGGTAATACAACTATTTTAACGCTGAAGTCGCGGGGTTGCCTATAGAAAAAAGAAGGCGGTTCATCCGCCCTGTGTCAGACCGTTGCTCAAATCTCCGTAATCTGAGTCTAAATTTTCTCGGTTTCTACATCAAGGGTCTAAGAACGACGAATGAAACAAACGTTCGACAACGGAGTTATTACCCTTAATAAGGATTTATCGGAAAATTCTCACATCTCGTTTACTGTATATTGGACCACTAGACAAGGTACGAATTCATACTATCTGATACATGTTTTTCAACGAGAATTTCACGTAGAACACGATTCGTGCAACGAAAATGACTGAAACCAATTGCTAACGAAAATATTAACGTTTTTATTGCACATTGGTTACGAGGAATTTGAACTGCCCGCTCACAAGAAACTCAAAGCTCTACGTGAGTCAAATCGCGAACTACAACGGTTTCAGGAAGCCTCTAAATCGAGCAATATACATTTTTCACCATGTTTAGTTCAAAATAAACGCAATTTGCTATAGCTGAGCCAAAGTGTCAAGATCGAGGTTGCCAGATTTTTATATCGCAGAGACTGTCATGATACCGTTTAGCGCGCGATGTGATTCACGTAGAGCATTGAGTTTTCATAAGCGGATGGTTTGAATTCACGCATCAAGAATAATTATATATCTGCTTAAGGAGTTTATTTCCGTAATTTTCCTTGAGCGCATCGTGTTCTACGTGAAATTTTGGTTAAGAGACATGTATCAGAATGCTAAAATTCGTACCTTGTCTAGTGGTCCATTGCGAAATTTTTAATAATCAATTGGGTAAATTCTAAATAATTTTTTTGTTTTAATTAAGTTGTAAGTTTTTTGTATGAACTTTAAATTTTTAAGATGAAGATCACATCTGGTCATTCTAAATGCAGAAAATGCGAAATGCAGTCCGCATAAGTTCTCTAAAATGCCCCAGAATTTTTTTTTTTTTTTTTTTTTTTTTTTTTTTTTTTTTTTTTTTTTTGTGCCGTAGTATCTTGATGTAGTATCTTGATCCGTACTCTTAAAGGATGCCTGTCATTCTTAATGTGTTGGAGCGCTTTTGATTTCATATGATACTGGGCAACACCTCTGTTGTGAAATAGTTGATTGAGGCGCCATGCGCGGCGGGCGGCCAGCCAGCGCCTACAAACCTAGAGATATACTTCAAGCATTGCGCGATGCGTGAGGTATCCATTTAGGTTTGTAGGCGCCAGTGCGCTTACCGCGCTGGCAGTACGCCGCTTCGCTCTGTGTTGGGCTCTAATACTTAAAATCGCGGAGTCAGCGTTTTTTAACTCATGATTTGGAAATTTTCGCACACTCTACAGGTATGGATTATTCTCCTTTAAGTTAATGGAAAAAATATGTATTTTAGAAAAATATAATTTTTGTTTTTTGTAAAAATTAAGGTGTTCCGTGTCAAATTTAATGATTTGCTGAAATTCGTACCTTGTCTAGTGGTCTATTGTTACTACGAACTGAGATAAAATTGTCACAAAAACTTAAACTCTAACATTTCTAGACCAGTTAGCAGCAATTTTTCCTTCAAGGGAGGATCATGAAAAGCAAGTTTATCTTTTCAACTGCCTCTTTTGCCCACTTTTTCTCTTTCGACCATTTGCTTTTAATTTTACTTGTTATCGTGCCCATCTCTCTCATTAATTCAAGCGCATACCTTTAAATTAAAAGCTACCAATTTCCTGCCTGTTTTTGCTTATTTTCTTGGATAGACGGAGGAACAGATTTAAATCAAGACGTTTCTAATGAATAATTTAAGAGGAAAATTAGAGTGGAGATGATTAAAGAGAGCGTCTTTTTCAGGTTCTAGGAAACTTTTTCCAACATTAGCTGCGGTGCAGTGATTGAATTTCTTTTTCTTTTTTTTCTTTATTGATATACCATACAAATACATAATATATTTACACCAACAGACAGAAGGGTATCCGTCCTTTGACATTGCTTCCCTCTATACAACTACAATCTAAGCTCATAAATAATTCTACTGACAATAGGAGGAGATTAAATAACAATAAAATAATACAGCTAATTAATATTAAATAGTTACTACTTGCCTAGGCAATATTCGAATAACCCCTCCTGTAACGGGGGAAAAAATCATCTACTACTGTATCTGGTCTAGTTTTTCACATAAGTGATTTACTAAAACGAACACTTTACTACTTTCATTAACTGATACAAACATCTGTTTTCTATCATTTACCTTTCTACTGTCTTATTTGTTATCGAGCTAATAAGTGCCAAAGTTTAAGTTTATTTCTGCATAGCGATAAGGCTATTAACCAACGTTGTTAACTTAACGACTTGTTCTGGGAGAGAGATTAAATTCTTCTCTAATTTCTCTACATAATTTTTATGATTTATTTCCATTTCTGTAATTTGGTCTTTTAGCTTCTTAATTGTCTGATAATTTTCATATTCATTTAAATTGAGATTCTTTAAGGAATTATTATTTATTGATTTCAGTTTTTGTTCCTTTAAAGTTTGGTAAATGGGACATCCTTTCCATGTGAAGAAGTGTTCTCCTTTGCAGGCAATGATTGAATGTCTCTCATATTCGCTGACTATCAGTAGAAATGAGTAGAATAAAGTAGTGAAACTGCATAGGTAAAGATGCATCATGTAAAATTTATATCCAAATCGAATGATCATTCTCCTCCTAAAGTTAGTACGTTAATCCTATCCGTGGAACATTTATCAACTCTTGAGCTTAAAACAAATAAAAAAGTACAAAAATTTCTTAGATATTTTATTCAACTCCTCCAGAGCCTTCCTGTGTATTATGAGCCTCATAATATACTGAGGAAATCGAAGAATTTCCATTTGTCTGATTTTTTTTTAAGTAGGTTAACATGTTGTGAAGGTACGGGTTGAAAACTAAAAAAGAAAAAAACATTTGTATTAACGTTAGTCAAAATCAAAACAAACCCGAAAGTTCTTTGAAGGGTTTTCATCGTGATTACAACCCTTCTGAAAATTGAGTTTGAAATGTGAACAAACAATTTTCGTTGCTTTCGAACTTTTTATAGTTTTTTTTCTCATGGGACGCAAAATCCAAGTCCAAAAACACCACATGATGCCTTAAGATACAAATACCTTGTTTCTTTCCACGCGGAAAGGAGGAGACGTAACGATGCCTCACTCATATTTTTCCTGCATGACTTTTCTTTCATATAAGCATGAATTACACTAAATGTCTCTACCGTAGGTTCGTAACTTTATTTTGCATTGTAGTGGTTCTTATTGCATTCATGAGACTTCACTGAGAAGCAGTTAAACAAGCTCGCTTCGACACAAACAGCATGACTAGTACTGACTTTTTCTCCATAATCCAATCTGACTTCCACTTTTCGCTTCGAGAAAAAAGTTTCAGAGCCGAGAAAAGCCTTTTTGGTAGGAAAAAAGACATCGTAGCTAACATTTTCGAGAGAGGGTGCCACGCCATCCTGCAATTTTAATTTACTTTAATTCTGGTCCGTGATCAAAGCCTACACAAAAGGGCCTCGTGAATTGACGTCGCACTGTGGTCTCCGTATCATTACTCCTTGGCGAGAATGAAGGAACGAAGATCAGAAAAACAAAAATAAAAAACACTAAATGAATACTTCATGTTTTTAACTTTATTTAAATGTTTATTATCTAACATTTTTCAAATTAAGATATATATAATTAATTATATGGTTCATAAATCTTATATCTTTCAAAAATTGATTTGATTTATTTAGTTATCACGCGCAATGAGTACTAATCGATCATTAAATCATTAAATCTATCCGTAAAATACGGTTTAAAACACAAACACTGTCAAATATCCTTTGGGTGAATCAAACATGTTAAATAAGATTATATTAATGAAAATAAAATATGAATGCTTAAAATTCAGTAATGCAAAAAGATAGAATGGTCAAAGACCACGCTTCAAATAAACGGGGTTAGTTTCCATATTAGGTCTCTTACTGAGTAGAAAGCTAAATCGGTTGATTTGCTGGATCGTCTACTTTAACTATTTTATTATTTTGTGTTCTTAATTTTTAAAATTAGTTGAACCCGAAAAATGGGTGCTGATTTAACACTCTGGGTCATCTGGGTGTAAAAAAGTGTGCAACACCTCACAAAATGCTGAATTACCGGTACAGTAGTTACTTTGGCAATGTCAAGATGTAAAACTAACTGCTGTCGCGGTCAATTCAGCGTTTTGAGGGGTGTCTCACACTTTTTTTACATCCAGAATGTTAAATCAATATCCTTATCTTTCGGTGACAGTTGAAAGCAAAGTCAACCTAAGTCAATAAGTCCATTTATTCATTCAAAATCAGAGTAAAAATGTTCGATCTTTTCAGCACTGGAAAAAAAAGACATCGGATCTAGAGTCCAGGCTCTTAAAAAAATCGACAAGAAAAAGTACTTATGATCCAATGAGAATCTAGCTTATATCGAGAACCAAGCCTCTTAATTTAAGCGGATTTCGTTTTGATTCAAGCAAAAATCCGACTGAATCAAGAGTATTTTTTCTTGTCAATGTTTTCAAGAGTCTGGACTCTAGATCCAATGTGTTTTTCTTTTTTTTTCCAGTGAGCAAGAATCCTGCAAAGGCTTGCCCCCGGTGCGAAGTTGAAAATTTGACGTAGCCCCGTCGCGGTAGCTAATTAACACTTAATTTTCCCCGTGAATAATAGCTTCATCGACGTCAACCCTCCGTATCACACCGTTATGATATCCGTGTTGCCTTTTTCCTTACCTCACTCCCAAATTTCGTCGCTTCTCTGACGTAAGGGCGTAACTCAATTTCCGCATGAGCCGTAGGAAACATGGATTTGTATGTGAAACAGAGCTCACGTAGAAATTCAGGTACGCCCTTACGTCAGAGGAGCGACGATTTAAGGTAGACTACTCTGCCGCGCTGAGGAAGAACGACGATGAGCCTTCAGACCTTGCCACATTTCTCGCAATAAAAATCTAATTTACTTGAAAAATTGTTAATATTTTTGCTCCACGTTTCAGACAATTTGGAACGCAATTTAATCTAAAATATCTGAAAATTTCGAGGAAAAACATGTAAAACTTTTCTGAAAATTTTTAGAAAAGTATTATCGAGGGAAATTTGGCAACTCTGGAATGTTTATTCGGCGTTTTTCCGTAACGTGGCAGTATTGCACAAGATAAAAATTAGAGCATCATCCCTACTTGCACGATGACGCTTTAAAATATATTTTTAAAGTATCTCTAGAGACGATAAAATGCTCCGTACGTATTTTTTGTTTTGAAAACTAGGAAATCGCTAATTTTTCGTGGATTACATAAAAAATACTTCCAGAAATGCCCCTTTATGTGAGATTTTAGCGTTTCAATTTTATTTGAGGAATTCAAATCTTCTGCTTTCGTCAATGCCTTGTACTTAAAGAAATAAGCACGAACCGAAAAAATTCAATCTCATATACTAACTTCGAATCCACTCTCGTTTATTCGAAGGTTCCTACTCATACTTCTTCTCCTCTTTATAATAAAAGCACACAAAAAGACTCGAATGGAAGATTAAAATAATATTTTTCATTATATTTTGAAAATATTGCAGCAGATTTGAAAGTGCTCATCTTGGTTTACTCAAATAAAATAGGCAGTGAAAAACTTGCAACGTCGCAAATTGAGGTATGAATGTTCTATCCCTGATCGTCTGTTATGAAAAAAAAAATAAAAAGAGTAACAGCGCACGCACTAGAGTAATCTCGAGCCTCTACCGGGAAGTCGAAGCGGCACTGTCTAAGGCGCTCTGAGCAACTATTCCGCCATAGAAGTATTGCACAGTATCAGACGGAATTGAAGGCGCTTTGTAAATGGACGCATCTTGTTTACCACCGTCAAGAATCCTACTAATCCTGCGATATGCGGCTCCGCTCCTGTTTGATCGATTTTTGTGAAATCTGTTACCAGGCGGAATTTTTTGAAGGAAAATTGGAATCTCCGCTCAAATTTTCAAAAGTCGAAAATTCAAAATGGTGGATGTGGCCTGAAACGGTAGCTCGGCTTCTCTACGATCAAGTTTTGTGAAACTTGGTCTCAGGGAGAATTTTTTTATTTAAAAAACGAATTTTTTGTAACATTTTCAAAGTATAAAAATCAAAGAAGGTGGAAGTAGGATATCCATTATTTTTCGGTTCAGTTTCAAATTCGATGTAGCTTCAGCCTCTCTTAGCTGATTTAGATCTCGATATCGGCGCGCTCTGCAATTTCTTTGAATTGAAATTGCTCGTTTAAATTTTTCATGTTTTCTTTATACCTTCCTTTTTTTCTTTTCTCATTTGATTATTTGGAGGAATTTAATCAAAGGCCATAACCTTTGCAACACAGACGCATAAGGTCAAAAGGTATTAGATAAAAACGCTGGTTGTCAGTTAGTGTTTTTTGGCACTTTGTCAACTCTTCGGGACCGTTCACTCCAAGGGCTTTCAACGTATGGGAGTTTTATAATAATAATAAAAAAAAATCCAGGATTCAGAGCGAGTCTTCGCACAAGACAATCACAAAGCTTATAG
>NW_017547118.1:3319900-3354420 GCF_001854935.1 Bemisia tabaci | reverse complement strand
AGGGGGGGGGGGGCAAATTAATACTTCATACAAATTACACATTTTCCGTGTCAAATAAAATAGGTCATCTGGCGTTTATGACGGTTTGTGCAAAATATTCAGATAAATTCGTGAGCATGCAATAACTAAAGCGTAAACTGAGAGATGGTCTAAAGAAAATACTTACCAACAAGTTGGTAGAATTAACGTATTCGGACATCAAAAGAGCAACCATGAAACTACCTCAGATAAAACGTTAATCAAGTTAGTGGACATCCTGTTAGTCTTGAATTCAAGTACCTCGATAGAGCAGTTAACCCTTTGAACGTATCAATTACTGTGCATCCCTCAAATCTGTGTGTCGTAACTGATCCACTAAACAAACGTTTGGCAAATGACTGGGAGGTCCGCGATTCTGTAACTTCAATTACCTCTTATCAAACAAAGGAAGAAGTTGTCATATTTCAGTGAATTAAGGTGATTCGATGGACGCCATATTTTGTGTCAGAACGGCATGCGATATATCGCATCAATTGGTTTCATTTTTTCAGCTACTTGTCATTTTTCTCCAATTTTGAGATCGCAATTCTGTTGTCAGGAAACCAAAGCACTCATTTACCAATTTTAACAAAGAAACTCAACGTAATAAAGGCGTGGTTTTCTCTCTGAAAAAACCACGCTCTTATTACGTTGATTTTCTTTGTTAAAATTGGTAAATGAGTGCTTTAGTCTCCTGACAACAGAATTGCGATCTCAAAATTGGAGAAAAATGACGAGTTGCTGAAAAAATGGAACCAATTGATGCGATATATCGCATGCCGTTCTGACACAAAATATGGCGTCCATCGAATCATCTGCCGATTTAAAACACCACCGGGAATTGAGATTCGAGCGGTGTCATTTCGATTGAGAGCCATACTTCATGCCTCGAAACAGCCCTGAAATCACATTAAAACCAGTCTGTGTTCTGGAGTTGTGGTTTCTTTGATGTCGAAGACGATTGGCTGCATTTCCGTCTGCTCCAGCTCGGTAGATTTACAGAGAGACTCGAGATGAAAGCCGAGGCTGCATCTTCAAACAACAATGGGAATCAAAGAAAGTTTGACAGACTCCTGTGGCTCGGTAGGAGTCTACTGCCGTGCTAAGGAAAAACGCCGTATGAACCTGCAGACGTTGCCAAATTTCCTTTGATAAAACGCAAATTTCCTGGTAAACCAATGAATATTTTTCTTCCAATTTTTCAGATAATTTTGTTCGCAATTTCACCGAAAGATTCTAAAAATTTAAATGAAAAATATTCATAACTTTCCTCAAAAATAAACATTTTATTGGAGGAAATTTGGCAACTCTCGAATGTTCATACAGCGTTTTTCCTTAGCATGGCAGTCTCAGTGTCGTTCTCATACCTGCGAAAAGCCCTTGCGAATCTCAAGCGGAACAACAGACTACATTTTGCGATAGGAAACTACTATTTCTGGCTCATTCATAAAAACTCTTACCTCCTCCGTAGGGTGACAAATGGCACATATTTTTTTTTAAATGAGCCAGAACTCGTTTATCTCTATTGTGGAATCCAGACGAAAGAACGCAACTACACTCAAAAGCTGCAAAATTGGCTCAAACAATTTAATTTTTTTCCCAGGAATATACAATGTACATGTGCAATTGCCGGAGATTCTTTTGTAAATGTGCAATTTACAAGGTGAAATTTGGCATCATTGAAATTTTTTAACGTTTTTTCGTGGGGGAACGACAACTTTGTGTTTGATGTTTTAATTAGGAATACAACTCTATTCCCGGTGAATGCGGGGACACGGATATCCTGACATTTTATTTATTTTTTTATATAATTATTATTATTATTGTAAAGGACCAAACTGCTTTTCGCAAGATAAGAGTTCGAAGTTGTGTTCGTAAGCGAATGTAAGAAGTAGAACACGCGATTCGTCCACTACTATCCCTATCACGCGCGGGGGAAAGGTAAATGAATTTTACCATCTTTTTGGCGATGACCAAAAAACTTAGATGTTGTTAATTATCATTATCATTATGATATGATATGAGTTAGTATTTTTATCTGCTGTGATGATGATCAAAAGACTGAAAAGCTTCTAAATTTCAGTGGCGAGGCGTGAACAATCGATCATCGATATTTCTCCATTTGAAGCTATAGTAAAGAATCGATTATTAAAGTGTTCGTTACGAACACTTTGTTTACCGATTCTTTTCCATAGGTTTAAAGGGCAGATCAATCGATATATCGCAAACACACCAAGCCACTGCTACATTTTCTAAAAATTTGATCAGTATTTTATGTAAAGCCATGGCTTTTCCTCGTTTCGTCGATTTGTCCCTTTTCCGTATCCCTTTTTTTAACTGCCTAGTACAAGGAGACAAATTACTTGTAGCTAGAACAAAAAGTGGAAGGGAAAATTCTGAAAAAGTTCGGATTTTATTCGTTTGGCGGAGAAAAAACGCGGGGATAGTGCGCACCTAGCTTTCTCAGAAATTACAACGCCAAAGGATGAGCAGCTCATAAAGGAGTCAAGCTAAGATCCAAAGTCAGACAGTCGAGTTTCTCTCCGGCAAATAACTCTCCTTTATTTTTGGCGCGTATACGTAGTATACCGCCTTTGCGATCGTTTCGACCCCCCCCCTCGATACAATAACCGAGTCCCCTAGTTCCTTACCGAAAAGTGACTACCGCGAACTTCTGAGATTTTCCAAAGCGTGTAAAAAGTTTACTAATCCGTCAATAATAATGATTAAAATTTGTTTCTCATTCTGGGGCTCGCTAGTTTATGTGTAATGAATACCAAGAGTCTACGTTTCTTGGTTTTTTTTAAAAAAACCTTAGAATGGGGCGCGCTGATTTAAAATATGCATATATAAGCGGAAGCAAGCGAACTGATTCGAGGATGGCTGACCAGTTCGGCACTCCTTGAATGAGAATTTCACTCACTCCGTTTTGTTCACAACGTTGCTTTGACATATCTCCACAACACTGTTATCCTTTTCAAAAGTTGGTACTCCTTGCTCTGATAGCCGGGGCCACCAGGATAGTGGTAAGTGCAATCTGTGATGAGCCTCGAGACTCATTAGACCATTTGCTAAACGTGGCTCATACAGGAGTCCACTAAGCCCTCTCGTCCCCACGCTCCTGATCACTGCGTCGGCGTCACGAAGAACAATGGGCCTTGGGTCCCAACGCGGCCGATACCCGTACCCCAATTACTCACGCTTCATTAACCATTTCACCGTCACGCTAGGATTCATCCAATTTTCAAAAAAAATNTTATATCGAGTCAATTTCTTTTCAATAATATAACGGGATTTTTACTACCGGTGATTTGGGTATTTTAGCCCCAAAATACCTTTAAATCGACTTTATCTTCTAGGAGTTCGACAGAATTTTTCCTTTCTTCGCTTAAATTATTCCGTAGCACTTTTCTTCAAGAATCTGATAAGATTTTGCTTGAGGCAGATCAAAAAACTTAAATTCGATCGAATCTATACTATAAGCTCCGAGACCTCCTAATTTTGCGAAACTGGTAACGCTTAGTTCCAGCGTTCTACCGAGCCGATTTTTATGATTTTTGCGGCTATCGACGGGCAATTGTCTCTAGATAAGCCAACTCTTTTCAGATTTTCAAAATATGGCCCAGGTTTTTTTATATTAAATGGTAAAGTTGCGAATTCTCCCATTTAAACAATGTAAATTTATATTTTTTGTCATAGTTCGTTTGAGCGTTCTACCGAGCCGATTTCCAAGTTTTTTGCGGTAATCGACGGGTAATTGGCCCTAGATGAGCCCGCTCTATTCAGATTTTGGAAATAGGACCCAGGTTTTTTTCCAATCACGTTATAAAAGTGAGTGAATTTTCAGAATGCTCCGAGACTGCTACCGCTATGCGCGGGAGGATGCGCAGTGGTCGAGGAGGTTGCGCAGTAGCTGTGTAGCCTGCGCATCAGCTCTACACTTATGTACACAAGATTCGCACTATTTTCCTCAAGACGAACGTTGGCCGAGTCGTCAAAGACGTCGGAAGCGTCCACTCTAATCATGGTGTAGGTTCGATCCCCGTCTCCCGACATTAATATTTATTACCTGATTATCAATGTTCGTTGTTTTACTGCAATATTTCATCAAGCAGCCATTCCAAAACGCGTCTTTTAGACTTCAAAAAAAAAAATTTGTTTCTTTATTCATCAAAACCAAAACTTATTTCATTCTAAAAGTAAAGTATACCTCATATCGTAATTTTTTAGGGGAAAAATAAAACTAACACCGATAGGAGGGTAAAAATAGGGCCGCGAAGCGGCCCATTGATGGCGCGGAGCGCCTTCAGGGGGTTGGGCCGCTTAGCGGCCAGGGGGCATAGCCCCCTAGTAGCTTTCTACTTTCACAATCCACGGTCTCGTCAAGGTGCGTCTTTGACCTCGCAGTGTTGGATCGTGAATTCTCTTTTTATGCTGTTTGCCTATTTTGAAATCTCTGTAAATGAAAACTAAAGGGGTTGATATGTGCGAGTTAATGACGCGCCTTATCAACACATTGTGTTGGAGTTCACTGCTTGTTTGAGATATTGCACTTTTAAAAAATGAGATCGGTCGATTTGTCTTTGAGGGGCGCATACTTTCTCTGGAATAGGTTCCACGAACGGGGTCGCTCATTCGAGATCAGCCCTTTCCATGTTGTGATTTTTCAAACGACTTGTGATGTATCAATCTGGAAAATTGTTTACTTCAATTGGAAAATTGAGTTTTTCTCCATTCAATAATTTTCCTAGTTTCACTAAGCTCTTCCAAATTTTTCTCGGGCAGTTTTGTTGTTAGGCAAAGTGTTCATACGGATTTCCAAGTTTCCTTTGAAATTTTAAAATCACCTAGTGCGACCCACACACCAGAAAAAAATAAGAAGAAGTTGGTAAAGAGCAATACGTTTTTGAATAACATAGGTTGATTATGGATTGAAAGTGTCCGACTGTCAAAAAATCTTTTAATGGTAAGATTATTATCTTGAAGAATGAAAATTATAAAAATGGGTATCGGGAACGGATTAATGAAAATCATAAAAAGTACGCTTTTCCATCTTTCCTTCTGTCGACTTCTTCGTTAAATTTTAACAAGAAGCTCCACTTATAATGATTTTATCAGTATGTATTCTGTAGATGATAAAAAATTTCTATAATTTTATTAATTTCATCCTTAAAACAAGTGAAAGAATGCTTTGCATTCAACGTAAATGATTAGCTTTTTGCAAATGCATAAATGAAATATAATGAAACAAATAATAACGCTTGTAATGATGAATTGTTCAAATCCAGAACCTTCCGTTACTCCAAGTAACCAGTGTCACTGTCATGCCAAATAATACTCTAAAGGGAGTTTATAAGATGCACGTCAACAAATAAAACCAAAATCAATGGTTAAACTTTTTATCTGGCTACAACGACCAAATACCTATCTCGACTTTTAAAGACAAATTAATGTATTTTTTTAATGCGTTTATGTGCTACAATGTTCGGTGGTAGTACTTTAATTGTGTTATTATGAGGTAGCCAGTGCTACGGATTCAAAAATGAAGATAAACTTCTATTAGATGTTTTAAACATTTTTGAAACCATAGCACTGGCTACCCCATGACCTTCACACAAAAAAAAAAAATTCACGCACCCCCAAAACCAAAAAAATAAAAAAAAAACCATAAAACTCGGCCGATTTCTTCGAGTAAATTGGCAAGCTTTCCTTGCTTAAATCTATCGCTCTAATACACAGCATAAACATGCACGCGTGTGTCAGTTCACAAGGAGGGAACATTACAATGGAGACAAACATAATTTCCGTTTCCAGAAAATCCTCAAAAATATCAGGCGCATCCCCTTTATTTGAAGAAGGAAACGTAGACGCTTAAAGCCATCCACCCTCGACCCTCTTTGTCCCTCTAGGCCATATTTTCCTCTTCCCCTTTGCAGTCAGAAAAGTTTCTTTCCTCTCGCTAATTGGTAGTATGACACAGTTTCCGAAGAAGTTTTACTATTCTCGCCTCTCACGACGACGTAAATAGCACTGTGTTTGCACAATACGCAAGGTTCTAACGAGGCACTTGAAAGTTCCAAAACCAGTTAACAGCTGGTAAACAACCCGATGTAGGTTGTTAGGACATAAATATAACCTAAATCCTTTTTAATCATTCTTTCATTCATGTTCCAGTCAATCAGGAATCAGAGGCGATTCACCAATTTGGCAACACCGGATTCCCTCCATGATAACCTATGTTTAATAATCGACTTTTATCGAAACACCTGGCCCCTTCAAGAGTCTATACATTTCCAATGGTTTAAATGGAGAAAAACAATTTTGCCAATTTGCTGGATCCGTCAATGTCGAAGCAATATTGCAACAGGATTTCTTTATAATTTTAACAAGATCTTCATGATTTTCTGAATGATAACGTCATCGCAAAAATGTTTTAGGGTCGTAATTTTAGTCCTCAAGTAGCATTTTTCGACGGAAAAATCGCGATATTTTGAGATTAATTTCCTATTTTTCTTGATTTTTTTGGCTATAAAATTGCTAGGATCATCAATATTTGAGCGATTATCCTCAATATTGATGCAAATGTCTCTATAAAATCGCGTCCGATAAAATCGAAATTTTATCTCAATTTATCACGATTTCTCGGCTATATTTCAATAAATCAACGTTGATAAAATCGCGATAAATCTTCCGATCAAATCGCAATTCATCCCGATCAATGCTACTTGGATCGTCCGTTAAACAGATTTTTTCATGAGGATCAATGAAGCTCACATCGTGATTTGTCTCCAATCAAGGGTAATGAACAGGACACTTTTTCACTATTCAAGTAAAATCCAAAAGTCTAACTTTGGATTCAGATCCTCAGAAGTTATTACAATGATTAAAAGATTAAAAGTTTAAAGAAAAGAAAAAAAACGAAAGAAACTATATGTATTGTAGGTGCTGCAAATTAGGCAGATCTCTCTCTTACCTGAAAGTTTGTCAAATTCTTTTTAAGATGCTAAAATACAGACATTCTTGAATCTCTCATTATTAGTCGGCACTCTTATTTCATTATCAGATAAATTTGCACGATGTTATCAAACATCCCCTCTAACAGGAACATAAGCAAATTATCGCCATCAGAAACAACAAGTTTGTCGCCATGTGCTCCAAAAGTGGTGTTTCAGAGCTTACGCAACTCGGTATGTATTTGCCAAGTCGACTTTAAGTCCTCACGTACCTATGTCGTCATATCTATTCATCCCATTATTTTTTATATGAAATTAATACTTAAACTTCAGAGGTGAACTACGCCTCAGTAATTTATTTTTCTTAAGGGACATGATGCTCCTACATTGCGTCAGGTCAGCAAACTGCGCCAAATTTACTCCATATTTAAACAGAAAAATTCTTTATATATTCAAGTTTTCCATAAAATTTGACAACTATGTGTGGACAAGTTGGGAAGTTAATCCGGTCACTTTCTTGGAGTTAGCGATCATAACTTTCC
The DNA here is from genome assembly GCF_001854935.1 of Bemisia tabaci. Lineage (NCBI taxonomy): Eukaryota > Metazoa > Arthropoda > Insecta > Hemiptera > Aleyrodidae > Bemisia > Bemisia tabaci. The sequence continues at coordinate 3,346,907 of NW_017547118.1, read as the reverse complement.
GAGTACCGAGTGTAAGCGCTTTACCCCGGCTGACAAATGGGCAAATTTATCAGCCCTTAATTTTGCTCAAGAGCTCTCGGCCAGCGAAAAGAATAGGAGGTCATGCTCTCAACACGTAGACTTGTTAAAAACTTTCGCAAACTGTCTAGAAAATAATAGTAATTACGAGTTTTGTTTGACATCTATGTTGATGAATTGCATGAATTTTGTCTTCTTTTTTTCCTCCTTTATTCCGTAGTTCTATTATCATCTGATGTGATCAGCAGCGAAGCGTGAATAATCGATTATCGATATTTCTCCATTTGAAGCTATGGTTTAGAGTCGATAATTAAGGTGTTCGTTGCGAACACCGTGTTCATCGATCCTTCTCCATAGGTTTAAATGGTAGATCAATCGATATATCGCAAAGCAAGCCACGCCACTGGATGCGATATAGACGTAATCAAAGCTTCGCGTCTTTATGGGAGACTCTTTTATGACTGTAAGAATTTAATTGTTGAAAATTTCTCCATTATAGGGATCCTAAATTGCATGTACTGTTAAAACAATTTTCTTTATTTCAGTATATAATTAAAAATAGGAAAAAAAAACTGGGTGAAATATTTTCTAAATCATAAATTTCTTCCGAAACGCGAACGGAAAGGAATATAATAAAACAAATGTGTATTTTTCAATATAAAATGTAGGTTCCTTCAATGACTTTTTATTTACACGTAAATGGAGAGAATTTTAAGTGTGCGCAGTTAATATTTTATTTAACAGATCGGTTCGAAAACTTTCCACGAGTCAAAACAACTTGAATTCGACCACAATTTGAGGAAATTAATTTCTACGCATTATGATACGCACCAAATTCTGTCTGAAGAATCAGATCCATGAAACTGTATTCACTCTGTCAATTGATCTATTGTCGGCGCTTGCGTGTTGAAAAAAACACCGTAATGTAGTTTTGAAGAGTCTCGCCAATTTGAAGAACATTTACCCTACAAACATCTGGGTGTACTCACTTCAGTGCATTTAACTTCAGTGAGTAAATTTATAAGCTTCCACCAAATATTTGTCGAGTCCTTCCGTTCACACGCTGCATAGCTATCGATTACATATTGCGTGCCTGCTTCTGGATTGCTCTGAATCCACTCAAATGAGCGATTTGCATACTCGTGATATTACATGTTGCAAAAAATTCGCCATAAAATCACAAAACTTCATCTTCTCACTTCTTCATATCTAATTGCCTTTAGAACTGTCTACTTGCTTAATGGGACCTCTTTATTGCTTAATGCCTATCCTAGTTTCTGACCTTAATCAAACTTTTTATGACTTCTTGACTTTATTTTTCTCGCGAAGTGATGTGGACCCAGCATCATTTCATCACCTTATTACATACAGTTCAAGCCATAATTAGTGTGTTTTTCTCGCTCACCATACTTATTTGCATGGAGGAGCATCCGTATTATCTATCCCAACAGGAAAAGAAAAAGAGGAAACGCCTTTTCTCCAAGATGATGCTAAACTGAACTTTTATCCCCTATCGTCCCCGATAACTAGGTCCCTCTTTTGTCACCTTCCCCCTCAGTTTATGCGCCGAAAGAACAAATGACAGTGAAATTGGGCGGCTCATTGTGACGGAACGCATCGCGGAGCGAATGTTGATGGAATATTTATCGCCTACTTAGCGCCCTGAATGTTTGTTTCATTGTGCCCAAAACGCCTTCGATTTTGATAAAAGCCAACTTCTCCCGATAAATAACAACTTCAAGCCAAGTCCCGTATCTCACAAGTTCTTCGACACGGCTATCACCATATCCATTTGTCCTTGAGGACCCGTTTTCTCGATTTTTATTCGTCTCCCATATTTTCATTGTCTCCATTTCCTGGACAACTGGAAACGCCGGAAAGACGAAGAATTGGTGCTTCAATCTTTTCTTTTTTATTCGCCCGATAGGCTGAATCAGTTCAAGATTGAAAGCACTTTATCATAAGTTTCCTCTTGAATTTGGCGGATTCGAAGCTATAAGTTTACAAAAGTTGGGGGTATATTTTTTCGGAGGACTAGATCACTGAAATGCTATGAAAGAGGAAATTTTAGTACGATTACAGTTGCACATATAAGTGGAAACCATTTTGGAAAATACTTTATTGGGGGTGGTTGGGGAGGAGGGGTTTTGGATTTTTCAATTGGTCCACCACGATTTTACAGATTGGGCTCTAAAATCGATTGATTTATTTACAAGACATTCTTCTTTGAAAATAAAATCTTTAAAGAGCCGACGTTTTTAAAAGCAAAACTGGAATCTTTGTTTAGCCCTGAAATTAAGATGATACAATTTTGTGAATCGACGAAGGCATTATTTCTCTTATTTTTAATTTTCCGTTCTTTATTATCAAAATTAGTACCTCCTAAATATGTATTTTCATTTTAAGAGACAACCGATTTAGAAAATTTCTGCGTATCATTGATTTCTCAAGTTTATATCGTTTGTGTTTTTTGACTCCATCATTTATTCTCGAAACTTAAGACTTTAATATAGAGAAAAGAGCAGCCCTCAATAATTGAGACTAGGATATATTGCGCTGAATTAAATATACAAAAATTCTGAAATTCTTATTATTTTTAATTTCATTTTGTCTTATACCCAGACGGTATTCGAATGTTAGCTGCTGACTGAGCGTAAAACAACGTGTATCGCATTTCTGGAGCCAGCATCGTTTAAACGTAGAGAAATTTCATACGCGCCTTGAAACTTCGATGCCTAAAACGGACCATAATTTAATATCACTTTGGAGACAAGTGCTCGACGTCAATTCATCACCATTAGTGTCATGATGGATAAACAAGATTGCCAGAGAAGCGTTGAATTCAAATTAATTTGGGATTTTTCGTTCCCTGCTTTTCCAATAATTAAATTCATTCTCGATTAGAATGAATACTTTAAAATAATATTATCGTAATTATAGATTCATGTATTTTCCCTTAATTAATACTCTAAATTTTCCTCCACCCTACTCGGAGTAATATTTTCTAATAGTAATATTTTCTTTTAAGCAAAATAGGCAACAATGCTATCTTCTTCACCCTCGGATGATAACTTTTTATGCATTATTTCTGGAGCAGCCGTCTGAGTGGATGGGTGGAGGCGTTTTAAGTGAGACGCAGTGGCGTGGCATGAATGATCGATTATCGGTATTTCCCCATTTGAAGCTGCGGTAAAGAATCGATTATTAAGGCTTCCGCTGCGAACACCATGTTTATCAATCCTTTCCCATAGGTTTAAATGACAGATCAATCGATATATCGCAAAGCACGCTACAGCATCCACCCATCAATCAACCTAACTGGATCTTCGTCGTGAACATACTGATCTAGTCATCGAGAAAATGAATTACGATGAATTTCTTATCTCGCCTGCTCACGTGGCTTTTTTATGCTCGGTTTTACGACTTTGAGCGAAGGATAACTTTAATTCTAGTCTTGTGCATCTCAATATATTGGTGGATTTATTCTGGGGAAGTATGCACGTGGGTTTAATGCGTCTCGATTTTAGAAATTGGTAGGAAGGATAAAGTTTCCAAAGCTGTAAAACGTATCACCTCGCTGCAATATCTGGTTCCAACAAGAAAACCATCGAAAGCCACTTGATGAATGAATTTTCACGGAAAAAAAGAGGTAGGGGTTAAGTCACAACTGTTGGATAAAATGGACATTTCCAATAAATTTTGGTAATTAATACCCCAATTAATTGTTGTAATACCCCGATTAATTGTGTTAGTACCAAAAAATTAGGTTACTAACCTAAATGTTGCGGTACTACCCTAACTTGAGGTACGGTACTACCACATTTTATCAGAAATGTCCATATTATCCAGCGAATTGGGGTAGTCGGTAGTACCACAATTTTAGGGGATAACCCCTCACACTTTTTTCCGTGTTGTCTCATTCTTGCAGTGCTCCCATTTCTTGGAACTAATTACGAATGCCGGAACTTTTGAGATTTTCCTGAATTTCTCCCCGGAACATTTAAAATTCCCGAGATGTTCCGGATCTTTAACATTTTCCGGAACTTTCTCGGAACTTTCTTGGAACTTTTGGAAAACGTTGGAAGGAACTCCGGAACTCTTGACGGCTATGGAGTGGGAGAAATCGGGACGAAAAAGTCCCGAATCCCGGAACTTTTGATGGACATGAAATGGGAGCTTTACATTCTCGGCAGAAACATTTACTAAAATTTAAATTAAGGTAAACCGTGATACTCGATCATTTTCTACAGGTTTAAATGACAGGTTAATGAATTCATCGCGAATAAGACACTCATTTGACAGAATGAACAACCGCCTTGTGCTAAATGGACCACTAGACAAGGTACGAATTTAAACAATCTGATACATGTTTCTTAACAAGAATTTCACGTAGAACATGATTCGTGCAACGAAATTACTGAAACCAACTCCTGACGAAGATATTAACGTTTTTATTTCACATTGGTCACGAGGAATTTGAACTGCCCTTTCACAAGAAACTCAAAGCTTTACGTGAGTCAAATCGCGCACTACAACGGTTTCAGCAAGCCTCTCAATCGAACATTTCCCACCATGTGTTGTTCAAACTATGAGCAATTTGCTATGGCTGAACCAAAATATCTAGATTGAGATTGCCAGATTTTTATATCGCACAGACATGTCATGATAACGTTTAGCCCTTGATGTGAATCACGTAGAGCATTGATTTTTCATAAGCGGATGGTTTGAATTTACGCATCAAGAATCATTAAGTAGCTTCGTAAGTAGTTGATTTTTGTAAATTTCGTTGTGCGTATCGTGTTCTACGAAACATTTGGTTGAAAAACATGTATCAGAACGCTAAAATTCGTACCTTGTCTAGTGGTCTATTCCTGCAGCTGGTAAAATTTTAGCAAAAAGGTACGATGTTCGAGAGCACAATCTGGTAGTTGGACTTGTTAACAACAGGCGCAGAGAATGAGCACGAAAATTCGCTGTCGGTAGCGCCACGCTCAAGCCCGGTGGCGGACTGGCGGATGAAGAATTGAAGTTGCAGGAGTTTAATTAATTCCGAGAAACGCTTTTTCCAAGCACTCCGGAGATAATTCTTGTCAAATGCTTATTAAAAGTTGCTTGATGAGACTTTAGAGGCAATTTAAAGCTTCTCCGAGACAAAAACATCGGGGCTTGTTCATTATCATCCGGCACTGAAAAAAAATTCTCGGCGTTTTTACCAAGGTTTGTTGGTACCTTTACTATCTCACTTTTTTTACCAATCATTGGTAATTTTACCAAGACAGCGGGGCGATTATTGAAATTTTTTGTTTGTCGGATCGACATAGATGACATAGGTTAAAAGGCGGAGCGTGATTGGTTGGTTATGTCTTAACGCTGCTTTATCGTGCCTTTGTCAGGTGGAATGATCGACAAGCTAACGGCACCTCTTAAGTTTCCGACAGTATGTCGATCATTCCACCTGACAAAGGCATGATAAAGCAGCGATAAGACATAGCCGACCAATCACGCTCCGCCTTTTAACCTATGTCATCTATGTCGATCCGACAAATAAAAAATTTCAATAATCAGGCTGCAGACTGGTAAACTTACCTAAAAACCGGTATTTTTACTGTTTTTCAGGTAAGAATACCACTTTTATTGGTAATCAGTTTCCGGTAACTTTGCCATTTTCTCTCGGTAATTCTACCATGGTCGATAAAAAATATTGGCGTTTTTACCAAGGTCCAGCAAAATTACCGAGAAGATTTCAACAATTTTACCGAGATTTCTCGGTAAAATTACCAATTCAATAAATGGTAATTTTACCAAGAAAAAACTGGGATCAAATAGAACCCTGAATTCTTGGTAATTTTATCCTTTTCTTAGTAAATACACCGAGATTTTTTTTCAGTGGGACACGCAACAGAAGGCATTCTCAAAACGGCCATGGTAGTGAGTAAAACATGGTACCATTGACGCCGAAGTGGTATCAACGTGTAGCAAGGGAGTGATGTAATCAATTTGCTCATTTGAAATATTATTGTGCGGCCTTCATGGTGGATTTACTTCGATAGCAACATGGCACCAATGTTATTTCAACATTTTATTACGATGGCACCAACGTATTCAACATATTATCACGTTGGTGCCAACGTCGTATCAAAATGTTATCAACGTGGGACAAGTGAATATAAAGGTATCGCGATGTTCGTTTGAAATATTACGGTGCTATACCTCCATGGTGGACTTACTTTGTTAGCAAATTGGTAACAATGTAGTATTCATATTTTATCACGATGGTACCGAAGTATTTAACATATTATCTTGGTGGTACCAACGTGGTATCAAAATGTTATGAATGGGATAAATAAATCAAATTATTGCTCTGTTAATTTGAAATTGAAATTTGAAGTGAGACTTCTCCACCATAGAAAAAAGCAGAATCTACTTGATTTAAATCCCACACTAAACGTTCATGTGATTTTCTCTGCGGTGTAAATATGACACAACCTCAATCTCAACGCCTCTGCTCCGATGTTGACTTTTGTTCACACTAAGAACATCATAGTGTGAGGGAGGAATACTGCTCGATTGAGAAGCTTCCGTCGAGCGTTGCAGAGCGCGATTTGAATCAAGTATAGGCTAATTTTTCTTGTGAGCAGGAAATTCAATTTTTTCATGTCCAATGCTAATCAAAAACGTTATTAATAATGGAAAATGTATTCTTGATACCTTTTATATAAGTTTATTTCTCCTATGAGGCCATTTGATTATAAACAATCACCATTATGCAGGGCACTATATCACATGTTAAATTGGTCACAAATGTTTGGTTTACCAAAAAACAAAATACCAAAACATAGAAGAAACATCATACTTTAAATTTGACAATATGAAATTAGGTTTACAAACTACAATTATCCCAAAAGGTAACAAAAAAAGGTAAAGGAGTAAAGCTCAATAAAATCAAATGCGTGATCAAAATCAGTACCTCATCAGCCAAATCTTAATGATCTGTTCCCTTCCTTGGTTTACTTGAAGGTGGGGATCTAGATCCCCTATGTTCTCCGCCTAGAGATGGGCAGCTAGATCCTCTTTATCGCTCTCCACCTAGAGATGGGGACTTTTATTTAAATCCCCTTTGTTCTCAACCGGGATATGGGGATCCCCTTCACTCTCTATACCTGGAGATGATGACTGCTCTTCCTCCCTTTGGGTGATCAGTCTTACTGATCTGTTCCCCTCCTCGCTTTACTTGGAGATGGGGATCTAGACCCCTTTTCCTTTTTACCCGGAGATGGAGATCTAGATCCTCTTTGTTCTCTACCTGGAGATGGAGATCTAGATCCCCTCCGCTCTCTACCAAGAGATGGCGATATGTATCTCCTTGACTCTCTCCTAGGAGATGATGGCTGTTCTTCCTCCCTCCGGATAAACGGCGATCGCTTCAAAGCCTTCAACCCCATTTTCGACGATTCATCTTTCGTATGCTTTGAGGGTTCGTCATCGGGACAATGAATTACTAAGTACGGAAAATCTGCTTGCTGCTCTCTTAGCCATTTACAGCTCGCAGATCCGCCTTTTGCAAACAAGCGATTGAATTCTCTCTTGTCCAAAACCATCTGCACTTTAGCCGATACTATGCTATCGCAAAAACATATACATCTCCCGGATTTCGGATGCCGGTACCCGCCCATCGCGATCGATCGCACGACAAATTTACCATCCGGTTCGTGCTCTCTACCGAAGTTGATGACACCCATCGTGCCGATGCAGATCGCTGTACAGTTCCCTTTTGTCAATTCCGAATCCTCTTCGATTGATTTCGACGGCACGCTTTCGTGAAACGAGACCATCTGTACCCTGAAACCGTTCCGCTGTAACCACCGCGTGGCCATCTTCCTGCTATGCTGGTGGTCTCTGAAATCGGTTTCGTTTCCACCCGCGGTCCTTATGGCGTGATATAAACCGCCACTGAATACGCAGTTACACACGTGCCCTCCGTCATCGCTCTCCTTAAAGTGTCCAGTTTTCATCGGAACAGGCGGAAGTCCTCCTCCTCGGAAGGCGATCCCACCGTGCGTCTGACACTTTTCATTGCACTCAGCGGCGGTTTTCGGCTCTGAAATCAATAGTAGTATAAATATATCTATAAATAAATCAGGTGACCGAACTCTCTGTTTACGATATTATCAGTCCGGCCCGAGCCGTGTAACGGATCTATCAGCTTCATTTTCCTTTTTTAAGCGCTCAGCCGATAGGCAGCGCTTTTTGATTTCGACTTGCCTCTAGAGTACTAGTACACTAGTGCTAATTCGTTTAAATGGCGCACCAGCTCATCGATGTGTAGGCTTTTTGGGGGGGTCCAGTTTTAAAACAAATAAAGTTGTGAAAACCGTATTTTACGATTTTAACGTAATGCGCAGGTAGTTTCGATCGTTTGTTTATAAGAAAATTTCTTATCGGTAGAGTAATTCTTATCGAAATTGATCGTTGAACTCAAATGAAGCCTAAAAAAACGCGCCTGATGCGCTCAACGGTGACTATCATTTTCGGGAAACGAAAAAACACGTTTACACTTTCCTTGCTAACCTTTGTTTGCTATCAGCTGATGTTTTATTTCCATTACCCAGCCAAGTCGACGGAGTTTATACTTCCTTTCTTCACTAAATACATTGACTAACACCTGAGCGCTTTTCTATACGACAGTATTAGAACTTTCCCACTTGTTTTAAAATTTGTCTGATGATGGGAGCTGTTCAGCCCCGGAACGTCCCGTAATAAGTTTTAAACTTGTTATGTTTAGCCTTGAGCCTGTACCTATTTGGTGTTTCTTGTATGTAATATTCTCCGAAACTAACTTTCAAGCTCAAAGAAAACTCTCAAGTTGAGGCCAAAATGGCAAAATTAAAAATACTCAATTTTTATACAGTTTTAAAATTTACACAATTATTTTCCTTTCAAATTAACAATTTTTTTGGTGGGAAGCAAAAACTATTTGCTCTACTGGGAGATTTTTTTTATAATTATGAGGGAGCAACATTTATAAAACACTGCAATCGCACTGGTTCCTTCTTGCTATCTGCGATCCAATTTTAAATGACCCGCTCTTAAAATCAATCATTTCGGATCGTTACTAGAATCTAGATTTTCTCGTATGAGTCTAGACAAATTACCCACGGCACAGATCTCTATTTACTATTCGCATTTCATTTGTAAATTTTCATGAACTACCTTTGAGAAGTTTGTTCGCAGTTTTGAATCCGAAGACCACTAGTAAAGGGCATGACCCCATTTTTATAACCTGACATTCAGTTTTGCTATCTTCACGAACACAGTAAGAAAGAGCGGCCTAAATCTTTGGTTATTATTTGAAGTAAAACAACAGGAGACACAAGCTATCGGTTGATTTTGTGTGTGTCAGGTTTTCCTGCGTCAAATCTACCAAATCTTTTGGGTTAAGGTGACCAAAGCTTTGTGTTGAAATTCTGCGACCTTACTGATGAGGAGTCGTCAGAACTTGGATCACATTGGTGGTACACGGAGAAAAAAACTTCGTGCGTGGGACCCGAAGTTGAGATCATATGGATCTCTGAAGTTTTTGGATCACGTGTCTAAAAACTTGAGGTCCAACTGCCGAAGTTTAGGTCAGACATGTGAAGTACTTCGATCTCTATCGAAGGGCTCGGGTCACACATCTCAAGTAATCCGATACATACCGAAGTGTCTCGATGTCTGATTCGAACTTCGGCAGCTCGACCTCAAGTTTTCGGATGCGTGATCAGAAAACTTCAGAGATCTAAATGACCTCAACTTGGGTCCCATGCACGAAGTTTTTTTCTCCGTGTATTACAATGCGCTAGACGCTCGCTAGTCTTAAACTTTGAGTATAAGGGAAAGCAAGAATACACAAGTTCGACAGTGCATTTCTTCGTGATCACAAAAACCTACAGTTTGGGTTGATTTAACACACTAAAAAACTAACACAAAGCAACATAGTGTTCCACTAAACACGGAAATTTTTAACTATGTATCTGAAAAAATTCACAAGAGGGGCGTTTTACTTTATAATTGTAGATTTTCTTAAGTGATTAAGTCAAGAAAATCTGGGCCGTGGTGTTTTAGGGATGAAAATAGAGTTGGTTTACCCGGAAAATTAGTGGCAACTGGTTCTGCGAATAAGTTTTTAGAGTCTCTGCTGTTCGACCAAAATGGACATACAACTGGACCCACGAAAAGAAGGCTCCCGATGATCAGGTTGCTAAGCACTGACATTACGCGCGCGGCTACATTTATGATACGTTTACGGTGAATCGAACTGTTCAGACTGTCGCGTTTTCATCGCAACAACGACGAAAGTAAAACAAGGTTAATTTTTAACCCTATCCCAATGGAAGCTGTGAAACATTTGTCAACACCAGCGCACTTTTACATGTGGGTATCGAGATACATCATGCGGAACAAAGTGTACATTTGACTTGTGGTCTGAGTGACGCAGCTCAGAAAAAAGTAGCATTGAAACAGCTGCTGTGCAACTTCATAATGAGTTTCAAATCAGGAAAAAAATTCTCGTTTTCATTTTCATACAGCCTGCTAAGGCAGGTTTTCCTTAAGTGATGTCACCTCAATTAAAATTGTTGATACTTCATCGATCGAGCAGACATTTCTTTACCTGAACATGCACGAAACAAGGCTACTCTCCAGAATCCAGTAGGTCCTAATCAACATCTCATCAGTTCAATCGTCCTAACCGGAATTTCAAAAGTGATGGAATCCTACCAATGAAAACAAAATTTACTGCAAGATATGACACTACCTTACACCTTTCCATCGAATAGCCCCCACCTTTGCATGACACTTATCTTGTTGTTGCACATTTTCATTATGTCTTATCAATAGGAATTATTTTTGCTATTGTGGGAGGAGTTATTTATTGATTTCCATTAATCTTGGGCTTAACATTAAATAATTATAGCTTGGTGTCTCAATTTTATATTATGTTCATTGGAGTAAATTTCCACCTCCTTTCCAAACGAAACAAATTTTATTTCATAAACAAGGTGATCCAGTGTTAAACGGCCAGACTGTAGGCGCCGAAGCACCCCCAAACACCCCTTTTAAGTGATTCGACGGACGCCATTTTTTGTGTCAGAGCGACATGCGATATATCGGATCAATTTGTTCCATCATTTCAGCTACTTGTCATTCGAATTTTGAAATCGCCTTTCTGTTGCCATGAGACTAAAGAATTCATGTACCAAATTTGGCAAAGACAATCAACGTAAGAAAGGCAGGGTTTTTTTAGAAGAAAAATATCGCATTCGAGGGCAGTTTTGATATCAGTAACAAATGCGATATTTTTCCTTTAAAAAAACCCTGCCTTTCTTACGTTGAATTCTTTGTAGAATTTGGTGCATAAATTCTTTAGTCTTATGACAACAGAGGTGCGATCTCAAAATTCGAAAAAAATGGCAAGTAGCTGAAATTATGGAATGAATCGATGCGATGTATCGCACGTCGCTCTAACATAAAAACTGGCGTCTGTTGAATCACCTTAAATTGAAATTTCGATTTTTTTAGATCATGTATGAATTCAGGGCATAAAAGTACAGGAGAGTACACATTTTCATGAGATGGGGCTCATAACCGTTGCCCAATTTCAGGAAAAACGATTTACTTTCCGATTTTTTCTTTTTTTTTTTGGGGGGGGGGGGCGTAGCTCCGACTGGACTTTTAGAAAAAAACTTTATGAAACAAAAAAGTCTTATTTCGACTCATAGCCCACGCTCCTGCAGTCTGGCATTTCAACCCTGTATCACCCTGTATCATCGGTGGATCCAGCAAATTGGCAACATTTTATTTTCTCCGTTTACACCTATGGAAATGTATCGATTCTTGGAGGGGCCAGAATCTCCGACAAGAATCGATTATTCAGCATAGTATAATGGAGGCAATCCGATGTTGCCAAATTCCTGGATCCGCCTCTGTACATATATGTAATTGAGACAATACGTTGAAAAAAATAACAACGAGTTATACATTGCAAGGCGATCTGAGCTCAGTGCCACGTCAATAAATCATCAAGTTTTTATGGTCGACCGCGTTAAAGGGAGCATGCTATGCGTGTTGCCGCTGGCGCAGGGGGCCTCGGGAGAAAGTCAAGCCACATACACCACGGATGGACTATTGTTCCAGGAATTCGACCTGGGCACCTGTTGAACGTTCATCCCCACCCTTGCCACCACCCTCTCACCGCGACTGCCGACACGCAAAATCAACGCTCGACCCGGGGGACCACTCGATGTTCATATTTTATACTGCAGGTGAATTGCTTTCACAGGTTAAGCCTCGGTTCCACGGGAGGGCGCGACACAAAACTACCCGCGCGAAATGGAGATGTTGCATGTGCGAGGAATTTTCGATTTGACTGTTAATTCTTACGTAAAAGTTCGCGAGAAACACGATGGTGCCACTGGTTTTCTCTGAAATCAACTCCCAAGCTCAAAAAAGCTCTCAAGTTGAGGACAAAATGGAGGGGATATCCCACGCTATCCTGAGAGTCCACCTCTACATCAAGACGAACTCTCCATGCAAAGATAGGGAGCAAATACATTAGCAGGGTTGCCGTGTTTTCAGTTTTAGAGTCCCCAAATAAAATGGCAGCTCTGTCAATGTATTTGCTCCCTATCTTTGTATGGAGAGTTTGTCTCGATGTAGACGTGGACGCTCAGGATAGCGTGGGATATCCCCTCTATTTTGGCCTCAACTTGAGAGTTTTTTTTGAGCTTGGGAGTTGATTTCAGAGAAAACCAGTGGCACCATCGTGTTTCTCGTGAACTTTTACTTAAGAATCAACAGTCAAATCGCAAATTCCTCACACATGCACCATCTCCATTCAAGACCCGCGGCTGCAGTGGATCGAGTCAATGTTAGATGTCGGGCAAAATTTGGAAACTTTGTACGCTCATAACTCCATTTATACGAAACGTTAAGGTTCTAAAAGTGGCTATGGCTTTCTCATGAAATTCTCTTCTAGAGACACCCCTTGAAATTTAAAACGTGACGGAATTAACATCAAAATTTGCAGTGTTAGTCAACAATTTCACGTCCGAACTCTCTGATTGACTCGATCCACTGTGCCGTGGCGGAGAACCAGGTGCAATGATTTCAAGCACAGAGATGGAAACCAGGTGCAATGATTTCAAGCACAGAGATGGAGTGACCTTCCGCACTCCACTTGTATCTTTGCAATAATGAGATCTTTCCACGGTGCGCCTAAAGTGACTAATTACGGAAGTTGAAGGTATACAGAAAATTCAAGTTGGAGACTGTAGGGGGAACTTTTTGATGTGCTTTTGGCCAATTTTGAGATCTGATTTACTTATAAGTTTTCCATTTTTAATTCGAATTTAATCCCTTTTAATTTGAAGTGTTGTTGTTGTTGCTATTCATATTTATCAATAGGTGCTTTAACAAAGCTGGGACTTTAACATCGAGAGCAGAGATCCTAGCGGATAAAAATCTGTGAATATGTGTTTGTAGGAAGTTTTCTTAGCTTTCAAACAATCGAACTTTCTTTTTTTTCCAATATATTGAGGTTCCTCAGCAGAGGTCTCTCCACTCCGTGGGTCCAAATTATCGAAATGAATTGAAATTTAATACTTCATTACTACGTCAATTAATAATAATTTGATACTTAATAGAAGTGTGTCTTATTTTGTTTGTGGGTTTGTGTACACAGGAAAAGGATATAGGGCTAGAGAGACAATAAAGGATATTACCTGGTTCAAGTAATTTTCCCTTTAGTTATGCTTACATTTATTCTATTTTATATATTCAACTTAGGATATCTATGTAGGTTTATTACCACTATGACATACAGAGTACAAATGTCCGTTAATATAGTTCGACGAATTGTGTTCTACACGAAATTTTAAAAGGAAGTCCAATTGAGAATGCTTGAATTCGTGATCCGTCTGGTGGTCTATTCTCATCTTTTTTGCATCTTCACTAGGGAGCTGATTATTGTAATTTATAGACAAAGCTATAGACAAAAAGACATAGGGAGTATGGAGCGATTCTTTCCGCTGAAATGAGTGCTTCTCATAAACCAAGGAGGGAGATGATGGACTAACTGTAGGGTCTCTTGTGGGTTGCCGTTAGTTAGTCTATTACCTACTTTCTCTGTCCTTTTAAACCACCCATTTCAACCAAAAAGATAGAGTCATTTTTCCTTGTCTCTTATGTCTATCGTTTTGTCTATCAATTACAATAAGCCCGCAGTGGGCTGATTATTGAATTTGATAGACAAAGCTGTAGACAAAGAAGAAAGAAGACATATAGAGGGATTCTATGGGTGGAAGCGAGTGGTTGCAATGGACTAAGTAACGGCAATCCATGAGGGACCCGTAGTCCATCATTTTCTCCCTTAGTTTATGGGAACCACCCATTTCAACCACCAAGATCAGCGCACATTGTATTGCACAATGTCTAAAAGGTAGTAGCGCTGAATATATTGGTATGCAGGGTGTAGTCAAGTGCTAGAATTAATGTAACAATTTTATTAAAAAAAAAAAAAAAAAAAAAACACTTACATTTTATTATTAAACTTTGACCGAAGCTTTTCGAAGTAAGCGCTTCAACGTCAGAGACACAAAGTATACATCACGAAGGTCATAACTTAATGTCAGACAAGGGAACATATTTCATTGGTAAAAATTGATAACAGATTAACAGATGATCTTTTAATCTACATTTTTATAAAATTGTTACATTATTTCTAGCACTTGACTACACCCTACATACCAACATCTCAACCAATAGGATAGCTCAATACTCCCTACGTCTTCTTTGTCTATCGCTTTGTCTATCAGTTTCAATAATCGGCCCGCGGGAGATTACACTGAAAAAAAAATTCTCGGTGTTTTTACCAAGGTCCGTTGGTACCTTTACCATCTCACCAATTATTGGTGATTTAATCAAGACAGACTGGTAAGCTTACCTAAAAACCGGTATTTTTACTATTTTTTTCAGGTAGGAATACCACTTTTATTGGTAATCAATTCCCGGTAACTTTGCCATTTTATCTCGGGAATTCTACCATAGTCGATAAAAAATACTGGCGTTTTTACCTAGGTCCAGTAAAATTACCGAGAAAGTTCAATAATTTTACCGAGATTTCTCGGTAAAATTACCCATTCCATAAATGGTAATTTTACCAAGAAAAAACTGGGATCAAATAGAACCCTGAATTCTTGGTAATTTTACCCTTTTCTTAGTAAATACACCGATATTTTTTTTTTCAGTGTAAGATGCACCTGCCGACTATAACAACAATCAGTCCTCATTATCTGCTCCCCTTCTTTGTTTACTTGGAGATGGGGATCTGGTTCCCTTCGAATCTCTACCAGAAGATGATGGCTGCTCATCCTCCCTCTGAATGGCTAACATTCGCCGCAAAGTCTTCTTGGTTGGTGGCCTCTGTAACTTCAGTTCACTTGAAGGCTTTGCATTTTCCGCGTGCTCCGGGGAGTCATCAGGGCAGCTGACTTTGGGTTTGAATTCTTCATTGTCCCGTAACCATTTACAGCACGCAGATCCGCCCTTCTCGAATTCCTTAAAAAATTCTTCGACGCTCAATCCAGCGGCCTTTACGATCTTACCCACCGCCAAATTCATTTTGCACTTGCACTCCCACCCGTCCTTCGATGGTGTCGCGTTCCCCTCGGCGATCGCTTTCCATTCAGGACCGTCCATTACGCAACCCCTAGAGCGTCGGCATTTCGACTTACAACTCTCTGGTGTCATCACCGGATCTCCATCCGATTTTGAAGGTAACGTGTCTTCGGAGAATGAGACCCGTTTTGTCCTGAATCCGTTCTGCTTTAACCATGCTCGAGCCTCCTTAATGTTATGCTCGTGCTTTTTAAAATCTTCTTCGTTGCGACCCCTCTCCTCGATGAGGCTGTATAAAGCACGGCTGAATTGGCATTTGCATACACGCTTTCCGCTTTTCTTCTCAAAAACCCCAGTCTTAATCGGTACAGGCGGGTGTCCTTCTCGGATGACACGCCCACATTTCGACTCGCACTCTTTCGTGCATTCGTGCTCGGTTTCTGGCTCTGAAATCGATAGAATTGAAAGAAGAATGTAAGTAAGTAGATAGGTGGAACATGGTGTTAAGGTGATTCGATGGACGCCATATTTTGTGTCAGAACGACGTGCGATATATCGCATCGATTGGCTCTATTTTTTCAGTTACTAATCATTTTTCTCGAATTTTGAGATCGCAATTCTGTTGTCAGGAGACTAAAGCACTCTTTTTCCAATTTTTAAAAACAAGGTCAACGTAATAAAGGCGTGGTTTTTTTTTAGAAAGAAAACATCGCATTAGATACTGATATCGAAACTGCACTCGACTGCGATATTTTCTCTCTAAAAAAACCAAGCCTTTATTACGTTGAATTTCTTCCTTAGAATTGGTAAGTGAGTGCTTTAGTCTCCCGACAACAGAATTGCGATCTCAAAATTGGAGAAAAATGACGAGTAGCTGTAAAAATGGAACCAATTGATGCGATATATCGCATGCCGTTCTGACACAAAATATGGCGTCCATCGAATCACCTTAATATGAGTGTGAACAGAATCAGCTCCACTGCGCTTCACATTGCCTACATTTCTCTCTTTATGTCCGACCTCTCCTAAATCCAACTTCGCACGCTGGAAATGGAGTCCGGAAAATGGTCCATCGGTGTCGCCGTTGAATGATGCGTGTTGACCCTCGAACCCCATTTTCCGTTATTGTTCACTTCATACAAAAAATATTACGAATTTGTACAAATTTACAATTTTTTTTTTACAAAAATACGAGTAACTTTAAAACTTAGGCGGTTATTTTATGAACAGAAGTGAAATGATGACTGATTAGCCCCGATCTCATCGATCGCTGAAAATTGCGTGTTGAGGCCCATACTTTTGGCCCATTCTGCAATACGGAAATATAGTAGCCTCGATCTTGACGCTTTGGCTCAGCTATAGCAAATTGTTTACATTTTGAACGGTAAAGGTTGGGAAAGGAACAGGGCTTGATTGAGAAGCCTGCCGAAACCGCGGTTGTAAGGCGCGATTTGACTCGCGAAGAGTTTTGAGTTTCTTGTGACTGGGCAATTCAAATTTCCCGTAACCAATGTAAAATTAAAACGTTAATACCTTTGTTAGGAGTTGGTGTCAGTAATTTTTAATGCAAGAATCGTGTTTTACATGAAAATCTAGCTAAAAAAAATATATCAGAGAGATTCAATTCGTACCTTGTCTAGTGGTCCATTCTAGATTTTTGGAAGTGAAAAAGCCAAGCAAATCTGGAATGTGAAGTCCCAGCAGCTTGATTGTTGAAATTTTGTGATTGTCGGGTAGGCATAGATGACTTAGAGCGTATGATTGGTCGGTCTTATCGCTGCTCTATTGTGCTTTTGTCGGGTGGAACCCACGACAAGCTAAAGGCATCTCTTAAGTTTCCGACAGTATTTCGTCCACTCCACCCCACAAAGGCACGATAAAGCAGCGATAAGACATATCCGACCAATCACGCTCCGCCTTTTAACCCATGCCATCTATGTCTACCCGACAAACACACAATTTCAACAATCAGGCTGCTGATATGAAAATAAAGTTGGTTTACCTGGTGAAAAAGAGGCACCTGCACAGAGATTGGTAGAGTGGTTGGTCGAGTCCTTGGTCAAGCCGTTGGTCGAGTCGTACGTCGAGCCTTTGGTCGAGTCGTGCGTCGAGCCTTTGGTCGAGTCGTGCGTCGAGCCTTTGGTCGAGTGGTGCGTCGAGCCTTTGGTCGAGTGGTGCGTCGAGCCTTTGGTCGAGTCGTGCGGCGAGCTTTCGGTCTTGGAACTCCACAATCGCGGACACACAGCTGGACCTATGAGAACAAGGCTCCAGATAATCAGGTTCCTGTGCACATACATTAAGCGGCTACATGAAAAACACGTACACGATAAATGGAACTGTTCAGACTATCACGTTTTCACCGAAACAATGACGAAAACCAAAGAAGGTTAATTTTCAACCGTGCCCCAATCGAAACTGGGAAACAGTTGTCAACAGTAGCGCACTTTTATACGTGGGTATCGAGATACATCACGCGGAACAAAATTAAATTTGACTTGTGGTCTGAGTGACGCAGCTCAGAAAAAAGTTACAAGCTGCAGTGCAACTTCATAATGAGTTTTAAATCAGGAAAAAAAATCCCGTTTTCATTTTCATACAGCCCGTTACGCCATGTTTTTCTCCAAAATTGCATGGCATACGTAACAGATGTCCCTTCATAAGAAATTCGTAATGCTTCGTTTATCGAGCAGCTGAATCTTTACACGAACATGCGTCCAACGAGGCTACTTCCCAGAATGCAGTAGGTATTAAAAAGTAACTCTTTCATTGCATCCATTAGAAGTGATAGGATTCTTGCGGCACAAACACTACTTGGGCCGTCTCTAAATTACGTAACTCAATTTTTCGGTATTTTTTACCCCTCTATTCCTTGTCACGCTCTTGTGACGTCGGTCCTTATCCTATAAGATGAAAAAACGAAATCGCGTAACGCTCTTCTTGACGTCCCCTTCTCTCTTAGAGCGACACGTAATATGAATCAGTGAGAACGAAAATACACCAACTCGATAACTCGGAAATGCTACACTTTCATTGAAGATAGTCAGTTTTTAAAAAAGGTCATTATAGCTAGCGCATCTATTCCATCTTGAACCTTTAAAATGTCCATTAGTGTTTGTCTTTCGGCACCAAAAATCTTTTTCTTGGACTAAATTCTACATCCACTGTGCAGTTTTGTCCATGTCTTGATTATTTTCATTTTTCCGAGTTGGTGTGTTTTCGTTCTCACTGATTGATTTAGGCACGGCCCCTCATTGCAATAAGACATGACAAAGTCTTCCATCAATAACCTCCCTTTCTATACAAAGCAAATTTTATGAAATATTTGTAAATAAAACAAAACGCTAAAAAACCAACGAGTCGAAATGAAATACATTGCAAGGCGATTTGAGCTGGGTGCCAAGTCAATGAATCATCAAGTTTTTATGGTCGACCGCGGTGAGGGAAGCATGCTATGCGTGTTGCCGCTTGTGCGAGGGGCCTTGGGAGGAACCAATAAGCCACATACACCACGGATGGACTATTGCTCCAGGAATTCGACCTGGGCACCTGTTGAACGCTTACCCCTTGCCACCATCCTCTTGCAGTCTCGCAAAATCAACGCTCCACCCCGGGGACCACTCGATGTTCATATTTTATACTGCAGGCGAATTGCTTTCACGGGTTAAGCCATGGTTTCACAAAGTGGACGACGCAAAGCTGCCCGCGGGTTGACTGTTCTGCCGTGCTAAGGAAGAGCGCCGAGTGAACATTCGAGAGTTGCAAAATTCCCTTCGATAAAATTTTTATTTTTGAGGAAAGTTACGAAAAGTTTCCTTGAAATTTTCAAGAGCTGTAGGTGAATTGCGATCAAAATTATCTGAAAAGTTATAAAAAAATATTTATAAGTTTACTAGGAAATTCGTGTTTTATTAGAGAAAATTTGGCAAAGCCTGAAGGTTCATACGGCGATCTTCCTTAGCACGGCAGTGTTGGCCCATCTATTAGTTGGCTTATAAGCTTCGATCGACGCAATGTGCAAGACTAACTAACTAGCTAACTAACTAATAAGTCGCTCTTACAGCGCTTCGTGCACTTTGCGACACCCAACCGCCACTGACAGCGATCTTGCCGAAGCTCCTCCGGCAGATCGCATGTCGCATCACCTCACTTCCTGCCTTGTGCAAGACAAGTTTACTGAAATTCGACCTCTTTGCTAAACTAGATGTCTGCACGTTGCTACGTAGGCAACTATTGAGCAATGTTGCCGTGCTAGGGAAGAACGCCGTGTGGATATTCGAGAGTTGCCAAATTTTCCCGGATAAAACGTATATTTTTTAAGAAATTAATGCACATTTTTTATTGAAATTTTCAGATATTTTAGATTAAATTGCGTACAAAATAGTCTGAAAAATTGGAAGACTTATATTTAAAATTTCCCCCAGAAATTCTTATTTTATCGGAGGAAATTTGGCAACGCCTGAAGGCTCATACGGTGTTTTCACGGCAGAATGTGCTAGTTGTCGAATTCAGCTAGAGCAAAAGGAAGAGCTGTTTCTCCCAGAAAGTGGCTTAAAAATTACGATGAGCGTATCGGAAAAGTCTGAAATACACGTTTCAGACCGTGCCATAATCAACATAAAATTTGTGTTGGTTCGTGTTTCGCCTCTTCTATGAAGCAAAAGTAACACAAGAACACAAATATTTTCATCATTGTGTCCGGTAGCACGAATGTGCTACGCTGATGTTTTTTCACGCCCAACCTCTCGTCTTGCGCTACCTGTGGAACCGTGGCTTCACTCGGCAGCGTTTATGGGCTCATTCATAGCCCGAGCTGCTGGTGAAATTTATGGGAGCGGTTAGGTCCGCGTTGATGTAATCGGAGATGACTTCGTTGATAACATGGAAAAATGTCTGCTCCTTCGGGTTTATGCGTTTAACGTGGCTTGTTTGTGATTGAGCACGTAAGTTCCACGTGCCATAATTCATGCCGTGGGAAAACGCTATGTAAAAATCTGAATGCTATCAAATGTTTCCTAATGAAAAAGAAATTTTCCGGTGCAGCAAATTAAAAGCACAAAACGTAAAATAAAATATTAAAGTGCTTCCAAAATCATTAAATTTGACACGGCACACCTTAATATTTACAAAAAAACAAAAATTATATTTTCCTATAATACATATTTTTTTCCATCAATTTAAATGAGAATAATTCATACAGAGTGTGATAAAATTTCCAAATCATGAGTTGAGAAACTAAACGCAGACTTCGAGAGTTTAAATATTAGAGCTTAACGCAGAGCAGCGTGCTGCTAGCGCGTGACGTGCGCTGGCGCCTACAAACCTAACAGGGATACTTCACGCATTGCGCAATGCGTGAAGTATCCTTGTTAGGTTTGTAGGCGCTGGCCGCTCGCCCGCCGAGCCGTAACGTGCCGCGGCGCCTCAAGCAACTATTTCACAACAGAGGTGTTGCACAGTATCATACGGAATCGAAGGCGCTCCAACACACTAAGAATGACAGGCATTCTTTGAGAGTACAGAGCTTTCATCGCAAGATAAATCACGTTACTACGGCAAAAAAAAAGACAAAAAAATTAAATATAATCAGAGCAAAATTGACTCAATTTAAGCAGAAACATTCCTCAGTATGCCGTCAAGAAGATTTTATTTTGAATCAAAAATAAAATAGCCGATGAATGCGGATTTCTGCTGGATTTAAGTTACTTTTCAGATCATCACACGAGAATTTTTATTTGTTTCAGGATGGATCACTCCTCCTTGCGACCATGGAAAGTAGAGAATGACACGGATGAACGAAATGAAAAAGCAAGACGCGCCTACCAAGCCATGCTCATCGTATCTGCTCGGACGCCGACCAATGATGCCTATCAAAAGTTTTCCGATGAGGTAAAAAATCATTGTTTATAATATGTTAGGGGGCTACGCCACCAAGCCACTATGCGGCTCAATTCCAAAAGGGTGCTTCGCGCATTTCAAGACCCGCAAACCCTTGCGAGTATGTCTAAATAGATGTCCAATACCATCGAAAATTACAAAAATTATGAAAATCGGCCCCATATACCTTTGGAATGAATTGTGACAAGAAATTGAAATTAGAAAATTCATAACTGAATCGGTAAAAAAGACACATTTCCATCCTCCTCTGATGCAACGTGAGGAAAAAGCAGCAGTAGGTACTTTAGATGCATGCTCGATTTGACTCGAGGATACTTTGGTTTTCCCCGAGTGGAAAATTTAAAAAGATAACGTAGACGAAAACCCTTTTCTAAACTACGAGTAGAATTTGAGTATTCTCAATGCCCCCATCGTATTTTACGTAAAATTTTGAAAGGGAACATTTATTCCACCGGAGAAAAAGTCTGTTAGATTCAGAGTCCAGACTCTTAAAAAAACCGACAAGAATAAATACTCTTGATTCAATCGGATTTTTCTTCAATTAAATTCATTTTTCTATTCTTAAATTTGTTTTCTTAAATTCTGAATTGAGCGCGGGTGGGCGGGAAGGAGGCGGGGGTCGCCTCCAGGGAAAGCGTTTTTGGAAAAAAAATTTATACCACGAAAACTTTGTTTTACCCAAAGAATTAACCCCTTCAATATTCGTACTTAATCTTGGGGCATCCTATATAGAGTTAAAACATGACGAATCGATCAAAGAGTATATCACTCTCCAGCCGACCAAAAGTCTCCAAGATGACGTGACTAGCGGGCCCGACGTCAAAATGAAAAAAAAAGAAAAATTAATACAACTCTTGTCCAACAAAAGCCGGAAACACGTGGGCCGGTGGCGGAAGGGGGGGGTGAAAAATGTCGGGGCACGAGATTAGAACCGCGGGAACAAACCCGGGCCCAAAGCCTTATTAATTGGCGCTATCGCATTCACCCCCTGACGATGATTAATCCCACACCACCGCCGCACAGTGGATCGAGTCGATCGGAGAAGTTTGACAAAAGCTGGAAACTAGTTAAAGCTCATATCGATAGTGAAACTACCAAACCACGTATCTCGGTTTGCGGCGTCGCAGACTTCCTGTAATACTTTATTTTTTAAATGAAAAACTACTTAATGTCCAGTCTTGAGAATTTCTGTGATTTTTCCTCTTCGTGCGAAGAAAATTCTGTGAAAATTTCAAGGAATGATGTTGATTTGGTCTATTTCAAAAAAATAAAATGTGAGCGTAGATTTTTAAACACCGCAAACGAGATACGTGGTTTGGTAATTTCACCGTCGATATTATGGTGATACGGAACGTGGATGTTTTAAAAGGGGTTTCATAAGTTTTTAAACAATATTCCCTTCAAAAAGCACCTAATACACCTGTAAAAGTAACGAAATTGCATTAAAATTTGTTGACAATCTCCTGTCTGACCTTGCAGCAAGGACCGTGCCACTGTGCGCCAATACCGCTACCACGCTCAACAAGCAATGAACATAAATTAAATTCGATTTCGGCCGCTAAAACGCGCCACACGCACGTGCGCTTCCCCCACCCCCTCCCCTCGCTCGCGAATAATTCATTTTATCTGATCCCCCGTCCAGGGTCTATCCGCTTTGTGTAATAAACCGATCATCGATGTATCGAGGTTTCACAGGGCGTTCTGCACCGCCTGTGTCTAACAATACGAACCACTGGACAGGGTCAAAACTTAAGTATTGAAGTATATACTACATGTTAAAAGCGATGGAAAAATTTGCACTGTCGCTACACGAAAAAAATTAAATTGCTGATTTAACAATTGAATTGCTTAAAGAAGTGACTGCAACGTTTGAAAGTAGATTTAACAACAAAAAAATGCTACTTCAACAGTTATTGTAAGCTAATTTACCCACGGGGGTGGTTAAAGTAGCATTTTTGTATAGTAAAATCTACATTCAAACAATTCAGTCACTTTTTTAGCAATTAAATTGTTAAATCAGCAATTTAATTTTGTCCGTGTAAAGGGAGTTACGAGCCTACCCTCCTCACCATTCCAATTTTGAAGGAGCTGTAATTTAGCCAAATTAGGGCGGTTTCCGACTTCGGTATTGATTCTCAATTTCATTTTGGGAACTTCTTAATTTTTGGAATAGTGCATTTTGCGTAGAATTATAGTAAGATCAACCCCGCAGCCCCAATTTTTACCGAGATTTAGAATTAGATTTGTCTACTGTCACTGATGAACTCAGCGTCTCAAATTGTGCATCTATACCAATTTTCACGAATTGAAAGGAGCTATGCACAATTTCACCTATATCTCATTTACCAAGAATTTTTTAGGAGTTTTGGCAATCCGTTTAGTTCGAAGAACTCTTCAGCTTTCAAACAAACCACGAAAATCGAATACGGGCCATTATGAAGACACGCCAATGGTTCTTGCAGAACTTGCCCCACTAAAAAGTTTGAAAATGGCGAATACTTCCTTTTAGCATAAATAAGTCCAATTCAACGTATCAAATTAAAGGTGTACACCAATTTTCATGAGATGCGGTGCAGTGCTGTTGCCAAAATGCAGGCAAAACGATCAATTTCCCAGAACTTCGGGGAGGGGAGAGGGTAGCGGATGTTGCCCTCCAAAAAATGTTTGGAAAAAATTTCATCGAAAAAAAGTCTTATTTTGACCCATGGAGCCCGCTCATGCGAACTAGTTGTTTAACCTTGGATCACCCTACAAAAACCGAATGTTATTTTTTTAACGTACATGTAGTCCACATGGATCGCGTCTAGCAAAAAGGAACCAGCGCGATTACAGTGCTGTAAAATGTTGCTTCTCTATAATTGGACGTGTTTATGCGAAAAGGAACTATGTGGATGTGAAAAGATGGGGCACGCTCGTGGAAGCTGCATAAGAAACAATGTAAAAGTGGATATAGTTCCTCTTGAGAATATGGAAAAGTGGGATTTGACATTAAATCAAAAGGAAATGAGCAGCGCTAACTCGTGAGCCTTGGGCATGTGACAAGAGCCTTGAGGACAGGGCTCATGAGTTGAAGACTGACGACCTAGTCGTCATCGCCCGTGTCGCGCCTCGTCGCGGCCGTCCTCACCGATGACGTCACTGGCGCTTTTAAATTCCCATTCTTTCTTATGACCCGATCACTAGAGCACACCCCATCTGTTCACTCGCACATAGCTCCACTTTCGCATAAATACGTCCAATTATCTAAAAAAAAATTATCTCAGAATAGCATATAGTTGTTGCCTCCCACTAAAAAATTGTTAATTTCAAAGGAAAATAACTGTGTAAATACTGTACATATATTAAGTATTTTTAAAAGAAGAGGAAAATTTTCACCATTTTGAAAACACTTCAACGGAGATGTTGCATGTGTGAGGAATTTGCGATTTGACTATTGATACGTATGTAAAAGTTCGCGAGAAACACGACGGTGCCACTGGTTTTCTCTGAAATCAACTCCCAAGCTCAAAAAAAGCTCTCATGTTGAGCCCAAAATGGAGGGGATATCCCACGCTATCCTGAGAGTCCACCTCCACATCAAGTCGAACTCTCCATGCAAAGATAGGGAGCAAATACATTGACAGGGCTGCCACTTTATTTGGGGACTCCACAACTGAAAAATCGGCAACCCTGCTAATGTCTTTGCTCTCTCTCTCTCTTTGCATGGAGAGTTTGCCTTGATGTAGAGGTGGATTCTTAGGATAGCGTGGGATATCCTATCCATTTTGGCCTCAACTTGAGAGCTATTTTCAGAGAAAACCAGTGGCACCATCGTGTTTCTCGCGAACTTTTACATAAGAATCAATAGTCAAATCGCAAATTCCTCACACATCCACATCACCATTACGCTGGTTTCGTTTTGCTAAATGCAATCCAAATCACCCTGTACACACTTCGAAAATGAGCCGCGTCCACACCATGTTACGTATCGATTCTCTGCGGATGTATCGACGTTTAACGTCGTCCGCGCGGCTGTTTTGAATAATGTTTGACTCACGTCAATTGGGTTAACACCCCCTTAATAAATCGATTTCCACGTGTCTGCTATGATTTATGTAATTCCACGAGCGTTCTGTAATATATGGGGGATAGGAGGCAGAATACCCCCGTCCTTGGTTGCGCTGAAATTAATTTTTAATAAATTGACCCGTGCGTTGATAAAGTCCGTGCGGTCGGTCGTTCTTTGTCAGTGACAAATTAATTGGGCGATAATTACTTTAACCAACCGTCTGGTGGACGTATGAAATTCGGTTATGGCAAATAGGTTCTCTGGTTGTTTTGCCTCGGTTTATGTAGAACGACAACGAATACGCCAGATATGAAGAGTAATATCATGAAATTATATGAAACGAGTTCAATTTTTTCAACTCATTGCCCTTTAAAGGACGGAAATAAATGCATGTCTCTAGGGATATGACATGACGTACGCACAGAATAATTCAACGTCAATAAGAGTCCGTTTATTGGTCTCTCTGAACCGGAGTTTTTGACCCAGGCGCGACTAGATTAAATTTGTTCGTTTTTGGAAGCGCTGATTAAATGGTCCTCTAGGGTGTCAAGACGCGTGAAGTAAAGTTTGCACAAGAAAAAAAAAAGAACACTAAGGAACGTGGTCTAAATTGTATGTAACAATGTGATAAAATAGAAAAAACTCTTAGATCCACTCTTGTTACGGGGAAAAGAAGGCCAGAAAGTTCCATTTTTTCTTTTAATTGAAACTATTTGGCCTTGAATCTTCCACAAAATAATGTGGACCGAGCACTATTTTACCACCTAATTACGTAACATTTTTTGTGAGATTAATGAAATAATTTATATTCTGATTATTTTAGGTTGAAACTATATTATGTTCTAATTTAATAGTTTCATACTGCCAGTTGAAACTCTTTCCTGATTTAACAAAACGTCTCTATGTAATTTATCCACTAGAAAACTGTGATTCGAGAAATATTTCCTCCTAGCTCTGATAAACTCGTTGATTCTGATTAAGAATCAATGCTAAGAGATGAAGCTGGATGAAGCTAGTGGGCCACTTAACAAGGTATGAATTTAAGCATTTTCATTAATGTTTTCTCTTCAAAATTTCACGAAGAAAACGATTTTCGTGACAAAAAATACTAAAATGAACTCACAACCAAGATATTAACGTTTTTATTTAGCATTGGTCACAAATAATTTTATTTTCCCGCTCACAAGAAAAATCAGAGTCCATTCACTCAAAAAAAGCTCCGGCCGTGGAGGCCATAAGCAGCGGACCTGGAGCACGGACTGGATGGGCTATATGGCACTACCGTTCGCCTACGCGCCTGACGGCCGGATTGCTACGTGCGGGGACGATGCGGAGTCCTACGGACATGAAAACCGTAAGTCGCGGCCTCGAGCGGCATAGGCAGCTTGCGCTCTA
>NW_017547118.1:3304428-3318613 GCF_001854935.1 Bemisia tabaci | reverse complement strand
TATGATCAAACTATTTGTGATTCTACACTGTGATTCTATCCGATGGATGAGCAATAGATCAGCAGAATTGGAATACAGTGTTGAACGATTGCTTTGAGATGAAAATAATCGTTCTAACCAATCAGACACCTTGATTCACCGAGTGAAGAAGAAGAAGCGCGTAGGAAACCTAACCTCCAAATAGATCATTTATCGTGTTTTACTCAACTCCGTCTTATCAGCTACCGTGGCGCAGTGGATAGCGGCGTCGATATTCAGTCGCTACCAATCCGAGCGATGGTGGGTTCAAATCCCGCCGCGGCAATACCAGTCGGCCAATCAGAAGCACAGTTTTAATAGATGTCACCGCATCTACTGCCTTAGGGCCGGGGGATCCGCATCTATCAGTGGATCTATAGCTGGATCTATTGAAATTAGTTCTGAATCGCTCGGAATCTCTATCTCATAGATCCGCAGCCCGCATCCATCAAGGTCAATAGATGAGGGAAGTAAATAATCAGCCTGCTGACTATCATTGTTCATTGTTTTACAGCAATATTTCATTACTCAGTCATTCCAAAACGCGTCCTTTTAATTTTAAAGTAATTTTAAGTAAAGTTTAAAATTAAAGTATACCTCATATCGTAATTGTTTAGGGGAAAAATAAAACTAACACTGATAGGAGGGCCATCAATGGGCCGCGAAGCGGCCCATTGATGGCGCGGAGCGCCTTCAGGGGGTTGGGCCGCGTAGCGGCCAGGGGGCGTAGCCCCCTAGTAAAAGTATAAGGCATAATCGCAAAACTCCTTTCTCTCCAAGTTTTTTTCCTAGAAAAAGGGAGTAAATCAGCCTGGAAAAATTGTCTCGATCATATGGTCATATGGGTCAGCGAGGTGGATATTGATTGCGATGGACAAAGCAATGGAAAAAAAGAAATAATCAAGCGATTCCATCGGTAAAAGTACTTGGTTGCAATAGACATATGTGGTAGGTAGTAGAGTACCTGTATAGCGAGAGTATGGACGGATGTGAAACTCCGAAAATTCATCAGGGCTTCACCGATGCTTCTGCGAGTAAAGTTAGGGCCCAGAAATGCAGCCAACCTATGAATTTCAATTATCCAGAACGATTTACTTATACTATTGTTACGAACCGTTGTCTATAAAGCACGTATTTGACTCAGTTTTTGCATAAATTTACTCATTTTTGCGGAAGAACGCTCGTTTTTGTACATTCTTTGCCAGCTTGGTTGGAATTGGAATTTGCAGACTCTGCAGACTGGCAGTGAAATTTTGTGTGTTAGAAGTTGGTTAGAAGGATGGCTGCACTTTTGGGCCCTAGGACCTCCATGAAGCGATCTGTCCATACTCTCGCTATACAGGTACTCTAGTAGGTAGCAGATTAAGCAACTGCAACTCAAGAGAGACCTCTTAGTTAGTCCATTATTTTCCCACTCGGTCTGTAAAAACCACCCACTTCAACCAGTGAGATGGCTCATTCACTTTCCCGCCTTTGTCTTTTCCCTATAGCTTTGTCTATCTATTTCAAAACCTGGCCTGTAGAGACGGATAGAAGCCATTATATTAACAAGAAATTGCGTACCAATAAGTCCGACTGGCCCAGATCTGCTCTGAAAGCGTGCAGGCGCCGAGAAACAACTATTACTACTCCTACGCGATGTGGTGAAGTATCACAGTATTTGAAGGCACTTTGAATCGTAAAACTCCTCAATCGCAGATACTTGGACTTGTGGCTCTCAGACCTAGGTCAAAGGCGTGGCGTAAATGATCGATTATCGATATTTCCCCATTTGTAGCTCTGGTAACACCCTGTTTATCGATCTTTTTTATGGGTTTAAATGACAGATCAATCGATGTATCGCAAAGCACGCCACAACGTAGGTGGTGACAATCCACGCAACACGTGTAGAGGTGCCATGGAGACAACTATTTTGATTCTCACTTAATGTTGGAATGTATCACAATATTTCAAGTCGTTTTGAATCGTAAAACTCGTCAATCTTATTATTTTCATACGCAACAGATCTCCAATTAGCTCCGAACTGCGCGGACCATTTAGTTAGTCGATCATATTCCCCCTTAGTCCACAATAATGATGAGAAAAAAATGATCAGGTAACAAACAACCTTTTAACGCCTTGGTTTGTTACCCAATCACTTTTTTTAAGATAATGGCGTCGTTTAATCACAACCTCGTAATCCTGATGCCATTCTGCTTAGTGTTCTATTTGAGAGCAGGACAGATCTGTTATTGGCCCCCCAAAGGGATACGTTTTATCCTCCTTGATATAATTTTCGTTTTTCCACAACCTAAAAAGTCTTTGTTTTCTTTTTTTAAAACTTTAAGTATCATATTTCCCACAATTTTTGTGTTTTCAGGGACAAGTTTGCGCCAAAATTCCCGGATTTTTTTTCCTTCATGCAGAAAGTTTGAAAAAAATTTCCCGCGGGAGGAACTCTTCTTTTTCACAAATCTGATCGTATTTGACCCATGTTGATTTTACTTTTTTCGCTAGCGATGACTTAAGATTCACTGATTCTAATGTGAGCTGTGAACGTCAGTATCTCCACATGAGTTTATGATGAAAGTTCTTCATTGGTTTCACATTTTTTGTGTAGCATATTTCTTTTCTTATCTTTTTTTTAAAAAAAAGAAAAACATGTTTTGTGGATTCAGAATTTTCATCCCATTCATTAGCCCATCGATCCCTCTTCACTAAACTTGTGCTACTCATTTCATTACCACTCATCAGGCGAGGATAAAGTAATCGAAATTAAGAAGGTAAAATAGAAATGGGTATGAGAACAGAGTCTCAACCGAAGTTCCCAAAGATTTGAGCATTACAAACGAGCCCGAGCGATGCTTTTTGCGTGGGTTCAATCGTAACTTTTACCCATCAAGTAATGGATACTCTCAACATGATTTATCATATTCTGAAAGTTTCTGGCTAGTGAGTGATTTATCAATCTCGCAATTTGCCTTTGCCTAGATTTGAAAGTTTGAATTACTTTTCTTGAGTACTGATTAGGATTTCACTTGTTTCTAATTTTTAATTTTTCTTGATTTATGAAACAATATGTTGAAGAATCTGAACCTTTCCGAATTCTTGGAGGTCTTGCCAAAATTACACACAATGTCAACGGTGTAAGTCGGCAATTTCATAACTCGGTTTGCGAATGCGACGTCGCAGACTTCCTGCCATACTTTATTTTTTAAACGGAAAACCACTCAAAGGCAATTCTTTAAAACTGCCGTGATTTTTCTTCTCTTCTCTTCTGAATTAAATCCTGCATGAACTTCAAGGAGTGATGTCAATTTGTTATCCTTTAAAAAAATAACATAGAGGCGGAGATTTTCAGACACCGCAAACAAGATATGTGATTGCAGATTTACACCGTCGATGTCTTCCATACGATAAGAAAACAATATACTTCAGTTGATAGTTTTAAAGCGAAAGTTTTACAATATAGCTACTTGTAATAAAATTAAAGCGCGTGTTTGACTTACTTTTTTCGAAAACTTACTAATTTTTGCGGAAGAACTCTCATTCATGGAGATTCTTGGCCATCTTGGTTTCATATCGGCACCCTCCGGCCAAAGTATCACAAGCGCCATCGACGTTTCAGAATTTCCGCCGCTATTTTATTTTTTTACACAGAGATTTTTGGTTGAATCCATTTGAAAATTGCACTGAATTTTATCGGCAGCACAAAGAAATTTCAGTGAAACTTTTTGACAACTTCGTTGAACAGTTTTTCGGTAAAAAAATAAAATGGCGACGGAAATTTTCAAACGCGTCGTACGGCGCTTGTGATACTTCGGCCGGCAGGGTACGATATTGGAGTCTGGAGATTCGCAGTGACAATTTTTGTTTTAAAGGGTTTGCTCCCCTATTATGCCGTGCTAAAGAAGAACGCCGTATAATTGACTTAAATACATTCGAGAGTGGCCAAATATCCCCGAATAAAACATGTACTTTTGAAGAAAGTTATGCATTTTCTCCTTGAAATTTCATGCTTTTTAGATAAAATTAGAAAATCCTCTTAAAAATTTGAGAAAAAATACTCACAAATTTTCTGAAAGCTCATGATTTGTCGAGGGAAATTTAGCAATGCCTAAAGGTTCGCACGGTGTTCTTCCTTAGCAAGGCAGTATTGGGCTCTAAGAGCAACACATTTCGGCATGTCTGCTCTCTCCTTGTATAGGTACTCTATACTCATGATTCATGAATGGCTTATATTTTGCAATAAGGAACCACTATTTCTGGCTCATTTTAGAAACAACATAAATGCGATTGGTTTCCCTATGCAGAAAGGTGCTTTTATAGATGGGTCATAGGTAGTGGCTCCTCATTGCAAAACGTAATCCAAATAATATTGCAAAACAGGGTTCAAATCGATGAAATTCCTATAATCGATCCTGTAAACTACAGATTTGCATTGAGTCATTGGTTATGTTCTTCGCGGTGAATCGTCATCCTTTGCGATATTCCTATTCTAACCCCAGGAAACACATTCATCGGACGAATTGAGACGACGAATAAAAGTGAACGACCCATGCACCGGATCCAACTAAATCGCGGTTCACGGGTTTTTGCCCCTGCGTCGTAAAGGAATCTCGACAGGGATGCCAGATGATGTATAATTTTATGGAATTAAATAAAAAGAACAAAGTCTAGAGTAGAGCCCCTTAATACCGAGAGTAAATACAATACGAATCCATTTCTGATTGGTTCCGGTATTTTAGGCCTTCACAGTGTCAAAAACCGGAATGAAGATTACATTCTTACCAATCGCAAAGATTATAAACTGGAATGGACCGGGGAATGGAGATGTTGCATGTGTGAGGAATTTGCGATTTGACTATAGATTCTTATGTAAAAAATCGCGAGAAACACGATGGTGCCACTGGTTTTCTCTGAAATCAACTCCCAAGCTCAAAAAAAGCTCTCAAGTTGAGGCCAAAATGGAGGGGATATCCCACGCTATCCTGAGAGTCCACCTCTACATCGAGACATAAACTCTCCATGCAAAGATAGGAAGCAAATACATTAGCAGGGTTGCCGTGTTTTCAGTTTTGGAGTCTCCAAGTACAGTGTTTCTTGCCAACTTTTACGAAAGAATCAATAGTCAAATCGCAAATTCCTCAAACATGCAACATCTCCATTGCGATGTATCGATTTTTATGTCATTGAAACATATGGTAAAGTATCGATTATCAAAATCTTCGCCGCAAACACCCTGTTTATCGATCCTTTTCCATAGGTTTAAATGGCATAACAATCGATACATCGCAATACGCATCACGCCACTGATATCGATTCAACAATCGAGCCGCAGCAATGGCAAAAGACAACTTTACAAGTCAACGCTATTTTACGTCCAATGATGATTGATGAGCAACTTGTCGGGCAAAACTAATCAAATATAAAATTTGCCTCATGATGAATGATGAATGTCGGTGTGCGCACTTTCCCCTGGCGGGTTTTTGCGAATAAGAGTAGGACTACTGAAGAAACAGCACGGCTTTTCGAGCATCTGTGTTTATGAGGTGGGTCTGAAAATTGACTTCCGAAAGTAACTTTTCCAATATAGAAAAGATAAGACTGCGGAATCTTCATAATAGGACGCGTTTATACTAAAAGGAACTATGTCACACGCAATCCCTATGCACTTAGTTCCTTTTAGCATAAATACGTGCAATATATTTTCTACGTTTCTAATTTTGAACTCGGTGATGACATAATATTTCGAACTTCGTCTTCTCTACGAGTCTGTTGCAAACTTCAGCTGGAGCAGAGAGAGGAGTCATTTCTTACGTAAAATGGCTCAAAAATCATGATGAGCGCAAGGAAAGTCCGAGATAAACTTCTAACTTCAAAATTTACATAGGAATCATACGTATTTTTAAGCTTCCCGCTGCAAAAACGATCCTACAGCACAGGTGAACACTTCGTGAGAGAAATCGTTCCAGCCAACCCTTGCGCACTAGGATGCTACGCAATATTCAACATGGCCGACACCAACCCGCCAAAACACACGTGACAAGTCTAAATTGTATCAACCATCGTGTCTATATTTACATCATACCTGCGTTGATGAAGACCATGGTGCTTCTTCACGATTTGTGCGCGTAATCGTCTGCCATGTTGAATATTGTGTAGCATTTTAACGTGCAAGGGTTGGATGGGACACAACTCCTCTGACGAGATTTGCACTTCTGCCGTAGTATATCGTTTTTGAAGCGGGAAGTTTTAAAACACGCATATTCCTTACGGAGATAGTGTGAAGTTAGGAATATATTTCAAATTTTCCCGATGTGCTCATCGTGACTTTTGAGTCATTTTCTGTGAGGAACACCTCTTTTTTTTTTTTTTTTTTTTTTTTTTTTTTTTTTTTTTTTTTTTTTCTCTAGCTGATATTTGCACCATGCACATAAGCTATCGATAAAAATGGGCTCCTTTCTTCTAAACTCGCTTTAATTACCCTATTCATCTGTTACACGTTTCTATGATATGCAGTATAAATTTGGCAACAATGGTGCTCAGCGGAAACGCAATAACGCACTGGTGACACAATAAAAAAGGGCAAGCGAGTCCTCGGAAGAAGGGTTAAGAGTTTCCGCTTCATAATTTCTCCCCGTAACGAGTGGGGTTCCACTGCGTCCCTTCGTAAAGGGAGGGTACGATTCGAATGCGGATAGTTAAATTTTGTTGGCTAATTTTCGATCGATCGCTTGCATCCATTGGTCCCTGGAGGGTTTGCCCAGCTGTGATGGGCTCTCTCCGAGATGCCGATTAAAAATTGGCGGAATGTACCCTTGGGAAAGGAACAACATGAGATAGAGGAATTTATTTGGAGGAAAAAATTTCATATTGGTCAGGATATGAAATAGTTCTGCATACCGAAAATAGTTATGCTGCGCAAATAAGAGATGAGATCTGACTGCGTGGGGTGTCTTAGCGAATATTTCAGACATGTTTGAGATATGATCCTTGACTCGAAGTATCCATCTCCCATAGGGGGAATGAACTTATCAAAATTTGAACACAAAAAAGTGGATGAAAATTGAGACCAATAAATTCATTCAAAGGTTTTTATTGAGAATTCTGTAATTTGCCTCCCTTATCTATCAAATATATCCTCCAGAATAGTTTCTAAAGTTACAGTACTCAAAAGTTAAGATCAAATGATCATCGATTCTTACATTACTAAAAAGTGTATCAACATTAGTGGAAGTAGTACTCTGTTTTTTTGAGAATGGTATGTGAAAATTGAAGAACACAAAAACGCAGTTTACTCACTGATGGGTTGAATTTGGAAATTCGATTTCTTCCATCGTCCTTGACCTAAAATTACGACGGCAAAACCATTTATCGTGGTGCTTAAATTATTTTTCTTTTGAGTGGTCCATTCACAGAAAAAAATTAAATTGCTGATTTAACAATTCAATTGCTACAAAAAAGTGACTGCAATGTTTCAATGTAGATTTTGCAACACAAAAATGCTACTATAAACACCATCATAGTTAAATTAGCTTATAATAGTGGTTAAAGCAGCAATTTTTTGTTGCGATGCATTGAAACATTTCAGTCACTTGTTTTAGCAATTGGATTGTTAAGTCAGCAATTTAATTTTTTCCGTGTTGTGACAATAAGTCTGCAGCATCGCAAACCAAGTTAAGCGTTTTTGCAATTTAATATGTCATCACCATCATTTACCTTCATTAATGTGAACCTTGATGGCCTGCTCCACGTGTTCATCGTATGGTTACAAACATATGTTCCCAAGAGCAAAAGGCACCCGAAAGCCGAGCAAAAAGCTGCGGCTTTGTCGAGGACGGTCGAATTTTGGAGGTGGCCGGGAGATAGGATCACACTGATCGGATGTGGGGTGGGAAGGGGGGGTGTAGAATTAGGGGTGTCATTAGAGCGAAAAGTAGACGTTTCTGTGAGGTGGATGCTAGACGAGTCGTGTCCGTGCCGTGTTATGAGGGCGTTATAGAGTCATTGGAGGACATTAGCGTGTCGGCCAAATTACCCACTTCGCCGGGAGCCACGCCGCGCGACGTTGCCAGAGACGCCCCCGACTTGAGGATTCGGCTCATGGTTTCTCGTGTCCCATCTAAAGAAACATACGATCAGAACGATAGGTTTTTGAGGAATTAAATTAGAAGAATTGAGTGCACCAATAATTGAGTAGTTGGGTGCCAAAAGGGAATTTTTTGGTTGCAGTGTCTCAGAATCTCCACTGCTGATTTATATAGAGTGTCTCAGGATTAAGTGCGACTATTGAAGGAATCAATTTTTGGGTCAAAAAAGACGTTTCGGTGATATGACTTCTTTTCCAAAAACGCTTAGTAGAGAATTAGATTAAGGCGGTATTTGTTATTGAGTCAGAAAAAGAGTAATCATCACGAATTTCATGCAAATTAATTCGTTTTTAATTTTTGTGTTTACTTCCTTACAAAAGAAAGTTTGGTAGAATTACCATTCCTTCACGCTGTATTTCACACAGCGTGAAGGAATGGTAAATTCTACCAATCTTCAAGTTGATTCTGCCAGAAGAATGGTTACGTGTACAAGTATACGGTAACGTTTACCTTTTTTCTGGCAGAATTGACTCTAAGTTAACGCTGTGCGAAATACAGCGTGAAGGAATGGTAAATTCTACCAATCTTTCTTTTTCAGTGCACTTATCCGACCATACATGAACATATATTGAACAAATGGTTATCATTTCGTAAGGTTTCTACTCTGCATGCATCTCCTGAACATCTAATCCGGTCTAATGGACCCTCTGACTCTTACATGAATTGGAGAATTAATACATTTTTATCATAAAAACCAAAAGAAAACTCCGTATATTAATCAAAGGATATTAAATTGACAGTCGCGTTTTCGAAAATATGTTTTAAAACGATAGATGTTTGTAAAGTAATAGTTTAAGTCCGTCTTATCGTACCTGGGGAGTTTGTAGTTTTTGATACATTCTCTGAAAGGAAGGAATCGTTCTCAGTTCTTTCATGAAAGGGCTGATCGTCATCACCAGTAATTTCCGATATGATATATTTTTTTGGTAAATAGAACAGATAAAATATCGCAAATATAATTTCAACGGCACAGATCATCTAGACATCATAAAACAGGTTCCAGATTAGTGTGAAAGAGGCAAATTTTCTCCGTGTCAACAACTGTTATTGTGCCACAAGGATCTATAGAATTGGGGTTTTTTCCGTTGTTCTTAATGTCATGAATTGAATTAGCATTTCAAAATACCACAATCCATGTAGTGCCCCAAAGCGCAGTTGTTAATTAAAATTTTTTCAAAATGTATTCTCATCTTCCTCTTCCTACTCCTCTCTTTCTTCTTCTCCATTTATTTTTCTACTAATGACTGGGGTTTGGCCCTGTTTATCGAGTACATATAAATCACTAAAGAGTTTACAATTTCTGTAAAAAAAATTATTTTGTTTTAAATTTTTTGAAAGAGTAAAACATAGTATATTCCATAAAAAATGATTACTTGCCTGAAGTTTAATAAAACAAAAGCAACTTTTTTGGTTTGCTTAGTGTTACTCTGCGTTTCCTTAAAGTCTATTCAACGCGTGGAACAAACTCACCGCGTTAACTACATCACAAACAAATTGAATTTAGTACCTACATAACAGGATAAAACATTGCACACTTCAACCTGAGTTCAGAAGCCACATGACTGACTTGGGTAGTAAATGTCAAGGAATAAGTGGCCCATAGTTCCATGATTCAATCAGTGGGAGGACAAATCAGTTGGTATTATGGACCATCAAAGGAGCCATAAAAATTAATGATGGTAATCTCATCTTTATGATAGGACCTATTGGCACATTTTTTTGCACATCGTTGTACGGAAAAGTCACGCGAGTGTCGAAATCAAAACAATAGACGCAGACAATCTCTACTACCTAAATCATCATTAACACACTCATTTGCGAGAGGTTTTATTGCCTCCTTCTCTTTATCTCTGCAAAGCAGAACGAATTGCTTGATTAAATCCTAGGTCTACTTTATCGCGACATTCCTAAGTCGTTATTTGTCACTCGTTGTGTGTAAGTATTCACATCAGAAACTTAACTAAAATGTTGGAGGAGAGGATTTTAAAATCGCTGAATTGAATATATGTGTACCACTGGAGGAGAATTCTATGTATTTAATATTATTGTATTGAATTAAAACTGACGAGAAAGTTGAGCGTGATAATTAAATTGAAGAATTGTAATCAAACGTTTCTTCTGCCAATAAAAAGTCAATATTTTATTGGGCCAAGTAAAAATGGTTTTTTCACCTCTCTGAACGTAGAAAGTCGCTGTTTGGACACATCTTAATATTTTTAGCTGATCGAAAAGAGTCAAGCATAAAAGCTCGACTCTGAGACCAGCGCAACTGACCCATTATCAATCATTACGAAGCAAGTTACACGCTCAACATGCAACAAGTAGCTTATAAGTTATCATATTCAGCTATGCCTTAATGTAACTTTTGCTCCATCTTGTTACTCTCTTTAGACTTTTAGTGAC
Organism: Bemisia tabaci; assembly: GCF_001854935.1. Lineage (NCBI taxonomy): Eukaryota > Metazoa > Arthropoda > Insecta > Hemiptera > Aleyrodidae > Bemisia > Bemisia tabaci. Next base: position 3,308,060 of record NW_017547118.1, on the reverse strand, counting down.
ATAGGGTACCTACAATACTGCCCATGCTAAGGAAGAAAGCCGTATGAGCCTTCAGACGTTGCCACGTCTCCTCTGATAAAAACCGAATATATTGGAAACATTGTGAATATTATTTTCCAACATTTACAGACAATTTTTTACGCGATTTAATCTAAAATATTTGAAAATTTCAAGGAAAAATAAAGATGAATGTTGTCAAAAATACACGTTTTATCAAGGGAGATTTGGCGACTCAAGAACGTTCATAAGGGGCGTTTTTACTTAGCACGGCAGAATAAGTTGTTGATATCGCTACCAATGCACTGACGTAATCCACGAAAATGCAAAAATTCCAATTTTTGGTAGTCTTTTAAATGTATCAAAAAGTACTGAATTTTTGCTCAGTATGAAGTGATTAATTTTTCGGAAAGGTATACTGAAAAAGAATTTAAAAAGTACTTAATATCTGCCAGCCAGCTTTAGTTTAGTAGACGCCCTATTTATGCGACACAAGAATCCCAACATTAAAAGTTGGCAGTTTCGAAAACGCCTTCAATTGTAGCGTGATACCTTACGCATTCCGCAGAGTACGAATAGTTGTATCATCGCGCCTTAGCAATGCGATGGAAGATTAATATTGGTGTGGCCCTCTCGCTGGCCTTGTCGGTTTTCCTTTGTCGCTATTGCCAGTATGAGCCGCATATTCAAAAGGTGCTCAAGGAAGGATTGTATTTAGCGACTGGATATTTTTTTTGGAATAATTACAAATAATCACGCGGTATAATAGGAACTCAAATCAACGATCATCTTAAAGGTACCGAAAAAGGACTGCATTTTTTCTGCTTATAAGCGGTACTAAATTCTTTGGAAAGGTACTGAAACAATTCTCTAAAAATACTAAACAAATACTCTAAAAATACTTTAAAAATACTCTACGATTTGGGTTGATTCGACGCGAAATTGTGTTGATCGACCAAGCTTCTTGGGTTATCCCCCACAAACAAATAATAGAGTTTAACACTAAACGCGGAAATGTTTAACTGTGTAGGATCGCTCCATTTACACTGCCGTGCTGAGAAAAAACGCCGTATGACTATTCGAGAGTTGTCAAATTTCCTTCGATAAAATGTTTATTTTTAAGGAGATTAATAAATATTTTTTCTCGAAATTTTGAGGAGCTTCAAGTGAAATTGCGAACAAAATTATCAGAAAAATTGGGGGAAAAAATAATTTATAAGTTTTTTCAAAAATTCGTGTTTTATCAAAATAAATTTGGCAACGCCTGACGGTTCACACAGCGTTTTTCATTAGCACGGCAGTACAGAATTAGAGTACCTTTACAGGGAGAGTATGGACAACTCGATTTATGTAGCTCTTAGGACCCAAAAGGGCGACAACGTGAAAAATGAAATGCCGCTGCCAACCTGTGCATTTGAAATAGTAATCAATAGGGCCGACAACGCGTCGTAAACAAGCGTTTTTAAGGATTAAAATTTTGAAACTGAAAAAAATTCATGCGAGATTAAAGTTTTATACGTGCTTTTATAGGTATCGATCAGTGTACACGTTGTTAAACATCAACCATGTGGGTAAGTCAACAGTAGAATGCTGAAGTCCCGAAAGTAAAAGCCTCCACCATGGCCATGATACTATAGTGGAGGGTATCTTGTCTCTGTACATGACCTGATCAAACCTAACCTCCAAATTTTCGAGTTGTTCATACTCTCCCTATGAAGGTACGCTAACAGAATGAAGCTCCTAATTCTCCTACCTGTTTCACCAGTGCTGATCAAGTTGTTGCTTGTCTGTCCTCAGGTGAAGAGTCTTGCCGTGCACAATAATTACAAGGATTTCGGCAACGAGACTGTGTCAACGTTCGTGACTGCGTTCTACGATGCCGTTCTCCTATACGCGCTCGCCCTCAACGAAACCCTGGCTGTAGGAAAGCAACAGAGGGATGGAGCCGAGATTACCAGGCGCATGTGGAACAGGACTTTCACAGGTAACATTCAATCGATTCAAATTAAAAAATGTGCGCTCAATGCAAAGGAAAAATGAGACGGGGAGGGCGGAGCAGTCTAGCAAAATAGAACTATGCTGCCGCAGTAAGGAAAAACTTCGTATGAACTTTTAGGCGTTGCCAAATTCCGATTGATAAAACACAAATTTCCGGGTAAACGCATGGATATTTTTAGTCCAATTTTGCAGATAATTTTGTTTGTAATTTCATCGAAAGTTCCTGAGAATTTCTAGGGGATATATTCATAGCTTTCTTAAAAAATGAACATTTTATCGAAGGAAATTTGGCAACTATCGAATGTTCATACAGCGTTCTTCCTTAGCATGGCAGTACTGCCGTGCCATGAAAAAACACCGTTTGAGCATCCATATGTTGCCACATTTTCAGCGATAAATCATATATTTTTGAGGAAAGGTGTGCGTATTTTTCCTTGAAATCTTTCGATAATTTGGATTGAAGTGCAAATGAAATTCTATGAGAAATTAAGGGGAAAATATTCACAGGGTTTCCAGAGAATTTGTGGTATTTTTTTTCCAAGGAAAAACTGCAACATCTGAAGACTCATACGATATCAGTATACCCAATTGTGATGAAATGAATAATTTACTGAAGGTAATAACTCTCGAATGTTCATACGGCGTTATTTCTTAGCATGACAGTATGAGTGAGGCGTATTGTATGAACACGGCAAAGAGCTTTTTTCAGACTTTCAGAGAATCATGGAAACCTAAAGCATAATTTTTAAGGTATTTTTTTTTAATATTCAGATAGCAAGAGGAAAATTTCCCAAAATATCTATAGAACGTCCCGTTAATATTGTTCTCATCGGATTACGTTTTGAAATAACCAAAGAGAAAATAAAAGTTCGCTTTGAAGAGCAAACATGCGTGACCGCCTGGTCTTCCCGCGCTTGCTTTTCAGCCAATCAGACACTTGACGCACGGTGGACCGAGTGGTCGGACATGAAATTTTTGACTAAAAAAGCAAATCTCACTATTTATTACGTCACAAATTATATTTTAAGGGGTGCCTCTAGCAGAAAATTTTACGAGACCAATTAAACTACTTTTAAAATCTCAAAGTTTTGTATGAACGGAGTTGTGAGCTTTCAAAGTTGCCAAATTTTGTCCGAACTCCCCCGTTGACTTGATCCACTGTGCGATGATCACGTTTTAACTCCTCGTGGAAAATAAATAACATGGGAAAACGAAACATTCGAAACCTTTGTTTTCAAATTCGGCAGAAAAAATATCCCATGCAGAGATTCAGAGGCTCAGATATCTACCTCTCATACATGAAGTGGAATGCAACAGCTATAATTTAATTTTTCACTCTCTGAAAAAGTCGAGTTTACCCGGCTTAGGCTCAAAGGTTTGATCTCCTCAAGAAGTTAGGGATAATGAGGTTGGTTGTCAGTCTCGCAAAATTGGAAAGCCTCTCTGCTGTTACTGCTTTACTTTTTGCGGAGGGTGTAATTTAGAGTAATTTACATTTGAAGCGTAGGCGCATTTTATTTTTATTTATAGTGTGTTCTAACTCAAACGGAAAAAAATCCTCCAGTGGAGCTCTTTTAAACCTTGTCAAGTATGAATTCTATCTCGTGTCGGATCATGGAAATTCAAAAATACACCCC
>NW_017547118.1:3280373-3296048 GCF_001854935.1 Bemisia tabaci | reverse complement strand
CAAAGAGCTTTCAAAATTAAAAGTATACAACAAGTGATAATGCCATGTATTCGCCATATCAAAGCCCAATACACATTTATACACCGGCTACGTAAATCTGCTAAGTTACAAAACATGAATCGACAGTTGTCGGATTGTACATCAATGACAAAATGTGTCTAGGCCCTCATTCTTGACTACAACTACTGCCCCCAGAGCCGCTCTCCGACGCCAATGCGTTGGAGCTTCCTGCTTGTTTTTCAAATGAATAAGCTACAGAAAAATCAGTTTTCGTAGAGATGTCAAGGCTCCGAAGGAAAAAAGCGATTTGGGAGCCGAACTGAAGTTGGCTCAAAAAATGAGTGAAAATAATGACATATTCTAAACGCCACGGACAGCTCTGTGTCAGTAGGGTCATGTTCACTTCTCTTTTTCCCGGCGAGTGGTCAGCAGCGTTAATGATGCTTGGTGCGGGCGGGAGAGGATTGAACTCCGCTTTCAGCTGTCAGTGGTTTTGATTCCGGTAGTTTGCGCTCAGTGTTTAAATTTTTAAGCGTGCCTATAGGGCTCGCTTTTTGAAATCACTCGGATGTACTGTAGTACAGCACACCGATCGACCAATGCTTTTCAAGGGGCGGTCCGAATTTTTTTTCCCGTCGGATCCGTTCTTTCGTTTTTGAACCGTTATAGTGTCAAGCCCTGAAGGTCATTCATCGAGAAACCGAATTATCCTGTTACTGGAAACCCTTGAGAACATTTTCCCGTGGAAACCGTATTATTTTCTTTCATAGGTACGTCAAATAAGCTTTTCTACGCTCGGAGGACTTACTTTAGAAGTTTAAATGCCGCCATAACTACATAGGTTGTCCCAAAAGTACTGCACGTTTTTTTCTTATTGACGAACGGTAATAGATATCAAAATGCGGTTTGTGTAGTCTTAAAGACCGGCCAATTACCAATAAAACAAGACAAATCCGAGCTCTCTAAGTCAAAAAATGACCAAGTTACAGCGTTTTGAAAATGACTTGTAGGGGGGACCCCTACGGGATTTTCAGCTTCTTTTCTGGAAAAAAAAAACAAAGAATTAAGGATTCAAGTGGTTTTATTAAATCAATTTTGCAGAATCTTACCAAGATTACTAGCATTTACTCTTCTTCACTCGATGACTGGACATTAGTTTCCCTCTCAAAATACCCTCCATCACTTGCGACACAGCGCCGCAACCGTTCTTCCCAATTCTTCAAAGATGATTTTTTCGAATTCTTCTTGCCTAATGTTCTTTAAGAAAGTTTCAACAGCTCTTTTCATCTCGTTGATGGAGTTAAACTTCCTGCCTCCTAAGCCCTTTTTCAACGTAGGGAATAACCAAAAATCGCAGGGTGCAAGGTCCGGGCTGATATCATGTTACCAACTTCATTCGATCGCGACGATTTCTCTGTAGGATTTCTGATCGATCAAATCTTTGTTTTTTCCAGAAAAGAAGCTAAAAATCCTGGAAGGGTCACCTCTACAAGTCATTTTCAAAACACTGTAACTTGGTCATTTTTTGACTTAGAGAGCTCAGATCTGTCTTGTTTTATTGGTAATTGCTCGGTCTTTAAGATTACACAAACCGCATTTTGATATCTGCTACCGTTTGTCCAAAATAAAAAAAAAACAATCAACTCTTTGTTTTTTTCCAGAAAAGAAGCTGAAAATCCCGTAGGGGTCCCCTCTACAAGTCATTTTCAAAACGCTGTAACTTGGTTATTTTTTGACTTAGAGAGCTCGGATTTGTCTTGTTTTACCGGTAATTGACCGGTCTTTAAGACTACACAAACCGCATTTTGATATCTACTACCGTTCGTCAAAAAGAAAAAAAAACGTGCAGTACTTTTGGGACAACCTATGTATTTAGCGAATCAGCGTCTTTTCAAAAGCGGTTAAACCCAAGTTGGCTGCATGTCAAGTTTCCAATGACGTCATACCCATCGGCCATTGACGGGTTCATATCACTCAGCAGGCAAACCAATGTACCCCTTCTCCGTCACTACTCTCCAAGATGGCGCTTCTAACCTTCTCTACTCTCTGCCAGAGAGTATGGAAGGTTAGAGGCCCGACTCACTAAGCGAGAGTTGCGGACGGACGTAATTTATACACATCTCGTTGAAATGGAAATAGTGCACACACAAGATTTCAGTTCTTCGGCACGCTTTTCCAACATATTCATGTTGGATGTTTCTTCTTGTTTTTTTTTTCGACTTTCCAACTTGCTTCCCCGAAAGTCATGATCACTCATTGCGAAAAAAATTCACGACCGATTTAAATATTCGGGTTTTTCCTCCAATCAAAAAATGAAATTTCTATTATTAATTTTAAAAAAAGTATATTTTTAAAGCAAAAAAAAAACTGTACGAACAACTTACTAAAAATCTAACTACGAGAATACTTTTTTGAGAGTCTCGAAGCAGGAAATTGGGGACAATTTAATTGAAAACCAGACGTCAATATATTTTTTCGTCCTAGAGATGAAGCACAAAGGTAACGACTTAATTGACCACCCCTCCTTTAGCTTGTTCAAAAATGATTTGGATGTTTGAATATCATAATTTGGTGAGATTTCACGCGGTTAAGACATCACTAGACAAAGTTTGAAGGAAATGCGGGGAGACGCGAAAAAATTCGTTTTTGTAGCATTGTCATTGTGCATGGGACCACTTAAATTTTTTACGTGTTTATAAACAAAGTGAAGGAAACAAAATGCTAATACGTAACCAGCGCAATGGAATCATGGTTATATCATATGCAAACACGTTTTTTCAAAATCACATGCAGAATTATGCATCGTTCCAGAAAGTCTCCCAGAGATAGACTGAAAAAGAATGGCGAAAAATGATAAAAAAAAGAGAGAGAAAAAAAAGGAAATTAGTTAGTATCTGATTTGAGTCATTCAAAACAACTACGCATGCCATCAATTCTGCCGTGCTAAGGAAAAACGTCGTATTAGCCTTCAGGCGTTGCCAAGTTTCCTCCGATATAAACCGAATTTACTGGGAAAATTCTAAAAATTATTTTGGAAAATTTTCAGACAATTTTGTACTCAATTTAATCTAAAATATCCGAAAATTTCCAGGAAAAATATGCATGAATGTTGTCAAAAATACACGTTTTATCAAGGGAAATTTGGCAACTCTCAAATGTTCATAAGGCGTTCTTCCTTAGCACGGCAGAATTGTTTCCGGCAGAGTATCAGACTGCCGGTAATAAAAAGTTTCCCTCGGCGAAAGCAACATGGTTGGTTAGAGAAGACCGACACAATGCGTCGCCCCGCTGACGTAAAGGACGTCGCTCGATCTCCACGTGAGCCCTGTCTAACATATAAAGCCATAGTTTCCGGGGCTCAAGCGTAAACGGAGATACGCCCTTACGTAAGACGAGCGACGAAGGGTGTGAGCACACGTGTTGCATAGCTTCGAAAGTTCGGATGTGATTTGAGCCTGGGAATTAACATAACAAGCTTAAAGCTGTGCGCTGAACCGCAGAGGAGCCTATTCGATAGAGTATTTTCGATGAAGTTTAGCCGCCACTGTTGTAAAACGGAGCTTGCATGGACCAACGCCATTCTCATTCAAGTGTGTTGTAAATGGTCGAACAGGTAGTGCACAAACTTTAGAAGGGTCCCAAGCGCTTCTACTCCTGTCCATAACGTCGTCAACGCAGGATGTCACCCGGTGGCGCGGCGTGCTTTGCGATATATCGATTGATCTGTCATTTAAACCTATAGAAAGGATCGATGAACAGGGCACTCGCAACGAATACCTTGATAATCGATTCTTTACCATAGCTTCAAATGAGGAATTGTTATCCAACGGAAAAACGCCACCTGATGATTTGGACGTTGTCGGGCCTTCTCCAGTTAAATATTTACTTTGAGAAAGTTCATGAATATTTTCCTTAGGATCCTCAGATAATTAGAAATTTCGTAGCAATTCCACTGCTCTTGGCCAATTAGTGCTCATGCAAATCAAAAATCTATCCCAAAAACCCGTCAGATTACTAAATTGAATTTTGAGGCTATATAAGCCAGTAAACCGACAGAAGAAGAAAAAGAAGAAGAAGAATTTTGAGGCTATGTTTATGTTTCGAACCAATCGATATCAATACAATCTCACCCGTTTGATGTATCGAATACGATCTTTTGAAGCGGGTTATCGCACACCGGTTTGACCTCGCTAAAAAGCCTGAGGAGTAGATAGTATTCGGTACCTACATAAAACATGTGAGACTGTATCGATATCAATCGGTTCAAAACATAGACATAGCCTCTAAAGTCAATTGCGTGATCTGGTGGAACGAGTTGTTTGTGATGGATTATTGATTCGTATTAGCACTAATTGGCCAAGAGTAGCGAAATTGCTACGCAATTTCTCATTTTCAGCTTTTCTGACTATTATCCCAAGATTTTGGTTTGAGGTTATGTTCTATTGTTTCGAACCAAACGATACATCAAACCACTATCAAATACGATTCGTTCTCTCGTTCCTTTAAGTTCGTCGCCAAAAGCCAAAACATGGCAACGCAATACTCGCGGTCGCCGGTCGAGTCATAGCGGCCATATTTAAATTTTCCGTAGGGATCCGCAATTAATAATTGGCGTGTTGGGAGTTTGTTCGCAAAGCCAATTAGCGAGTAATCGCCGACGTTCAACTTTCTGAAACGCAACGCTTGGATATCGCCAACTTCTGCAATCCCTCTGAAATTTCAAAACTCTCGTACGTTTCCTTTCATTCGCACGGAAAATTTTCGGGTACAATTTGACGGCACAGTCAGCCCCATCCCTATTCGCTGCTCTTTCTGCTTGGACATGAGAAAACTATTGCAAAATTTGCACCGTGGAAGATTGTTAAAATACTTTATTTTTTACATTTGTAAAAAAACTCGCCCTGATTTTAAGATTTGTTTTTTCAAATTTGAACAAAATCTCTCTGATGTTGAGCTTTTTTTAAAGTCGAACAAAATTCGTCTTGATTCCCTGAGAAAAATTGACGATAAGAGCTGCGTTTCAAAATACCATAGGAATTCTTATAGCCGGCTAAAGAAGGCTATACAGAAAATCATATAGCTGGCTGTAGAATGCGGAGAAAATCACACGGCCGGGCCACGAAGCGATAAAAAAGTATGCAGCCGGGCTATAGTTCCTATCGCCGGGCTTTACACTTCATTGCCTGGCTGTTGCTTTTTCAAAATCTATACTAATAAAGCAGACTTCACGTTGATTGACTCACTCACTGACTGACTGACTGACTGACTCACGTATCAGCGGATCTCGTGAACGAGAGGCCGTGTGACCCTGAGATTCCGCACTGGGATCCCTCTCTACCCCGAGGCGCCGGATAAGGGAGGATTTCGCGATCCGCCCGCCGGTTCGCGGGATATCGCGGTCCGCGTGTGTCGATTTTCCCGTAAGGACAACGGGTGCAAGAGAGAGTGCGAGCGAGATGGAGCAATTTCCGCGTCTCGCGCTGGAAGACAGCTGATAAATTTTACGTACGTTCTTCTGGTACGCGCAACGGGTGCGAAGAAGATGGAAGGAGTTCGGCGTCCAACGAGTGCGAGGAGGATGGAACGAGTTCGGCGTCGCGCTGTTGGAAACGCCGCGCCATGATTTTTGCGAGCTCCGACTCGTGCATCCGTTGCCGGGCTACTCTCTCAGGGATGTGAAAATCTGGAAAATCTGTCTGTGCATTAGTTCTGTTTTGAAATGATTTAGGCGAATTCTCGAAAAATTTTGAGAGAAGCTGTTGTTTGGCTTCAAAAATAAAATAAATAAACCCAAATGGAACATAAAGACGGTGTGCAACGTTGCAATCGGAGGAGAAGCGGGGTTTTTGCGCGCATTTCATCAATACTTGACTCCGATCGTGGAAGGCGCTCTTGATACAACTATTTCACCACGGGGGATGTCCACATTGCTGCTCGCTATATTGAAGGCGTTGTGTACTGTGATGACGGCTCGGTCGAACAGCGCCTGCAGACGCGGTGCTGACAGCAGAGCAAAACTAGAACATCGTTTCGACATTCTCCACCTGCTTTCTGTTTCTATCATAGTTTACCGAAACACACGAGTCATACTTGCAAAATTTTGGATCATCGCTAATGTTTTTTCCTTTTTTTTTTTCTTAATTTCAAAGCATTAAATCTTATACAAGGAAACCGATGGTTACACCCCATAGTTCTCGTAAAATCGAGATTGGATTCTTGCAATTCGTCACTTTTAACAAGCAGAAATGAAGCGAGCAACTATTTGAACTCCGGAGTGGGTATGTGGTATCATAAAAAATTGAAGGAAAATCATACGTTTTCGCCCATCCCAAGTAACAGATGTTTATGAGTTTTATGCGCACATTTACGTAGTCTTAGTTGAGTAAGAAATTCGCGTGTATGCCACGATATTGATTTGAATAACGCGCAATTATAATACTCTTAGAAATTCGCCAGGAACACGACGTATTTGCCGTGATATCGTGGTGATTATCGTGTAATTTCTAATTTGTTTTTCAAAATCCCTGGAAAAATCACGTTTTCTCCGCGATGTCGATGACAAACCCGCCATTGCTGAGAATTAAACGAAACCGTTGGTTAAATCCCGTAATTTTCGCGGCTGAAACTCACCAGCTGTAACTTCAATTAAACATTGGACTGACAAAAGTAACACATCTTTATGAAAATAACCAACTTTTGATTGGGTATTGCTGATTATTATAATGATCATATGAGCTTACTGCAGAACAGACCAAAATAGCAGCTTTAATCAGCATACTACTAAGCTCTGCATTTTTATCAAACCAGTGCGTCTCGCCAATTTTGAAATAGTAAAAAATAATTCAGAAACACAATTAGTAACTGATCACTAATCACAGTGATTGCTGATGGTGGGGGTTTTCCTGTGCGTAGCACGGGTTTCCTGCTAGTTGGTTATAAAAGGCTGTAAGAAATTGTGTAGAATTTTGTGTGCTTTGGAAATCATTAAGTTTGATACGGAACCACCTTAATATTTACAAAACACACATTAAATTTTCTTTTAATAAATATTTTTTTTCATCAATTAAAATGAGAATAATCCATACAGGATGTGCACACATTTCAAAATCATAAGTTGAATAACGCTGACTCCGCCAGATTAAATATTAGAGCCTAACACAAAGCGGAGCGGCGACGCACTGGCGCGGCTCCTACAAACCTAACAGGGATACTTCACGGATTGCGCAACGCGTAAAGTATCCCTGTTAGGTTTGTAGGCGCCAATGCGCGTTCAGCGCTGGCTGCCCGCCTGCCGCGCTGCAGCGTGCCACGGCGCTTGAAGCAACTATTTCACACCAGAGGTATTGCACAGTATCATGAGAAACTGAAGGCGCTCTCATATATTAGAAATGGCAGGCATCCATCAAAAGTACGGAGCTTTCCTCGCAAAATCAATCAAGATACTACGGCCCGAAAAGAGAGCAGTACTCCAAAAACTCACTAAGTCCTAGCATCCGAAATTAGTAACTTTTAGCATACTCTTCATCGCCTGGCCGTTGCTTAATCGCCATCGGCTGTAAAAGGCTATAAGAAATTGTGTAGCCGGCTATAGAAGCTATTGGAAATCTTACAACCGGCTGTAGATCTATGGTATTTTGGAACACAGATTCTACTGCCAATTTTTACCAGGGTTTTAAGGAATTTCCTACGGAGTGAAACACATTTTCTGTGAGCATTTTTTTTTTCTTTTATACATTTAAAAGAATTCATACGTAACATAGTCACATATTTTTTTATCGGAGCATTTCATTTAAATTAAAAAGAAAACAAATCATTAACTCAAAAAAAAAGAAAAAATAAAGAATCAGATAAAATGTAGAAGATAGATTATTGAATCCGTCTGGGAAAGTCCGAAAACGCGTTTATCAATCGCAGAGTTTCTTACCGATATCTCAGAAGTAAAATGAAAAATAAGAATAAACAAATATCGATCTGGACAGGCATACATGAAAAAATATGCGTGACGCAAAACAATTATTCGCGGGTATAAAGCAGAATGTTGCGACAGGAATTTCTCTTTAAAACAATAGGAACACTAATTGTTTCAAAGAGAATTCCCATTACTTTTCAAACCCGTTTTGTCGCTTTAAAAGATCTTTGGTTGGTTTTTGGTTAAACTAAGAATTCCTATCGCGAAATATTGAGCAAGAATATTTCCTCGGAATATGTAAAAAAAAAATAAAAAAAAAAAAAAAAAAAAAAAAAAAAAAAAAAANAAAAAAAAAAAAAAAAAAAAAAAAAAAAAAAAAAAAAAAAGAAAAAAATCGAAAATACAGAGTGCGGAGGAGTGAAAAGCCTTTTCCCACCGCCTAACAAAGTACTCTCGGGGCATAAGAAAACAAAAGCAGGACGCTTCACAAGCCCAAACCCCTTTTCCACCCCGAAAATCCTCAATTAAGAACGACTGGCACTAATTGCCGGGCTCCGAGGGACGGCGAAGCTTTCAAATCACGCCATAAGGGAGGACCCCTTGGGAACGTGAGCATAGCGCACAATCGGACGGATTACTTGAAAAACCGCGCAAGTCCTCCCGAGTCCCTGCGGCATTTAGGTCTTTATTCGGCCGAGTCGTTCGATTTCAGGAAGAAAAGATGCAAGACCGAGAAACGGTTGACGGCGGAGGACAATGCGTAGCTTTTGTCCAGAGCGCGCCACGGTCGGTTGGTCCCCGAGTGACCCCTGGACCAAAGCGTTGAGAAGGGGAGGAACGGATTCTTTATCCTTAAGACGTGCGAAGATTAATGGGCCTCGGAGGCCTGAAATATGGAGCCTCGGGGAGAATGAGTCCTTGGCGACCTAACATTTTAATTTTTTATGGTGTGCGACTCGTTTTGTTGATATGAAAGTGATAAGACGGACTTCGAGGGAGGCCCGTAAAAGCATCTATATTCAACAAATGAGATAAATACCACAAAAAAGGGGCTTGGAGGACAATGTGCATAAGTGTGGTTTTTGCTGTTTCGAGATATACGTATTTGAAGTTTCGAAATTACAAGCAGGGAGAAAGAAACCTCGCACGTGGGACCCGAAGTTTAGGTCATATGGATTTCTGAAGTTTTCAGATTGAGCATCTGAACACTCTAGGTCTAGCTGTCGAGGTTCGGATAACACATCTGAAACTTCAGTTCTTCCATCTGAAGTACTTCAGATGTGAGAACCGAAGTTTTTCGGATGTGAGAACCGAAGTTTTTCGTATGTGAAAACCGAAGTACTTCAGACGTAAGAACTGAAGTTTCAGATGTGTGATCCAAACCTCAGCAGCTGGACCTTAAATGTTCGAATGCTCAATTCGAAAACTTCAGGGATTCATATGACCTAAACTTCGGGTCCCACGCACGAAGTTTCTTTCTCCGTGTGGATCCTTACGGCGGAGAGAAAGTTCAAACTGACTTGTTGATGCTGTAAAATTGGAACTTTGGAGCAAATTCGTCTAGTAAGGACTAGTTTTACTTAAAATCATTAATGTCCCTTTTTTTTCAAAAACTGCACTTATGCGCCTTGTCCACCAAGTCCCTCAAATCGAGGGCCAGGGAAAAATACAAATTTAACTCAAATAAATATATAAATGTATAATAAATACACGGTATAAAGGTGACTCTTATTTTATAGAAAAATACCGCCCAAGCTACAATTTTGGCGAAAATTAGGAGGTTACTTTGCTGTATTCTGTAATATAAAATACGGAAGCTAATGATCACAGTTTTTTTACCAATCCTGCGTGAAAGCGCTGTAATGACGCTATAATTTATAGAATAATGCATATCTGGCATTAAAATTACGGAAATGACGAATTCTTTTCTTCGTCCTGCAAAATTGGCAGTTTTCAGATAGACAGCACTGTCCCTCTACTCAGCCATCGAAATGCCGTACAAAATCATGAAAAAGAAAATTCATTCATAATCAATAAAATTATGAATGAAGATAGAATAAGTTCGATCAGAAGGTGACAAACTTACTTTTTTAATTTTCAGAGACCTACTAACAACTTTAACTTTTTTGTTATCATGTATTTTAACGTGAAATTTGCCTCACAGCGTGAGACCTGCATGTGTGATGAAAAATTTCACATGTCAAAGTCAACATTAATGTGCGGATTTTCTGGAAGAAAAATCATCGCTTTGAAAATTTACATACATCTGTTTCTTTCCAAATAATGGACAATTGGACAATCGACCTTTCGGACATCATGAGCAGATTACCTGAAATTAATAACTTGCAAAACACACATTTTCCTATCGAACCTTTTCATTGAGTGAATCTCCTCTTGTTTGTTTCAGGAATCACTGGTGAAGTTAACATAGATCCAAATGGCGATCGGATATCCGACTACTCTCTCTTGGACATGGATTATGAAACGAATGAATTTAAGGTCAGTCAACACTATTTCATTTATTTACATCAATTTACATGCGTGGTTGATTCACTCGTACAGTGGAACTTGTACGAGCAACAAACATTATTTTGCATCGTGCAAAAGTGGAATTGGACCGCGTTTAGCAGAAAGAAACCAAGCCACATCAGCTATTGCCAAATTTAACTGGGTAGTTTATTTTTAGAAAAGAACTTTTGTGCAGATTTATTTGAAAATTCCAAGAGACTTGCTTCGTACCATGCAGAAAATTCACTGAAATTTGCACAAAAAGCTGCACAGCCGTTTTTATTTGAAAAATTAAATTGTCCGGTTAAATTCGGCAGTAGGTTATGTGGTTTGATTCCTTTCTGCTTTAGGCGGTGCAATTGGACCAAGTTCATCAGATAGGAACCAACCCTCATTTTCGAAAAAAAATTGACTCAAAAATGTTTTAAAGTTCCACTAGTCGTACGTATTACCTTGCAAAAAACTCAAAGTCGAGAAAACAAAATAAGTCTATATTAAGAGGGGCTAAAGTTTATTTTCTACATTGAGCCTTATGGAAAAATAAAACTTCAAACCTCTTTTTCTCATTTTCAACTTTATGTGGGTTGGTTCCTTTCGGTTAAACTCGGTCCGATTGAGCTATGCTTAATTTCTTGTCATGTCTAGTGGTCAATTCAGTGGCAATTCTTGCAAGTTGGCAACACTGTTTTTTCTCCATTTAAATGTATGTTAAACAATCGATCCTTGACGAGGCAGCTTGTATCACATAAAATTGAAATATTTCATTGGATTGATAGGAGTGTTAACATTGTTGCCAACTTGCTGGAATCGCTACTGGGCCCAATAATGGAGGGCATGCCAGACAACACAGGGTGCGGACAACAATTTTAATTGAGCTGATAAGTTTCTACCCTCGCATCCCCCACCCGAGAAGCTNGGGGGGGGGGGGGTTCACGTGCCCGTGACAACCCAATTCAAGTGAGAAATGGGACCCGCACGCCAGCACTAGACAAGCGTCGCGTTTCAGTCCCGCCGATTCCGCGAAAATCCACTCCCGCTGAAAAGTATTAGAGGATGCAACCCGCACGGCTTGCCAAATGAGTCAATCAACAACATTTTTCAATTTAAAATTAATATTTCCGGGGTGTGTCCAAGTCCCGGAATCTCCGGAGAGTCGGGAAATAGTACTGATTTTTTAAGGGCGGTCCGGAAATACTGAAAAAGTGCGACATTTCCGGAAGAAGGTCCGGAATTTATTTCATTTCTTTTTGTCATTGTTGTCGCAATATGAGCGAAGATTTCAAAGTTTAGATTTTTTTTTATAATTTCGTCAAGTGGAGGTGCTGAAATAGCTCTGAATTTTTATATCGAGGAGGTACTGAATGTCTTGGGAATTTACCGAAAAAGTACCGTAAAAGTACTGATTTCCGACCGGCCAGTTTCAGTAGACCACCTGATTTCCGACCGGCCAGTTTCAGTAGACCACCTGATTTCCGGCTGATTTTAGTAACAAAATATGTTTCATTAGTTTCCTCATGCATGAAGGGAATTTCTCCAAGTAGCATTTTTCAACGGATAAATCGCGATTTATTGCAATTTTATCGACGATAAAGCACTAAAATCATCTACATCTGAGCTGTTTTCTCGATTTTATCGCGCGTTAATCGCCAGACAAGTTATCGCAAAATTATTGACATAAAATATCGCAATGTACGGCAATTTAATTTCGATTTTATCTACGAAAATTGGTAGCGAGTTTATCAAACCAAAAATTGCGATGTATAGCGGTCAATCGCCATACATCGCAATTTTCAATTCTATAATATCGCGAAAAATTGCCACCGATGTAATTGCGATAACAGACCGATACAATTGCTATTTATCACGACCACTGCTACTTGGTAGGGATGATAGAAATACTAGTCCCTTAATGCAAAATTTACGAAAAGAGGGCCAGTTCTAAAATGATACATCTAACTGAGGTGACTTTTTTCAACTTAAATCGTACGAAAATCACGTCGAGCGCATCATAAATGGACTTAATTTTGCTGTAAGGACATTGGCGAATCTAGCAAGTAGCAAGTTGACAATATTATTTCTCGTTTTCTTATTTTTTATCAGAGACATTCAACAAGTTCAGATAATTGTTCTCTCTCCATTTAAACTAATGGAAATTAATCTATTCTCAGAAGTCCAGACGCGATGCTTCGACAAGAATAGATTATTCAATTAGGATTAAATAAAGAGAACCCAATAAACCTGTTACATCCACTTCTGTGCAAGAAACAACCATTTTTGACTCATCCATAGAAATACCTGTCTGCATAGAGAAAGCAATGGTGCACATTTTTTGGTAATGTTCAAAAAGAAAGTCGTTGAAGGATCGCTTTGCCTTGGAATCCAAGTGACTCTATTTTTTCTGACAACGCGTCAGTGCCCATAAGAGTTGGTAAGATTCGCTAGTCACAGAGCCGCATTTTGATGGAAAATTAGTCAATTGCACTGTTCCTTTGGGTTAGATTCTAATTTTGTTCCGCGGGCTGATTGCCAGAAACCAAGTTTCCACGGTCGCGGTAAATATGAAAATCCAAGATGGAAACAACGCAAGTTTTGCGCGTACTTAACGTCAGTATTTTCAGATCAGGGAATATGGCTCCACTGCACAAAACGACTGTTCTGGGTGATTGGTCGTTTCACTCCATCCGTGATTGTCGACGAGAGACAGTTGCTTTTTGACGATCGCTGAGAAAATTGTCTCGCGAGCGTCGACTTCGTGTTCTTCAATTTTTCCGAAGAGATTGAACGACTGAAGAAATTGTATACGCGATAATTAATGTAACCAACCTCTTTTGATGAAAAGAGACTGATATAATTCGGCAATGGAGCCTCTGAAAGAATTGAGTATACAAGAAACGATCATCAGGACAACTTTGACCAATATCAGAAATTGTATTTCATATTGTCCAATTAGATATGGAAGACAAGGTGGCATGAACTGTAAGACAGAAATGAAAGATTGGAAATATCAGTGAAATATTTCATGAAATACCATGATGCTGTAAAAGACACTGGAAAAAAAGAATCCTAAATTTGCCGCCAAGAAGTATTTCTTCTTAAGTCAAGAATTTTGCTGGTTAATATAAGCTACTTTTTTGCTTAACCCAAGCATTATTTTTCTTAAATCAAGAAAAAGTCAGCTTAAAGCAAGATAAAGAAAATTCTTGGCGGCAAATTCAAGAATTATCATGCTTGATCCATGATCCAAGCTACTTTTTTTTCAGTGTATGTCATATTTTCTAGGAACTAGAGTATGCAACCCGCACTCAAAGATATAAAAACAGAAGAGAGTCACAATTTTTACATTTTGCGAACATGAAAAAGAACCGGTATCTTTCAATATCTTTCATAAGCTTTTGTTTCATGAGATATTTCACGTGAAATTTCAAGATTTTATTTTTCATGAAATTTTTCCACCCTGGCTCTTTCTGTCTCTTTCAGCCAGAATTCGGTATTCGGCTTCCGCCGCTAGAGCTGCGGCGCGAATTTTGAATTTCAACAACTTTCTAGTCTTGGCCGCAAACAAATATGACCATCTGCTGTTAAAAAAAATGATCCAACAGCCACCTCACTAAGGGCAAATTAATATTCATTCTTAATGAATTTGCTTCCACTGAGTCTGTTACTTTCATTCAACAGCAACGTTCATACTCGTTCCCAGCTAAAACTGCAAAGTTGTTGGAAAACGTATATTTCTTACGCATTTTGTGAAGTTAGAAGTAATTCAGAATTCTTAATACGCTCATCGTGATTTTTGAGCGTCATTTCATACAAGAAACGAATCTCCTTTTTGCTCTAGCTGAAGTTCGCAACAGTCCCATTTTGGTCAGAAGTGTCATGTCCAACTTTTCTCATGGTTCGTTCCACTGTGCGCTAGTTTAAAGTGATTTGCCATTTTTTGTGTCAGAGTGGCGTGCGATATCAGTACATATATATATTTCGAAATCAGTATCGAATGCGATATTTTTCCTCTGAAAAACCCTGCCTTTACTACGTTGAATTTCTTTGTAAAATGTGGCACATGGATTCTTTAGTCTCATGACAACAGAAGTGCGATCTCAAAATTCGAAAAAAATGACACGTATCTGAAATTAGGGAACGAATTGATGCGATATATCGCACGTCGCTCTGACACAAAAATGACAACCATCGAATCACCTGCTATATTTTGTGTCAGAACCTTATGCGATAATCGCAGCGATTAGTTCCATTTTCTCAGCTACTTTGCACGTGTTTATTTTTAATTATTCCATAAAAATTATCCAGTCACTAAATGAAATTCTAGCTTGAGCATACTTTGAATATGCGGCCCATACTAGCAATAGCGGCAAAGGGAACCCGACAAAGCCAGCGTGAAGGCTACTTCAATATTAATCTTCCATCGCATTGCTAAGGCACGGTGATACAACTATTCGTACTCTGCGGAATGCGTGAGGTATCACGCTACAATTGAAGGCGTTTTCGAAACTGCCAACTTTTACTGTCGGGATTCTTGCGTCACATAAATAGGGGTATCTACTAAAGCTGGCTGGCGAGGTAATTCGACGGTTGCCATTTTTTGTGTCCGAGGGACGTGCGATATATTGCATCAATTTGTTCCATAATTGTCACTTTTTTTTTCGAATTTTGAGATCGCTAATCTGTTGTCAAGAGACAACAGAATTCACTTACCAATTTTGACAAACAAATTCAACTTAATAAAGGCGTCGTTTTTTAGAGGGTAAATATCGCATTCAATACTGACATCGACAATGCACTCGAATGCGATATTTTCCCTCTAAAAAAACCATGCCTGTGATACGTTGAATTTATTTGTCAAAATTTGTAGGTGAAATCTTCAGTCTCCTGACAATAGAATTGCGATCTCAAAATTCGAGGAAAATGACGAGTAGCTGTAAAAATGTAACGAATTGATGCGATAAATCGCACGTTGCTCTGACACAAAAAATGGCAACCGTTGAATCACCGTAAGGTGATTCGATGGACGCCTTATTTTGTGTCAGAACGGCATGCGATATATAGCATCGATTGGTTCCATTTTTTCAGCTACTCGTCATTTTTCTCCATTTTGAGATCGCCATTCTGTTGCCAGGAGACTAAAACACTCACTTACCAATTTTAACAAAGAAATTCAACATTATAAAGGCGTGGTTTTTTCAGAGAGAAAATATCGCATTCGAGTGCAGTTTCGATATCAGTATCGAATGCGATGTTTTCTCTCT